>JAWWEW010000020.1:3291083-3310703 GCA_035583185.1 Anabacerthia variegaticeps | reverse complement strand
TGGCAGTGTCCAAGGCCAGGTTGGACGGGGCTTGGAGCACCCTGGGCTGGTGGGAGGTGTCCCTGCCCATGGCAGGGATGAGTTGGGCTTTAAGGTCCATTCTGACCCAAACCATTCTATGTTTACATGACCATAGATATCTTTTGTGTGTCTGGAACATGCAGTTTTACCATTATCACTATAACACACCTTAAACTACAGCTTAGTTTTGCCATACTGGAAAATGACAGCAGCTCACACTGATGTTTCCATCACTGAAAAACACTCCTGTTCCTTAGGGGGTTTTTGTTTGTTTGGGGTTTTTCACAACACAGAAAGTCTGTATTTGAGCAGTTACCAATCACTGGATGGACAGAATACAGTGGTTTTCACAGGTCATTGTCTTCAGTTTCAAAAAGCTATGCCAATAATAAGCAATTTGAGGTAATTAATACGCTAAGTACTTATGTATGTATAGAAAATGCACAAAAGTCCTGTAAATACAATTCAATATTATTAAAGTTGAAAACAAAAGCTATCCAGTGACTTAACAGAATGATGTTGACAATGACCTTTACATCCATAAGGTAACTCACAAAATAAATCACTTTTTCCCCACAAGAGTAGCCTTAATTATTAAAACTGATCCGTTTATTTCATAAGAACACCTATTTCACAAGCCAACGTGTATTTTATCCAGGATTCTTTTATCAAAAATTCATCACTATTCTACTCAAAGCAATGTTATTGAACAATAGTTGCATCAATTGCTTTGCATTTGTACTTACCTGAAAGAGTCACAACTTATAAAAAGCTCAGTCTTAATGAAACAGCATCACCACAGTCAGACCTGTCAGGTTTGATAGCTTTACAGTTTAAGTGAGTAAGATAAACTACTTACTCATCAACTTAATCATTTCTAATCCCAATTTGTGCATGTGTTTGGACTCTGCAGTGTAGAATGACAGCAGTGCTGCCTGTCCAGAGCTAACTGCTATAAATGGGCCAGATGTTCTAAAAACCTGCACATATTCCTTTTAAGGGAAAATGAAGCAGGCAAGAACGCAGAAGTGTGAGATTTAATGGTGTAACCTTTCTTGCCAGCATTATAGGTCAAATAAATATGGTTAAAATACAGACTTTATAGTTTTTGTTAGTGTCTCAGCTCTAACAGGGTTGGAGCACTTCAAGGTTTGGTCAAAGGGCACCAACCCATGGGTAAAAATAAAATCAGTGTGCACATTTGGACACATGGGTGGCAATAGTAAGGTTGCCCTATTTTTGCTTATTATAGCAAAGAGCACGTATATTAAATGAGGCAAAAATATTAACACTCCACAATGCTTAAGAAATCCCACCATAATGAGAACACTCAAGTCAGAAATAAAATCTGAAGCCACTCAAGTGCCATCTGAATTCAAGCTCTCTGACCTCAAGTAATAACTACAAACACAGGGGTTGAACTTATTTTTTGTTTTGTTTCCCCTGTGAGCTTTGTCACATAAAACCCACCAGGACCCCATGAAAAGCAAGGAAATACACCAAATACATGGTAGCTCCATATCTCTGATGAAGGCAAGTTTTATGAGAAGTACTACCATAATGTATTTTAACTTACTGAAATTTATCTAAGTACAGTGCATATGCTACCTTGGCATGCCATTAAATTCTGGGGTAGGAAATTCATGCTGTTTTGGTATGTTTTACGGTATTTCCTTCTTGTCTTTAAAGGTAAGAAGGTATAAAGCTGTGTATCATTACACAGTTAGTGGAAATTCTGCTTCAGGATAAATAATAATTAACTCCTGAGCCAACAGGAGCAGTTTTGCTCTCCTTGTCTTCAGCTATCTCATGATTAATTACCACCAATCTTACAGACATTTCTGCTCAAACATTCCTCTTCTACTGCTATGGGTGCAGAGCTAAGGATGAGGGCCAGAAACAACAAAAATATCATCTACAGGATATTGTTGGCTCAAGTCAGACAACACAACTGCAGACACCTGCAAGCCAGGGTTTGTTTTAGGGTTAGATTTATCATAGCTATTAAATGCTTCCAAAAAGGAATAGAACAGCTGCACTGGACTGTGGTTTGCAACACCAACATACTCCAAAATATTTACCAACCATTCTCACATCAGTTGCCTTTCAGGGTCTAAACCCAAACAATTGGGAAGATAAATATTCATTCAGCACTCACAGTTCAGCATTTAATCAGATGCTTTAAACCCAACACATTTCTTTACAATATTCAGGAGGGGTGTGCCCCCTTCACATGTAGAACACCAGATAACCTTCAACAGCCTCTTTCAAGCCTGGAGTTCCTTCAGAGCATAATATTAAACCTGGTTTTTCCATAGAGGGTAAATTGCTTGTGAAAATAAAACAAAGAACTCTTCAAAGCTAAAGAGTCAGTTCATTATTACTGCAGGGACAGAAAGCACAGTGCCAATATCATTTTAAAGGCATTCCTCCAGGAAGCATGAAATACATGAAGCAATTGGAGAGCAAATCTGTCAAATATCTAGATTTCACAAGGCTAAAAGAATTGGTCTGTAAAATCTCCACTGGGACAAGAAATGCAAACAACAGATCATGTTTGAAACTGATGTTGACCTGCATCTAAATTTGGTCAAAGTATTCCAAAAAAATCCTAATTTGAACATAAGCACAACTAAACCCACGTCATACACAAAACAAAGTTCAATAATGAGGTGCCCTTCAAAAGCTTTTGGTGTCCCTCACTTAATTTCTGAGACAGGCCATATTTTTTCTAAGAACTTAGAGTCTACTCTGTGTCTTTAACAATATCTAAATATTTCCCTGTCAAACCACCAGTGAATTAGGATCTTCTAAGAGAAGAAAGAGCATAAAGGCTGATATAACCATTGTTTGGACCAGAGAATTAAAATATCACATTAATAACTGAGTTAGGAATAAAATAACACACACAAATCAGGTGTTGGTTTCCCCCCCACCCCCACTATTTTGATCATGTCCTCCAGTGCTTCCCTCACTGCTACTTCATTAAAAAAATTACTGTCTTTGGCATTTCATTCTTCATAACTCAGAAATCATGAGATCAACACCAACTAACGAGTGAATCAGTTGCTTCAATTCCAGCTGTGTATCACAACAGGTATTGCCTGAGGGACAACAGGGGAAGCACCACTGGATCCAGGGATTCCCAGGGCTCTGCTTCCCATTCCCTGTGCTTTTCTTCTATGCAGGGAAGAAACCCACAAAACACAACAACTTATCCAAACTCTGCTGGTAGACAGGAACGGTGTATAAACCTCAGGCTGAAGGCAAAAATCTCACAATATCACCTCTGCATTGGCAAATGCAAAGAGCCAGTGAGATTATTTGGGAAGATGGCAATGTGGAAAAGGAATGAAGCACTTATCTGCTGGGAAAGCCATCAATAATATGCCATCTTTCCTTTAAAAATCAAAGCCATGATGCCCTCTGGGAGTCCCCAGGCAGGGAAGTTGGACAATGAAGACACATGGTGGGATTCTTGAAATTGTTCCGGGCAGGGTCAGGAGCTGAACTGGATGATCCTTGTGGGCCCTTTCCAGGTCCATATTTTGTATGATTCTATGCAATGAGGGGAAAACCATGGGGAAGGCCATCCTTGAGGACAGAGGAGAAGGGAGCCTGAGGTTCTGGGAAGTCAGATTTCTCTCAAATAAATCCATCCACAAGCACCTGTTGTCACGAGAAGGACTTTGCTCAGGATTCACAAGACAGTGCTAAGGACAAATAACTGTCTCTTCTGTAAAGGGACAGGGCACACAGTATAACAGATCCCAAGATGTTGTGAAGAATTATTTCATTCAATTATTTTTCAGCACAGAAAATAAGCTTAAAATGTGTGTGCATTTTTTATGCTTTTTCCTAAAAAATTTACTCAGGCATCAGTTCAGCACTTCAATAACTGCTTACTGAAATCAACCCCTTCACAAGATGTAGATGCAAAAATAGTAGAGAAGTTTTGTATTTTAAAAACTTATAGTAATTTCACTTTTCAGCTGAAACTTAACAAGACTGCAGTCAGAGGCTAAGAACATACGTTATTTGATGTTTTAGATGAATCATGCTATGCAGGAGAGGTTCTGAAGTCTCATTTTTAAGAGGATCATCAGTGTGAAAGCTCTTAATACACTGCTTTACTCTGTCAAGATTTCTAATACCTCCAGCCAGCCTGGCTGATATGCCTCGAGGTACAGATCCCTTGTTCTCACACAACCCAACACGCACAGCATTGTAATGAGTGCGTGGAAAAGTGACATCCAGCAGGTGCCCCCTGCAAAACATTGCTCTCAAGTGTGATTATCCCAGGCCCCAGGCCCAGCCTTCATGGTTAGCGATGGCAGCTGGCACAGCACAGTGCCTGGGGCATTCCCCTGCAAGGTCACACTGCAGCATTTTGGGTTTCACATCTGTGTTTGCCTCGAAGCACAAATGCGATTACTTTCCAGTGTGTCCAAACTTCCTCGGTTCATTAATAGAAGGCACCAGGTGTGAATCACAAACCACGGTAATTCTTACACCTTCAAACACGCAGGACTTCTGTCACTCTCTCTGAAAATTAAAATATCACTTTACATTTTGGTTTTCACAGCACTTAAGCAAAGATCACTCAAAATTGCACCTCCCGGAAGGGACTAATCCCTAACCCTAAGGATAAGGGGTTCCAGACAGTTAGGCAGTCACATATTGGGTTCTGGTAGCGCCAGGGCTACAGGGGTGGCTTCTCTGCCAACATTCCAGAAGCTTCTCCCATGTCCAGTAGAGCCAATCCCAGACTGATCCAGGATGGACCCATTGCCAGCCAAGGCTGAGCCCATCAGCAACAGTGTCAGCATCTCTGGGGTATTTAAGAAGGGAGTAAAAACCCTTCACAGCTGCAGCTGGGAGAGAGGAGTGAGGATCTGTGTGAGAGGGGCAGGGGGTGCTCCAGCACAGGAGCTGAGGTGCCCCTGCAGCCCCAGTGCAGCCCATGGGGAGCCAGCGGTGCCCCTGCAGCACAGGGGGGGCCATGGGGCACCAGAGACCCACCTGCAGCCCCTGCAGGAGCCCCCTGGAGCAGGGGCATCCCAAAGCAGGCTGTGAGCCCGTAAGAGTCACACACTGCTTCAGGCAAGACTTGTGGAGTCATGGGGAGAGGAGCCCACACTAGAACAGGCTTGGTGGCAACACTTGTGACCCCATGGGGGACTCAGTGGAACAGCCTGATCCTAAGGACTGACCCCATGGAAAGGGCCCACACTGCTCCTAAGGGACTGACCCCATGGAAGGGATCCATCCTGGAGCAGCCTGTTCCTAAGGACTGTCCCCATGGAAGGGACCCACCCTGGAACAGCCTGTTCCTAAGGACTGACCCCATGGAAGGGACCCACCCTGGAACAGCCTGTTCCTAAGGACTGACCCCACGGAAGGGACCCACTCTGGAACAGCCTGTTCCTAAGGACTGACCCCACGGAAGGGACCCACCCTGGAGCAGCCTGTTCCTAAGGACTGACCCCACGGAAGGACTCACTTTGGGGAAGTCCATGGACAACTGTGTCCCCTGGGAGGAACTACCCACCAGAGCAGGGAAAGGACTCCTCTCCCTGAGGAGGGAGGAGCAGCAGAGACAACCCCCATTGCCCGTCTCCACACACAGCTGTGCCATGAGCACATCCACACAAATGAGGAATGGTGGGCTTCCCAGTGACCCAAGGCTCATGTGCATAAAAACCTCCCACTGCAACAACAGCTCAGACAAGAGGGGAGAGAGACGGAAGGAGAGTCACAGCGAAAGCAATGGATAACCACAATGGACAATCAGGCTCTCTGAGAACAGATGGTATCTTGTCTGTCAGTCCTGCAAAATAATTGAAGCCTGATGTGCAAAGGAAATAAGAGAATGTGTAAATTCACCTGGTGATAGGCAGACTAACAATTTGGGAAGCTTAATATACCTAATCAATTAGTGCAGGTGTAGAGGAATAATAACGAGGGACAACATGAAGAAATTAAATAGTATCCTCACTCCCTCCAGCACTGAGGGGAAACTGCCATTGTTAACAGCCATTCATACAAAAACCAGTTTAAAAAGGAAAATAAATTGAGGTAAGGAAGTGCTGTTAATTTTCTAATTATTGAACAGCAACTGCTGCCATCCTTATATAGCTAAACTTACAATGCTGTTCCCTCTGAAGCTGTGTTTTGCATTGGCAGCAAAGTTGGTTTGCCAGGGAAAAATTAGGATGTTTTATTAAATGCCAACAAAACTTCACCACTAAGGGAAAAGCCATTATTTTAGTATATATGTCATTATGTGTAGTTTTTAATTATGTATCCATTTGTGCATTACATTACAGGAACACACATGAAAACACAGTTTACATCCCTCCACAATCCAGAATTAATGGTTCACTGAAAAACACAATCCCTGGGTTGGGTTTACTTGTAAATCAAGAAATTAAGGGTAGAAGGCCAAGAAGATCCTTTCCATTAATAAATCACTAACACCTCAAACTACCTGACCTAGTTTACTTCAGTGAACTGAAGGAACTGTGGGTTTGTACAAGTAGTTAATCTTTGATCCTGGGATCATTGATATCTCACTCCCTTACCACATATTAATGTGAGAATAAAGAAATGAAGAATTTATGTTACTCTCTACATAAAAGACACATCTCACTGCAGTTAATAGAACAGGAAAAGCAATTAACCTTTCAGCACTTTAGTAATTTTAGGATAGAGCTTTTAACTAAATACTTTTGTACCAAATTCCAGAAGGCTGTTTATGTTTCTCATCCAGGATTTCAGTAGACAGAGATATTTCAGCAAGCTGAGAGACATCCAGACTGAAGAGAGTGCAAAAGAACAAGATACATCCAGCACATCTCTTGGTATAACTTTAGTCAAAGCTCTTCAGGAGGCCCAAAGTCCTTGAATTTTTTCCAAGCAGGACAGAAGACCTGAGGAAGATGAAGAATGAGAGGAAAGAAGGGGCATGGGAGCCCACCCACCCAGTTTGGGGACACAGGCCTGGGAGGGGTCCTGGGGATGCACTGTTTTTGGGATGGGTGTATCCCATTAGATATGGTAATTAACTACCATACTAGAACTGTGAAAGCTGTCCTGTATGTGTGCTAATGCATTTTGTGCACCTGAAAGTGCTTTAGTCACAGACCTGCTCTCTACCTTACTACACTAAAAGCATCCAGGGAATTTTTCTTTGATTTTAGCCAACACAACCACACAGGCTCCTGGAATGACACCTAATGACTCCTCTGGGGGTGTTACCATCAGTGGAAATATAAATGAGACCCTTCCTCTGATGTTATAAAAACACTTGCACCAGGATCATAAGTAAAACTCTAGAAATTTGGAAATAAAAAAAAAAAAGTAGTTATCAGGCTAAAAATAAGAGGCTGAAGTGCTCAAGGAAAACAAATTTTTGGAAGACACACGTGTTTCAGCATCACTGAAACATGTTCATACATAAAAAATACTATCAAAGAAATCACAAACACATCCATCTCCTCACAGGGAAAAGCTCAGCAGGCACAGATGAAAAGAATGCCTAGAACTGCTCCCCATCCTTAAAGCACTAATGAAGGTACCAGCCCTTTATGAATTGTACTTCTAATAAACTATGCCTTTAATCTATTTCTGTAACAATAAATATTTTAATTAATGCTTCATAACTCCTCAAGAGAAGTAATTGCATGATTAGGAGTCAAAAAAAAGTGATTTTCAGTCTGGTATTTCATTATTTGAACTTTCTAGCAAATATTTGTTAGAAACCCATAAATTCTGAAGTCCTAATCCTTCAAAAATAATGCTCCTGGGAAAACTGCTAATGCATTGAATTTATTATCTGAGGTCACAAACTAATTACCAACCCATGTGTGATTTGTTGAACTAAAATAACAAATCCAATTAGGTTTCCCCAGCTACATATAGCTGACAGGAATTTGGAATTATAATACTACTATAAACCTTGAACAAGGGACTTTTCCATTTGTAGCATTTTTAAAAAACTATTCAAGTTTTTCTTTTTGCAACCCCTTTATGGATTCGATTTTTCTGTTAAGAAAATCCCCTTGAACAGATTTTCCCAGGAGCACTTTGGTGTGTTGTACAGGACTGCTGTTCTACAATCTAGAAAACCACCAGGAGAAGTCTAGAAAAACTCACAGCAGGCAATAAACACAATCCAAAAGGGTAATACAATCCAAGAGAGTAATGGAAACATTCCAAGAGTTAAGAGCAGTGGGAAGGTTGTAGCACACAGAATTTAGGATGATGCACTGTTTAAAAACCAACCTCCCCATCTGTACCAAGACATGGAGAGCAGGGTAGGGACAACAGAAATCCCAAAAATAAATCCAGCAAGACATATTTTTTTCGCCTACAACAGATTTTTTTCCCTGTAAGAAAAGCTCAGGAAAGGAAAAAAGGGAAAAACAAACAACACACCAAAAATCAACCAACCCAACAAAAAACTCCACTAGTCCTGAAGGATTTAGCAGCAAAGATTAGATTAGAAGCCTATCAAGTCCTTGCTCTTATCAAGAAGTTTCCTTGTTGTACCAGGTGGGGTCAAGATGATTCAGGGGGAAAAAAAAACAAAATGAGAGAAGGAAAATCAATTTTAGTTTGTGGAAACAGGGACTGTCTGAGATACTGAAGGTGTGTGTTGCTCTGAAACTCATTAGGTACAAGGATGCACACACTGAGTAAATACCATGATAGCTACAAGGGAAGAGGAATCCAGAGTTTCCAAACAGGGGTGGAAAAAACAAACAACACAAGGAAACAAACATTTCCCAAAATCCCCAGAGTGGTTGGGGAAAAGAAGAGCTGCAGTTGGCCAGTTCCACATATCCTTAATGCACATTTACAGGCAGGAGGCCAGACAAAACACACAATTGTGTATTTTTTTAGTATTCCCCTGACAAACACTTTACTACATTTGCTATTACTGTTGAAAGAAGAGGTAATAAGCGTTTCCACTGATGGACCGAGTGAAAAACTGCTGAAAAACCCATCACCAATTCAGCAAAGCACGTGGGTTCAGTGAAGAATTTAAACACATGTTTGACTTTAACAGCCCCTAAACCTGACAGAAACCAACACGACTTCAGGAGATAACAAAAGCCAAAAACAAGTTCCCTGACAGGGAAGGACCAGGAGCTTTATCTGCAACAAATGCCAACTCCAGCACAGACAAAGCTGAATTTTAACACCTGCCCAAAGCACACAGACACAGCTAATAAAGTCAGCTTTTAAACCCAACAGAAAAGATCCCTGGAAGCTCATCCTTACGTGCATCTCAACGCCACAGTAAGATCACTTGGAAGCACAACTTTTCCAACACCAGGACAGCCCTTGGGGTGTCAAAGCAGGGGTTCTCTAAGGGAAGGAACATGGGGCTACCACAGACAGGCAGGGCTAGCACTGCCACAGCCAGGATTTACTATGGAATTAACCCCAACTGACACCCCCCTTCCCCCCAAAAAGCCCCAGAGCCCACCACCAGGCCATTTGCAAGGAGCAAAGCAAGGTGTGCTTCCTTCCCAGACAGCAGCTCCACAGTCACCTTACCTGGGGTCTGGACACGCATTCCCAGGGAAAGGCGCTGAGATGCCACCAGCCTGTGCCTTCCAGAAGGTTCCATACAGAGCTTTACGAGGTAACTGCACCACCACAGAAGGAGAACACCAAGGGGACTCTCTCCCCCTTTCCTGAGCTGTTTTAAACAGCAGGCAGAAAAGGCAGTGGCTTTATTCCCTCCCTCCTTGGCACCACCCACCCAGGTGCCAACACAGAGCAGCTGCTGTGTCCTGGCTTGGCCAGCCCTGATGGAGCTGAGCTTGTAGGGTGCCCGTGGTACCCAGCTGAAGGTATTTCCTCACCTGCCCAGGAGAAACTGCTCCAGGCTGCAGCTCTGCTGAGCAGAAAGCACCACCAGGTGCTCCAGGTCACGCCACAGTGCAGTTTGGCAGGGGTGGGATGCACCTGGCCCTGGGGGAGTGGTGTGTTGCTCTTTGGTGTGACTTGTCCTACTGCTTGTTAAAGTTAGAGCTCTGATTTGGTGTGGAATTTGTATGTGGAAGTGACTGGGAACCTTGTTTGGTCAAGTGGTTTGTGTTTAATAAAAGTCTGGATGTAGACTTACAGAGTTGGTTTTCTAGGAAAAGAGAAGAAAGATCTCAAACCTGAAATTTTTAACTAGAAAAGTTGAACTTTCACAGTAAAGTCTAAGCCTCTTGGGGACTTGCTCTCCTTGAGTATGAAATGATGCACTTTTTAAAGCTCTGTCTTAAAATGAGTAAGTTGTTCTCTATTAGATCCATGGAAAAAGCTAGTGATATGTAATGGTGTAATGCATTAGCTACTTGAAAATTAGTAAACTGGGAACAAGATAAATGTTTTTGTTACTGCTGTCATTAGCATTGATGGAATAGAAAGGTTATATTTCTTTTAATGCTGGGTTCTTGGATTGCATTGACTGCTGCCTGTGTAATACAGATTTATTCAACATTGCTTAGTGTCAGAAATGAGGCCCTTCATCACTGCTCTGCTTTGTACAAATTCTACCTCAACACTCCACATCAGGGTATTACAATGTGTTATATTTGTTAGTAGGTGCCTTGTATAATATTGAAGTTGTCTTTAGGTGAGTTTTGAGGTGGGCATCTTTATTTATTAGTATGAATACATTTTTTGTGTTTTTATAAACATAGACATAGCTCAGTGTGATAACAAGTGCTATCTTAAGGAAAATGCCACGATAATAACACAATTGTGTGGTGACAGTGAACTCTGCATGGTACACTAACAACATTTAATGAATGGGATAGATATAAATCTTTTAGGGATATGGGATTTATATTGGAGAAGGTGAAATACACAGTTGCCATCACTAATAAAAATTTCCAGCTTTAAATATATCAGTTTCACTGCCTGTTTGTCCTGCATATTTGCTCAGACACAGAATATTACACCTTGTGACACTTTAAATGTTTTCATTCATCTGTTTAGCAGTGCTGCCATAATAATTTGAAAATGAATAAGCTTCATATTGCTCTGCTTAGGTAGTTGGAAGAAGAATCTGCTTAAAAACTCGATTATTTCTTCACATCATCCCCATCTGATATTTTTATTGTCACTCTACACTAATTTCTTGTAGTTTGGAGCTTTATTTTAGGCTTCGATGGCAACGCCTGTGTCCTGTTAATTCAGGGGGGCAGTCCATTAATGTATAGATACATTAATTTCAGGCACAAAACAAGCTTGCACGCAGCAGGTTAAGCAGGAGAAGGATGCAAACAGTGGCATGTTTATTGCTGTCAGTCCTTTCCTTGCCCAGCAGCGATGAAGACGTGTCATCTCCCCAGCAGAAGCCTGAGAGGCTCTGCCAGCTGGCTGCCTGCCTCAGCTCCAGGGAACAGCAAGAAATGAAGGCCAAGCAAATGGCCACCATCTGGGTAAAGCTCAAGTGAGCTTGTCTGGACAAGGCTCCAGGGTCATGTAAGTGGAATGGACTTTAATGTTAAGATGCAGCTGTGAGTGTACAATTGCTCCTTATGTAAACCTGGCTTGGCTCAGTACAGGTGCAGAGCGTTGGCAGGAGTTATAAACCACCTGTAATTTAGAGGTTGGTAAAGAGGCTCCTTGTTTAGTGAATGAACAGCCATCTCTGATGCCCAACTTCCAAAGCAGCCTTGAAAACAGAAAGACAGTCTTAAAAAGCAGTGGAAAGTGCACGGAGCAACCACAGTAATGCCTTTGAGGAGGTTTGTTCATACCTGTTATTTTTTACCAGTGCAAACACCAATGCTTCAGTACACTTAATTTCTTGTACATTTGGGAGGACTTTCAGATTTTTGAATGCAAACCACAAACTTTGCACTGGAAATACCTGGTGAGAAGCATCTGTAGTTGTAGCAGCTACAATGCAATGTACTGTCAAAAGTCTCATATTTTGATTCCAGACACGGTTTTTCTACTTCTGATTGTTGTTATGCAGCATTTTAACCTTTCCTAAGCCATGCATGTCTTGACGAGATACAGGGGGATTTGTGGGTTTGGATCTTGTTTGCTAAAAGCCTTACTTAGCTTTCAGAAGTTAGTTAATTATTGTTGAATTTATATACTGTGTGACTCCTGGGATGTTCAGTTCCTTTGGTTTTTTCCTCCACTCCAGTCTGTGCTTGATGGTAAGTGTCCCTTTGAAAGAATTACTTAGTACCTCTCTAAGTTTGGGAATCTTGCCTGTTTCTTTAGCTGCGGTCACTGCATGAACTTTTGGTTGCTTGACTGATGATGTTTTTGCCATACAAAGCCTTTAGTCCCAGCATAGGTTTTCACTAACATGAGCATTTTTCGTTTGTAATTTTGCCTTTATGCATATATATATGTTGCATATATGAGTGCTGCATATTTCTGACCAAAAAATCCCCAAACCTGCACCTGCATAATGGTGGAAATTCATAAACCTACAGGCAGTGACGACCACTGCAAAGCAATGTTGCCAGTTATGGAGGATTCAAGTCTTACAAACCTACTTAAAAACCAGAAAGAACTTCAATTCCTAGTTCCCAGCTTCACTCTGAAACCTCTTTGACAGATTCTGACAGCACAGTGACAGCCACAATCAGCATTGCAATTTCCAGCCCCTGTCACAAACACACACATGCCAGATGGATTTCTATTTGTGCTTTTTCCTTATTTGTACAGGACTTTATACCTGCCCTGGAACTTCTTCTGTCCTGGAAGAAGAGAGGATACACTCTTTCTGCAGGCACTACTAAATTCCAGCCCCACACACCCAGTGCCTTGGCCAGACTGGCGAAGTTGACCCTTTATGCTCCAGAACTGAGACCCAGGAGAGGACTCTGGTGGCTCATGAACAGCAGCTCTTGGAGCTGAAGCCCCAGGATCACCCTCTTCATGGAGCCACCTGCTCAGCTGGAAGTCACTCTGCACCTTGGGAGAACCTGATTTCAAATCAATCTCTTCCAGGGCAGCTGGGGTGAAGAATTTGTTTAGGAATTAAGCAGATGCCCCTCGAAACTCTGCAGCTCCTTTTAAAATCCAGTTGCCATAACAACTGTGCAGCACTTTTGCTCTCAAACAAAGCACTTTTTTGGTGTGTTAGGAAGCTTGCACTCCAGGAGAGCAGCTGATTTACTTTCCCTGAGGAAACACACCGTATGACTTGCAAAATGTCAGGGCGTGAAGAATACAAACTGGAGCTATAAAGCCACATCAGAAATAAAATAGCTTGGACCCCCTCTGGGTTCTTAACCCCTCTTTTTTTTAATTTTCTTAATAAATGGGAAGATTAAGTCAAAATGTACCATTGACAGTATTGAGGCAATGGCTCTGACAGATTGTAAATTATGAAAGTGTTGAATGTGAGGCCCTGAAAGCTCTGACAGAGAGTAGGGTTAGATGGGATATTGGGAAGGAATTCCTCCCTGGGAGGGTGGGCAGGCCCTGGCACAGGGTGCCCAGAGAAGCTGTGGCTGCCCCTGGATCCCTGGGAGTGTCCAAGGCCAAGCTGGACAGGGCTTGGAGCACCCTGGGACAGTGGAGGGAAAAATCTTACAAGAAAAGTTTTCTTGTGGAGAGTAAATCAAACACCTGCCTACCATGTGGTTAAAACTGCAAGACTTGATCTTCACTTCTGGGCCTGAGATCCCAGCACCTCCCTATGTGAGTGGACAGGGACCATGACAATTGGCACTGAAATTAGTGGATTCCAGCTTTGAGAACCTTAGTGTGCAACAGCAGAGGCTGGTGATGAGTTTTCTACCTCATCAGTGATACATGTGCTGGCAGTTTTTTACACATGTATTAAAAGCTTGCTTTGCACTTCTTCCTCATTCCTCTGCAGTCATCCTGTTTGCATAATTTCCACTTTTCTTTTGCAGCTGGAAGGCTCCCCTTCACCCTGTATCCACTACAGACCAGGAAAAACATTCCCCACAGAGCTTTATTTTGCTGACAGGAAGCAGTAATCACATTTCTAGAAAGCAAACACTATCAAGCAGCTTTGTCTGACATAGTCTGAGCAGAATTAGACGTGCATGTATTATTTATAAAATAACACACAGCAAGAACACATGGTGCAAGCAGCTTTGACCCCGCCACCTGAAGGCATGAGGGTGCCTCGCCTGCACTGATTGCAAGGGCTTTCTTGCAGGCTTGAGAAGGCTCTGAGTCCACATTTGTAATAAATTTAATTACCTGGAGAGCAGAAGTCAAGTGCTGCTCGTGTTTGCCTCGGCAGTCCTTTGGTGCCTTGGCTGCATCTTTGCTCACCCTGCTGGACTCTGCCCGAGCGGGGTAAAAGGGGGGAGTGTCAGCAGTGTGTCCATCAGCGACACAGCCAGTACCTGCTTGTGCCTTTGGCTCCCTTTGGTTGATTGAGAGTCAATAAATACAGTGGCTCCATCACTTGGGAGGGCTATTATACTCCTCACATATGCTAATTTAGTAATTGTGGCTGCCTATGTTTTCATATTAATTTGTTGTTAGAACTTGGCTAGGTCGGGGTTCCAGCCCTTCTTCTCCCGAATGGGATTTTTTGGGAGCACAGCTGAGCCAGTGCTCTTGTGTGTGGAAGCAATCATCAGCCTGCAGTCTATATAGTGCAATAATCCACCAAACACCCAAATCAAATCATCCCCAAATTCTAAAGATTATATAATTGTATCATTTCTGGCAGCAGAGCTACAACATCTGCATTTCTGTTTTCTGAGGCCCTTTCACATCCATGAATGAGGGACTGAGTGGTGCATGGAAAAGAGAGGAATGGATGGGAATCTTCAGTCTCCAGGGAACAAATACCTTACTGAGTATCACTTATGAGTCAAGATCAAAAACTGGGAGTCTGATGGCCCCATGCAGAGACATCATGATACTGGAGTATTTAAAATATCCATTTGGTAATTAAATTATTTTGAAAAATATGCATCATATAATACTATGTGTTTGAGAAACACATATTTAGCAGTTAATAATCTATTCAGATGAACCAGAGTGTCAGTAACTAAAGTTTTATTTGTTTTCAGTATGATTTTAAAATTTTGGGAGTTTAATTATTAAATTCTTTGAAGTGTCATGTGCTATAACATTCAGGTGTGTCATCTTTCTGAAGTGAAAAGATGTATTATATTCAGGCTACTAATGAAAATGCCTCTCAGCAGTAAACACCTACCATTACTTCCAGATTGTTTACTACTTCAGTTAATGATGTATGGCATCACAAAAGCCATTAAGAATCAAGACAAAATGTGTTTTGTGGAAGTGAAAGGAAAATTCAACAGTATTTTTAGTGATTTTTAGAAACTAAAATTTAGAAACTAAAACTTTGAATGACCTGATTGGAAGTCGCTCTTTTCTCAAGGTCATAGATACAAACAGAATTCAGGATTCTGTGAATAGAAAATGGAATTTTCTTCTCCAGAACTGCCAGTCACAAGTGGTTTACACAGTCAGGTAAGATGGGCATTAGTGTGAAGTGATATCAGTCACATCTTCTTGGCTGCTCGTGCTTTTCAATGTGACCCATGAGTAATTTTAGCTCTCATTTTAATAGGGCATTTTAAAATATAAAATACCTTTCCATTTAACCTCATTGGGGTCTGCAGCTCCTCACGAGGGGCAGCTCCACCTCTGCTCTTTGTGACAGTGACAGGACCCGAGGAACATCTGGAGCTGTGTCAGGGCAGGGTCAGGGTGGACATCAGGGAAAGGCTCTTCCCCCAGAGGGTGGTGGGCACTGAGCAGGCTCCCCAGGGCAGTGGGCACAGCCCCAAGGCTGCCAGAGCTCCAAGGGGGTTTGGATGATCCTCTCAGGGATAGGGTGGGATTGTTGGGGTGTCTGAGATGGACTGGAGGATCCTTGTGAGTCCCTTCCAACTCAGCGTATTCCATGATTCCATTTATCTGCAAAGGAGGATTAAAAACAATCCTAAAAACAATAATTCTATGATTTCCAGTAGAGCAAACGTTGCTAAAACCCGTGGAATGATTATGAATGCAGATTCCTCAGACACATTATCCCTGTCCATTTTGTACATAGAGCAAAGTGAAAATAGATTTTACAATTTTGATACATGTGGGTTTTTTTCTTCCTTGCACATCGTAAATGTAAATGGCATTTTTCTTTTTTTTGTTTTGTTTTGTTTTACATTCTAAAAGAAACAATTTAAGTTCTTTGAACTCAGGAAAAAATAATTTATATTTGGTATCAAATTGTGTCTTGAGAGACAGCGCTGTTGCTATTAAAAATCAAGACAGGTAGCATAAAAAAAGTGCCTGATTGCTTTCCTAGCAATTGCATTGTTTTCTTTCTGCTTTCGGAAAATTGTCTTGAGATTGGATTTTCCCTTACTCCCCTGTACAGTAGCATGCAATTGAAAGTAATTTTTTTGTTTCAAATACATTTTCTTTGTGGTGCTATGGAGGTTTATTACATAACACAGGAACATTTCACCTTCAGAGCACAAGAAGGGTGCCTCCCTTCTTGGCTTAAACCAAACTTTTAGTAGTGAATCACTCATATAAATAATATTTTATGTAGCTTTTATTTAGATGACAAGGCCATCTAATTTCTTCACACAAAAAAAAAAATGTGTTCACTGTGTTACGCCTCTCAGTGTATTTTAACACTGAGTATTGTCTCGCTGAGGAAACAACTTCCCATTTTCCCTGCATTTATAACTTTCAAAATGAGTAGCAAGAACCTCTGTTTGAGCTATGGCTCCTCAGGGTTTTGAGAACTCTCTGCTCACATTGTCCTCACTGCTTGTAAAACTGTTGTCAGCACAGTTAATTAGGTTTAAAGGAACGTAATCAAGCCCTGCAATTCATAAAAAGCACACTGGCATGGAAATCACCTTTGGTCAGGGGAGGATCTTCATCTGTGTTGAATTTGGGGACAAAAATGGCAATTTGGGAGATGAATTTCTGCCAACAACGACAGGGCTTTTCCCCAAGAAAGAAAGCCTTGGGGTTTCAGGTGCCAGTGATGTGGCTCCCCTTTATTCTCCTGCTCAACTTCAAATGCAAAGGGCAATGATTTAAATCTTGCAATAAAAAGCTGATTAGGAACCTACACTGCAAGCAGGTTCCTCATCTGAGAGCTGAGATAAAAGGTCACAGTATATAAGAGTGTTTGAGCAAAAAGCTGGGCTGGCGGAAGGTGTCCCTGCCCATGGCAGGGGTGAAATGGGATGAGCTCTCAGGTCCCTTCCAGAACCATTCTTAGTTCTATGATGTCCTTTATCTCGTTAAAATTAAGCCAAACGACTTTAAGAAACGTTGTTATCTGTCCACTTGCTCTCAAGTTGCTCATTTGAGAGAGGGAAAAGGTATTTTATCTTGTATCCACTGATATCTAAAAAGGAAGAGTGTAATCCTGATTGTTAATTGGGATGTCAAGAATGGTTATAGTTTTAAACGGCAAGATTTTTGGTGTGGTCTTTGACATTGTGGACTAAAGACGAGAAATAAATTCTCTAATGACTGTGAGTGTCACTTATTACTTCAGCAATATCACCAAATAGAATTAATGAGGAGTATTGTCTAACTCCATAGTTCATTACCTTGTTTAAGAAAGCCCTGATTTTGATAATTAAGTCTCATGGTTCCTCACACCTCAATACAGCAATTAAATACAAGGAAGAACATCTATAATGGGATCTGCAACTCACTCTGGGCCACTGTGAGAACTGGGGGGTTTCTGTCTAAGAACTGGCCTAAGCAACTTCTACACTAGTACTAAAAACATATAATCATCCTATGAAAAAGAAAAACTTGAATACAAGTTACCAAAAAAAGGTTAAAAATAAAATTCTACCAGTCTTGCCTCTCTTGTTCCAACGTCCCTGCTTATATTTAGTCCATATCTTCACCTTTTGAAATCTTTTTGTACCCACCTTAGAGAACAGAGGATTTGGCTTCATTCAGAAAGCGTAAAGTCAAATGGACTTCTAACTTTACAAGTTAAATAAAAAGGTCATTTTTTAGCGGTGCTGTAGCTTTCAGTGCTGATTTACAGCTGAGATTGTTGCATAATGCTGGAAGAGGCGTGTGCTGCTCTTTAGCCCTGTTATTAAGATTAGTGATCCTAAATGTTATGTAAATAATTTCGATTTCAAAGGAACAGGGAAACAGTAACCAAGCTGACTGAGTGACAAGGAGCTGTAGTATTCTTTGTCCATTCCTCAGGGAGCTTTTTAGTGATTTGCAGGTCACTTCATTGATATTTTTGATATTTTTACACCGTGACACCTTTGCAAGGTGTTACTCACTTTAGGCTATCACTATGTGGTTTAAAATGATCCTTTTATATACAAGGAAATGCCTTCTTCCTTTTTTTTTTGTTTAAGTAGCAAGCCTCCAAGGCCCACAATTTCTGCTTATTACCACCAAAAAAGAGTACTTACTAAGCTTTCTGAAATCACTCTGCTCAGGCTGCTTCTAGCTGATGTGTAGAAATTTATTTTGAATTGCTTCAACTGTGCCTTGAAATAATAGTGTGAGTTGGCAAAATTACTGAGAAGAACTGAGATTGTGTTTATACCCGTTTAACATTAACAACAGCGAGGGCTGCCAGGCTTGGGCAGGGGCTGCCCAGGGAGGGCTGGAGTGCCCAGCCCTGGAGGTGCCCCAGGAAGGACAGGGTGACACTCAGTGACAAGGTGGGCATTGGGCACTGAGTGGGCTCCGTGGGCTGGGAGGGCTTTTCCACCCTCAATCACTCTGTGACTTCAATGGAACCAGCATAACCAGCTTCCAGGTAAAAGCTCTTTCTTTCCTGTGTGCCTTTCCATCTACAGTCACTTAAGGTGTATGAAAAGATCAAATGGAGATAATTAATGACTCGCATGTCGGTGGATTAGTTCTATAAAGTGAATATTTTAGTACTTTCTTGTTAGGTATTAAGCTATTTATTGCCTTGGGTATTCATGAGGGGTCAGCACAGCGACTTTGCTCTCTAAGACCAGCACACTCACACTTCAAGGCTCCAGCTACTTCCTTTTTCCTACTAAACATTTCTCTTTTTCTAGTTTGGATGGAGTGGAAATGAATTATTAAACAAACAAACAAACAAAAGCTGTGCTAAACCCAGCTTGCTTATGAGCAAAGTTATTGAGGAACTTTTGCAGTGGATGTGCAGGTGGGCTACGTGGGGCACTGGCAAGGCAGAATGAGGGATGGATTGATTGATTTAGAAAGGGATGAAGGTGAGGAAGAGGAGGCAATTGGCTGGTAAAAAAGGAATTGAAATGTGAAGCAGGACACGTATTTGGGTCTGTAACTCTTTAGTAGCTCTGTACTTGTCAGATTTGGATTAGGACAATGAATTTGTAGTTCCAAATATACAAATACTTTGGTCTGCCTTGTTTCTGCAGGGACCTGGTGGGCTTTTGTAGGATGACAGAATGGTTTGGGTTGGAAGGGATCTTAAAGATCCTCTCATTCCACCCCAGCCATGGGCAGGGACACCTTCCACCAGCCCAGGGTGCCCCAAGCCCCATCCAACCTGGCCTTGCACACTCCCAGGGATCCAGGGGCAGCCACAGCTTCTCTGGGCACCCTGTGCCAGGGCCTGCC
>JAWWEW010000020.1:3271699-3284757 GCA_035583185.1 Anabacerthia variegaticeps | reverse complement strand
CCCAGAGCACAGGGCACAGCATTGTGTCCAGAGGGGCTGGAATATCCCCAGGGAGGAGACTCCAGCCCCTCCCTGGGCAGCCTGGGCAGGGCTGGGGCACTGCCCACCCAAGAAGTTCTTCCTCCTGCCCAGGTGGCACTTGCTGGACATCAGTTCCTGCCCGTCCCTCTTGGGCCATTGCTTGATCTGGATGCTTGGGAAGATTTAAATCAATCAGCTCAGCTAAAGTGCTGAGTATTTAACTTTTCTTCAAACTGATTTTCTTAATTGCTTAGTCTATTCACTGATTATTCAGACAGCCTTTTCTTTGTGAAGAGAGCTTTGACTCCTTTGCAGGCGCTTCGTGGGCAGCAGGTTGAGGGAGGTGACTCTGCCCCCCAGGTGAGACCCCACCTGCAGAGCTGCTCCAGCCCCGGGGACCAGCACTGAAGGACATGGAGCCGCTGGAGAAAGTCCAGAGGAGGCCACAAAGTTGTCAAGGGGACTGGAGAACCTCCCAAATGAAGAGAGGATGGGAGGGTTGGGGCTGTTCAGTCTGGAGGAGAGAAGGTTGTGTGGAGACCTCACAGCACCTTCCAGTGTGTGAAAGCACCAGACAAAGGCTCTTCATCAGGAACTGGCATGACAGGACAAGAGGGAATGGCCTCAAAATGGAAAGAGGGAAATTTAGGTTGAATATAAAGAAGAAATTCTTGGTTGTGAGGGTGGGCAGGCCCTGGCACAGGGTGCCCAGAGAAGCTGTGCCTGCCCCTGGATCCCTGGGAGTGTCCAAGGCCAGGTTGGACGGGGCTTGGAGCACCCTGGGCTGGTGGGAGGTGTCCCTGCCCATGGCAGGGGGTGGAACAGGATAGTCTTTAAGGTCCCTTCCAACCCAAACCATTCTGGGATTCTATGATAATAAACGTGCCATTTCTCAAAACTTCCTCTCCCTTGAGTATTTTATATATTATGAGCTTTTTTAAATGCTGGAGAAGTGTCAAAAATATTTTAGCTTTCATTTTTAATGACACTATTTGGGGGGGCAGGGAGGGGTGTTAAGTGATGCCTTCACATCCATTCCAGGCATCTAAATCAATGACCTGTTTAAATTCCAGTGCCAAAGTCCACCCTTAATCTGTGGGCACAGCAGAGTCACTAGAAGTTCTGTTGGATCAGGAAACAGCTTTTGCCTGGAAACATGCTCTCCCAGGTGGGCACAGCCAAATGGCCTCACATCTATTGCTGCTGGGTAGCTGTACCCCCATCTTTCACTTTTGAAGTAGCTGTGGTTTAAATTAGTTTTAAATTAAAGAGGTGCAACGTTGAGTGAGGAGAAAGATGAGACTTTTTTTAAAAAAATCCCATATTCCTGCTAATAACTGAGATCCTTTGGAATTCTGCAGGCTCTGTGAAACCCACCTCCCTGCAGCACCAAGGAGATTGTTTTGCCTTCTTTATGGAATTATTGATATAGATGTGGCTAAGATGGGATAATTATTTTTAGCAACCCGTTGTAGTTTAGGGGACGTGGTGTTTTACATGGAGAGTCCATTGGGAATTCCTGGAGCAGTTACTTCACCAAGATCTAGAATTAAACAAAAATATTAATGGAAGGATCTAATGGACCAGTTCAAATGACAGATAGTAGGAATCACATTGATGGAGAGTGAGGTTCTTCACAAAGAAGTCTTTGGATTAAAGGATTCTGGTATCCCATGATCACAGATATTTCTAGACACGTTTTATACCAAATAATGCAGCTTATAAAGTTATGGTATTTGATCAATGCCAATTTTTGACTTTCAAAAGAGAAATGAAACCAGATAATCTGCGCTGAATAGTTCCCATGAAATCCTGTCCCCAAACTGGCTGGTGGAACTCCCATTTCTGAGCTCCTCTGGTTTTCCCTGACATGAAAGCCAATTATTTGGAAGTTCTGCCAGGGAAATGGGATGTCTGCAAGATCAGAGACTGTATTTTTGATGCAATTGCTTCATGTTTCATTGCATAAAGGATATACAGACTTCCTTAAGACTTTTGCTCTCACTTCGTGCCAACTATCCATTTCTACAAGTTACACAGACTATGAAAACAGAGAGCAAACCTGAACCTGTCATTCATACAACACTTTTTCTAGAAAATCTTTGCATTCTACATACGCTTTTTAATTTTTCTTACTCAACCTTGCCCGTGTCAAACCCAAAGAATTACAAAATCAGCGTCCAAAACCCCCAAGAATCACAGTTCCAATTTAGAGTGGCTAATTATTCTATTTCATTCTTTTGAGCAATATGCTTCAGAAGGTTCATTCTCACAGTGAATTCCCAGCATTATCTATTATTTACACAAGTGGCTACTCATGCCAGTGTAACCTCTGGCACGCTCCATGGGGTGGCCAATCCAAAGCATATGTGCCCTTTTGGAAGCAGATGGCAGAGCAGCGCCAGCTCAGACACTCTCTCAACTCTCTAGTGGCCTTAACAAAGTTCATCATTATTGAAGACATTATTGTAGCGTTTCTTTTTTTTTTTTCAGAAAAGATCAATCAAGAGAATAAAAAATAAACATCCAAGTAGAACCACACAAAATATTCTTTTTTTTTTATGTTGTTATTTTTACCCATAAAACGGATTCCTGGTTTTTTTCCCAATCAATAGTAAATTTTAGCTGCCTTCAGTTTTGCCAAGCCTTCATTCAAGGGCTGTGTGCTAATGTCTGAATACACACAGAATTCTTATTTTTGCAGCATATTTTGGCGTATTAAAAGAAACAAATGATAGTTTTAGAACTATTTAGAGTTATTCTCTGCGTCTAGTTTTGCCTTATGGCACTGGCAGGTTTCATATTAGCAAAGCTAGGTAATGTTTCATGATCCTTCAGATCATCACATATACTTCAGATCACTATATAGAGTTTAAATTATTTTAAACTTAATTATGAGCAAGGCAGTGTGCAGACTAAGATGACTTAGCAACAAAATCAATGGGTTTATTCTCCATCCCTGGGAGTTTGGAAACTTCCTTTTGCCTACCTGTGCCTTTGATTCACATAATGCGGTGGCAGAAATCAAACAGAATTTTCTAAAACCTTGACTATATTTTCTGTTGCAGTCTGAGCATCCTCTAAGCATTGTGATGGGGCAGGACTAGTGGGCACGTAAATCATGGAATCACAGAATGCTCTGGGTGGGAAGGACCTTACAGATCCTGCCATGGGCAGGGACACCTTCCACTACACCTGGTAAATATGAGAGTGCAGTTTAGAGTTCCTTTTCCATTGTGTTCCATTCAGGAACAGATTGTCTAGATGGTCCTTCTTGGTGACCATGCTCTTCCAGGCTCGCTTGCTTCCTCAGCACAGCCAGGAATGCTCAGGATGAGCAAGGCTGAGGGAGTCACCCAGTGCCTTGGGAGCCTAAGAGTATGTTTGGGAAAGGAGGGGAAAATAACAAAGCCAAATCTCATGTTTGGAGAGGAGAAGTGCTTTTAAAAAATCAGAATTTTGGTCTGTGACAACTGTTTCAATGGGCACATTCCCAAGCTAATCCTGCCTGGCACGAAGCCGCCCATCAGTAACTCTGTGCAGTCTGTGCTGCTAATGGGACCTGTGGCAGACTTTGGGTGTGTTCATTAGGAGCCACTTTCCTGCCTCTGAGGGTGTTTTTCCTGGAGCACTCTCCATTGATTCAGGGTGGATCAATGGCAGGATCTGCACTGGGGATGGAGGCACAGAAAACAGCAGCCAGGAGTTGAGAGTGGCCTGTGCACTCCCAGCATTTTCTTCCGCGTTTTCAAATTGCAGAGGCTTTAGTAAACAGAAGGAATAATTTGCTTTGAGAACGCCATGATTGTTTGCATTAGGAACGACGAGAAGGAAGCAGGAAAGGAAAAAATGGCTTGAGGAAAGGAATCTATAAGGCAACAAAATAATCTTCCTGAAAGGAAGAAAGATGCCCCCAATTTCCTGAAGAGTGTTATGTCCAAAGGGCATGCCAAATTTGAAGACCTGTGGTTATTTTGCAGTAATTTTACATTAAACATCTGCCACAAATGCCTCTACTGGATATAAAAAATTCTGTTCTGAAGGGATTGCTCTATGCATTAGATTAATTTAGGAAAACTGATCCTTGCACAACAGTTTGCCAAACTGAGAAAATAAAGTGATTGATGTTACCTAGCGTTGAACCAATATAATAATTACACTTATTATAATAATATAATAATTACACTTATATCTACCCTCTGTAACAGTGTTGTTCTTTTTGTACTTTCATTTGATAAATTCCCCAGATGTTTTTTGGAAACCAGGTGTTTACCTCTCATAAAAACTTTCCTGTCTCAATGGGTTTTAACTCAGCTTGAAAAAATATTTGAGAGATTAACCCAAATACCACTTTCTGTGTGTAACTACAGTGACCTTATGGCAGAGCCATTTAAACTCCAAACCTGCCTTTCTACTACATGATCTCTAAAGGAAATACTAATTTGTATTGCCACGGGATCTGACCATATGAATGTGATTCTTGGGGTTATCCTGTGCAGGGCCAGAAGTTGGAATTCCATGATCCTGGTGGGTCCTTCCAAGTTGGGATATTCTATGATTCTACAAAATTTAATTTTAAAAGTCTTTCTTCCATTTGCCATCACCTCAGATGCACAGAATCACATATTCAACCAAAATTCCCACTCAAATCACAGTTGCCAGTCACAAAAAGCAGTTCTTTGTCACAAATACAGGACAGGCAGGTGTTAAAAGCAGCTTGTCTTGAGCAGGTCATTTGTAGGTTGCACAATTAACCACACGTGGCCTCAATTAAAAGGCTGGGGTGCAAGTTTGGGAAGGTAATTCAGAAGCAGATTTGAGAAATACCAAAGCAGTGCATTTACAGGGACTGTTTATGCCACAGCAGCCTGAGGTTCAAGTTTGCTGCCTATTTGGCTGCATTAGAGTAACTGTACAGAGAAGGGAAATTATTAATTAACCTTTTCCTTGCCGTGCAAATTTTGGATTCCATCTTCTATGTGGATGTGCCCCTGAAGCAGCAGAATAAATCAGGTACAGGTAACTGTGGGAACCTAAGAAAGCTTTTTATTCCCTCTTCTTGTTGTTAATGCAATACTTCGTTTTTCCAAAAGAGGTTCTGATACAATGAACAATTGCTAAGTGACCTGTTCTGGAAGGAAGTATTTCACCCTGACTGGCACCAGGGGATTGCTGATGCCAGGAGGTTTTCAATACACCTTATGGCGCTGCCAAGCTGTCTTGGGATCAAGATCATTCTCTGGCTGAGAATACAGAGGGACTTTTGTCATTTCTATGAGATCTGTGAGTGAAGATGCCTGAAAGAAAACTAAATCCTCCAGAGGTGAATATTTGGGAAAGTAAACCCATTTGGCACTGCTGTCAGGGTCAAAGCCATTTGAGTTAGGAGGATTCTTTGCTTCATATGTGTTTCTTTTTCATTTCATTCATCCAAGTGTGTGAATGCTCATTGGGGGGGAACGAAAAACTTCTGCTAGTTGTCTGCTTACATTTCAAACTGCAATTGGTTTTCTTAATTATGAGTTAGAATCATGTAAAGCCTGAGGTATTACCCAGCTCAGCTTCACTCGACTATCACTTCAGTGATGAGTAAACCCAGACACCTCCGTTTGGTTCTACAGCTATAACAAAAGAAAACATTGCTGTTCGTGGTAATTGTAGCTTTGGGGTGTTCTTGCAGTTGTTTGTCATTATTATTATTGTCCTAAAACACGCATGGCACTGCCAGGCTGCACAGCAAGAAACGTTTGGGGAATGTTTTAGCTGCAAATGGAGCGGGGAGAGCCAAGTGAGTACAGGGCAGGTCTGGCTGTGTTGCCTGCTTTGGCCACGGAGCAGTGCCTGCATTCCTGGTCCAGCTCTGCCTCTCCAGCTTGGGGGGCTGAAAGCATTTGGGCAAAAAAAAGAAGGAATAGTCCAACAACTAAAACTGGAAAATTGGTGTAAGCAACGATCAGGACAGAGTAAACAGCTTTTTCCTGATCCTGGGTAGAGCAAAACTGACCCAAACGGCTGGCAAGACCTGAGCTCTGCCAGGAGCTGAATAACCACAAAAGGATGTGGACTACTAATTGTTCTCTTAACTAAATGATCATTTATAGATTTAATTGATGGTGATTAATTTCCCATCTCTCTTTGGGACAAGTATGTGGGACTAGTTCCTGCATGCTCCTAAACTTGTACTCGCTGGATGTTAAAACTATACCCCAGACTGTTCCTCTGTGGCAGCAGATATTTATGTTCCTGTGAACAGAAAAAAGTGCATTTTTTAATATGTTTTTTTGCAGGCAAAATATTGCACATACAGTACCTACGACTGAGGAAAGAGATGATGTTAGTAAGAAAGCAAATAAAATACATTTTAAACACCTAGTTTCAAAAGCCAGGAAGGTTTTTCATTAATATTAGAATCATTTTGAGGATGTAGCAGATATCAAGGCTAAGAAGATATCTTACCAAAAATAATTTTATTTGTGATGGTGAGGAGTAGAAAAAGAAGAAATAATTGTAGTTTTTGTTCAAAAGAGAATTCTGATGTGCTTATACTCAGAAAAAGTGCCCTTGAGGATAGAAGGGAAGTTGAAGGAAAGTTTGAAAAACAAAATTTAAAAATCCTCTGGCATCTTAAAGTGTAACAAATTTTTTTCCTGCATATTTTCTCATTAAAAAGTTAGAATAAATACCTAAAACTCCCAGACTCATCTGACATGCTTGCTAATGAGAACGTTCATGCTGAGGAGCAGCACATCCCCACTAACATGAAACATCTGAGGTCATTGGGGCCAACAAGATACCAAACAATACCAATGCTGTCAAAAGGCCTGCCCCAAGGTGTGTCTAAGGGCCTTGTTGGACCTTGCCAGGGTCAGGCTCATACTGAGTTCCCACCAACTGCAGCTCTAACACCTGTGTTTGTCCCTCTGCAGCCCGTGACAGAGCTTGGAGAGCCTTCCCTTTGGAGCTGCCGCGGGGTGTGTTGGGCAGTGCACACTGTAAATCACAGCTGCAGCACTGACTCAGGACATGGAGAGATCACAGGAGAGCTGAAGCTGTTAGAATGGGAAACGGCTCGGTCATGTATAAATTGCCATCTCTGCAGCCTTTATTGGGCAATCAAATTCATCACAATAATACTTTCCAGGGGAGATGCCACATTTGTCTTGGGAAGGTCTGGCACTGGCGTCACATGGTAGACTCCTTAACTGCCTCTGTCTGTTCCCTGTTGCTATTTAAGTCCTCCTAACTCCTTGTCTTCCTTCCATGATCTAAAAGGGTGAGTTACATCTCCCCTGCTCAGCTGTTCAGTGTATTCCCCCTGCTAGAAATTATTTATTTTACTGCCACATGGCATATCATCTGTCATGTCTAAGTAGAGGAAAGATCTGCCTCCAACATTCTTCCTGCTCTTTTAATCTTCCCATGGAAAGTTCCAGCTTCCCCTTCAGAGTGATAAAAAGAAAGCTGGAAACATTTCCTTAGAGAGAATTTCTTCTTTTCTCCAGCCACCATCCTGGGGGCACAGGAGCCTTTGGGTATGTTTTGGGGGAGCAGCTCTAGGAGGTCATCACACAATGGGTTTTCAAGGCTTTTGAGGTTAAATATAGTTACTCAAATCTGAGTACTTGCACATGAAAGACAGACCAGTTCAAATTTTTCTAGACTTCCACTGGAAATTAAAATTGAATTAATTTAGATGTGTAACATACAGGAGGCAACTCAGACCTCCTCCTGATAGTATGAACCTGAGTAGTATTTTGCTAATGAAGATATTTCAATGACTTTGGAAACCTGTTTTATTTTCTTTATCATCTCTAAATGAATGGAGGATTTTTCTGTCTAAAGGCAAAAGGTGTCACAGAGATCTATTTAATTTTTTGCTGGAAGTTTAGGTGATAATCTCTTTTCCATACTAGAATTTTTTCCATAGTACTGTTAAAATTTCCTAGAAGTGCCAGACTCCGTTCTGTACTAATGCTGTTTTGGTTATTGTGACATGTTAAAGACATAAATATATTCAGGACATAACTATCATTCCAACTGTACTAACCTTCTGGGTAACTTGAAATTTGGTTAGAATTTCCTATCCCCCCGTGTGTTCCATTATTCCCTGTGATTCTGCTTTGAAGTTGCTAATACCATGGGAATTGTTGTTCCTATTTAATGAAATATTAGCCTGGGTAAACCACTTGTAGTATTTTATAATTTAAGAGTGCTAAATATAGATCAGAGGCTCTGTATGATCTTCATCTTTGCTGGTATTTTGGTTTTATGACTCCTTTTTTTCTGACACAAAAATTGCTGGAAAACATTATCTTTTACATTGTCCTTTAGATTGGGTAAAAAAGCAAAATGCTCAAGTTCCAGATCAACAGCAGCAGGAGTTAAAAGGTATCTTACTTTGCCTGAACCAGTTGGAAAGTATTATAAACCTTCAACTTTTCAGAAGTTGAAACAACTCGAACAAAGGCACCATAATGCAGATGTTTGAGCAGTTCGTTTACTAAAATATGAATGAGGCATATTTTAAAAACCAGGTTATAAAAACAGTGCCAACCTCAGTTCAGAGTTGCAGTTACTCACAGTGGACTAGATTTTTCCAGTCACTGTTTTACTATTTAACACACGTGTAAAATCTCAAACAAATCAGCAAATACTAAAACAACTGGAAAATAAAATTGAAAAATCATTTTAATTCATCGATATTTAATAAAATCTTATCCTTACCCAATTTTGGTCAAGTGTGTAATTGCTTTATTTTATGTCTCTTTTTTCATTTCTGATTTGGTGTGACTGAAGTTTGAAATTTAAGTCGAGCTCATTGTTACTCTCTTGATTGCAGAAATGGTTTGTGATGTGGTGATTTCACCCAGTGTTCAGGCATTCCCAGGCTGGGAATCTGGGGCTCCAGACTTTGTGGCAAAATCCCTGCATTATTGAAGCACATAGTCTGCCTTCTGTTAACATCCCTAAATACAAAGTACAGTGCACTAATTGTGTCCCACATGCTCTTACTGTCCAGACAAAGAATAAGTACCCAAAAAAAAATTAAGATCCTTTTCCTCTAAGAAATTAAGATCAACAGTGCTTATCCAGATCAAAAAGTGAATCTGATCAAGCATTGTACTTGATAATTCTGCACGAACTGAAATAAAATAGCCTAGGGACTAAAGAAGGGGGGGGGGTTATCCCAGTCTTTACTTCTCCTTATATTTCTGTAGTGATTTTTAAACTGCCACAAGAAGTTCCCCTCCTTTGTGAAAATGTAAAATTTCATGAGACAATGTGATAGGATTGTCCAGAGAAGTTGGGAATATCTCACCCCTGGGAGTGTCCAAGGCCAGGATGGACGGGGCTTGGAGCACCCTGGGCTGGTGGAAGGTGTCCCTGCCCGTGGCAGGGGGTGGCACTGGATGGTCTTCAATGTCCCGTCCAACCCAAGCCAGTCTGTGATCCTATGACAAATATTTGGTTGAATAAGTCATGGCACCCAAGACTGGATTTAAGTTTGTCTTATTTTGGCATCTCATTTCAAGAGAGGAGACTACTGGAATTTTAGGGAAAGAATATATCCTGCCTAGGGTCACGTTTTCCCAACTTCCACAAAGTGTGGGTATCTTGGACAAGATCTTGCACGCAGATGTTTGTGTTTGATAGCTCATACCAAATCTATGTCCCTCTTTGAACGTGTATAACCCTTCATCTTCATACCTTCGTGCAGCAAATGCACTGGTTGCAGGAGAATTCATTCTGGTTTAAGCACACTGCCTGCTGTTTTCACTGAACGGGCCCAGGGTCCCGAGGTTTGAGGAGGAACACACATCCATCTGGTCCTTGCACCCTGAGGAATTTTCAGATCTCCTTTCCCAGCCTTTTCCTCTTGAAGGGGAACTTGTGTAACCTACTTCATTTCCCCTCACACTGAACCTCTTCCACCTTTCCAATAGTTGTGTTTGGCCATAATTATTCGAGTTCTCTATTAAACCTGTTTGACAGCCATGAAAACAAAGGTGAGGTCCCTCAGGGGCAGAGCCAAGCAGAGTGTACATTTTGAAATAATTCTTTCTAAGTGCATTATATGTTTGGGAGAAATGCAAAGCAGGCATCAGTCAGGGCTTTGCCTGCAGTCTTCAACCTGTCATTCTGGCCAGCTGAGGTAGATTAGATCCCTAATTTGTATTCTGGTGACTGAGGTAGACACACATTTCACCAGGATTTGGGTTTTCTGTGGTTTGGCATCTGGTTACTCAGCGAGAAAATAAAGCAATGAAAGTTAGAATACCTCTAGGAGTATCAGCAACATCTGCTGAAGTGAGAGAGATACATAGCCCAGGTGAAAACTCACAAGGTGCCCTATTATAAATAACAAGACACATTTCAAAAATTATTATTTACACTGTCTTAATTTTTCTTGGCGATATTTTATGTTCTGTAAAGTAATGGCACAGTACACAACAAAATTAAATAAAAGAAGCAGCAGTGCCCTTAAGGGGAAGCAGATTGCAGAGTAAATCACAAGCACCGAAGGAATACATTCGGAGAAGACTGTGTTGAGATCAACTCTTTTAACTGTGCTACTTATGTATTTTCTCAGAAGACATGATCAGACAATAAAGCAGCAGCCTTCTGGAAGCCATAAACTGAAACAAGGGCAACAACCCATGGAGTGGTTCTTCTTCTGGTTGTCCAGAATGAACTACACGGAGCAGCACCACACACCTCTGGGCCATCAAGGCTTGTGGCCTTGGAGAGGATCACACTGGTAAATGAAATAAAGCAAACTTTAGATTGCTGAGCTCGGCACCAGCATGAAGGGAGGTGAAAAGAATGTCTTTCCATCTGGATCACCAATGTATGATGGGATTGCTCAAGGCAAGATATTCCCCGGGGAGCTGATCAAGTGCTGGTGAATTCCCAGTCCCAATCCCAGCTCCTTCCCTAAACCTGCTCTGTTCTTCGTCCTGTTCTCTCTTACACCAAGAGGGTCTTCCACAGTCCAGTTCTGTAACACCTCATGGGTTTTCAACACTGAACATCATTTGGCAAAGAGAGCTGGATTTCCAGGAGCATTCATGCACCTCCTGCACCCCTGCAGGGCCACGTGGAACACACTGACCGTGTGCCCACACCCAGAAAGTGTATTCAGAAATCACACAGATATGGGTCCTGTTTTCTGGGGATGTCTCTGTTTAAATGATGACTGCCCCAGTGAAGGGCAGTGTGCTGAGTGTTTGGGATGCTCTGCCAACCACCTGGGAGTGGCAACAGCCAAATAAAGCTTTACTGGACCATGGAGGAGGAAAACTAGTCAAACATGAGAACAATTTACATTTATAGATGTAAATTTGCTTTTTATAGAGAATTGAATATATAGTTGTCTCCAAAACCACTCTGGAAAGGTCTAGCACACACTGTGGTGACACCCAAGTTGATCTTGCAAAGATGGGGTGTTGACAATATTATTGGTTTTACTTTTAAATGAGTGAGATGATTAGCAATATAATATTGCAGTCCACTCATTATTAGAAAACCAGACCTGTGCATTACAGCTGTCCAAAAGAAGTAATTTTCTCATTATCAGGAAACATAATTAGTTACTGCAGGTATGTAACATTACAGCTCTGCTGTCAGAGGAATTTAAAAAAACCCAGAATCCCAAGAACCTGAAATGAAAGAAAAAGCCCCATAGAATGATACCTGCTGCTCACTCTGCTGTGGTCTCAATTACATAAACCCCTTTTGTGTTCCTAGAATTATCTATCATGTTTTCCTATAGTTGCTAAGATTCCACCTGTAATTTACGTGTCTTGAGTGATTCAAATATACGTCAATGTGTGTGTGGCAGTGCTGAAAATTCAGTGCATGTCAAGATTTTAGTTAAAAGGCCAAAGTTTAGGTAGAGAAAATTTCATGGGAGCTTTTCACAGTTCACAATAGGATACGTTATTGAAAAATACATCACATGCTGCATTATTTTCTCCCATAGTCTGGGCACAAATTACCATGGCCCGACACCTTGCCTGGATTTTTATCCCTATTGATACATAACCCTGAACCTGAATTTTGGTGTTCTACTCTTGCAAATACAGATCCCAAAATGTCTGTTTCCAATAAGAACAGATTTGGGGGAGGAAAGGATTTTTGAGAGGGACAACAAGTAATTATTCTTGACATGGTAAGTCTAAGTGTGTGGGAACTTCATTTTGGCTCCACTAAAACTTATGACTGGTTTTATCATTGACTCCTTGAGGATTGAGAAAGAGTTGGATCAAAACTGAATGTCTTTTGAAATCTCAAACTGTAATTATTTTGTGTGACATCCACAGCAAAATTCTGTCATTGAGTTAATTCTGACTTAACTCAGGAGTGTCCCTAAAGTATTGTGTATTTTGGATCCAGTTAATATTGCAACTAAAATTCCATTTTGTTTGGTGACAATAATTTTTATTTCTACTTTTATTTTAGTTTTTTTGTATTTTTAGTTTAGTTCTAATGTAATGCATTCAAAGAAGCTTGTAATTTTTAATTAAGTATTAAAATCACATTAGCAAAAACAAGTACTTTCAAAGCAAAATATTTTTGCTTCAGGGAAAATAGATTATTTATCCTTTAAAGGAGGGGAGAATATAAATATTTTATAATCAGATAAATATGTTGCTCAGTACTTAATCTTTAACGTGTGCTGGAACCCAAGGGATTACTAGGGGATGTATCAGCGTTCAGTTTACTACTGTCAATATTTTTTACCGTGGAAGTAGAGTTTGTGTTCATTGTGTAACTTGATTCTATTGTAATGAGTTATGCACAATCCAAAATATAGGTGGATTTTAACTGGAATGTCACAGTGGTTGAATGCAAAATCAGTAGGAAGGCCAGGCTGGGAGAGTCCCAACCCAGTTGGGTTGGGAGAAACCAGCCTGGAGGGAACCACAGTGGGGCATCTCGTGCCACTTCCCTGCTCATCCCAGAGCACAGGGCACAGCATTGTGTCCAGAGGGGCTGGAATATCCCCAGGGAGGAGACTCCAGCCCCTCCCTGGG
>JAWWEW010000020.1:3259818-3271599 GCA_035583185.1 Anabacerthia variegaticeps | reverse complement strand
GCTCCCAGAGATGCTCCATCCCTTGGCCATCTCCTCAGCCTTTGCTGCTCCCAGAGATGCTCCATCCCTTGGCCATCTCCTCAGCCTTTGCTGCTCCCAGAGCACTGACAGAGCCTTAATTCCAGTGAGGCAAGAGGGTTTTAACCCATGGCCTCAGTGCTGTTCTTGCACCAGTTCTGCAAGTGCAAACCTGCTCCAGCCTGTTGGGTGGGATCTCTGATCCCTTCTGTGCCCGGGGCAGAGTCACAGCACTGTGTTCACACCACTTCAACACTCAGAAAAGGGAGTTTTGCTGCTTTTTACCATCCATCAGTGTGTCTCAGTAAGTAAAACAATATGAAACCACATACCAAGAAAAGAAAACCTTTTCAGTTGTTGTAGGAAGGTCTTTCATTTAAAGTCAGCCAGCGCTTTTAGACGCGTGTCATCCTGACAGCCCTCTTATTTTGTGTCCTGCAGTGAGACAGATAATATCACAGCCTGCCATAAAGATAAGGGAATCAGGGGCAACAAAGGAGCAGAATATGGGACTTAGATTATTGATGCATTTAGAAAAGACTTTTTTTTCCCTGTCACTGTGAAGGTGAAATGACGAAGTTTCATAGGGAAGGGGCATCCTGGACTTAAAGCCTCCTTCTCCCCACACCTCTGCCTTCTTTCTCCCTGACTGCTGTCACAGCCAGAGTTTTGGCTGTTATAATTGCAAAAAAAAGGTAGAAATAAAAGCATGGAAGTACTTATTAAATTACCACGGAAAAGGGACGCTCTTTACAGGAAACAACGTTGCCTTATTTGCCCTTACCTTTCTGTTACTGTGCTGTGTTTCAGGTATTAACACATCCCTATTTACAACTCCAAGTTTCCAATTATGCACAAGGACAAAAAGAACCTTTTTGTGCAGGCTTTGGCTCAAGACCTTTTTTGGTGTATCCAGCAGCTTGCAAACCCAAGCCAGGCTGAACTTTCAGTGCTATTCCCAAATGCTCAGGGTATTTGCATTATTTAAAATTCCTCAGCACTTCAGGAAGCAGGGATTCTATCCACTCCTGTGAGCCCCGAGGTTTCAACTTCACCCTGAAAGGTGGGGATTTGGGTGCAGCACATCCAAGTGAAACTCAGCAGGACATTTAAGTGTAGATGAACTTACTGCTGGTTAATTAAGTGGAGTATGGAATCAGGGCTGAGAGGGAGCAGACCTTTATATCTCACAGTACCTTGCATTGTCAATGGTCCTTGATTGAACATAAAATAAAGGGCAGCTTTTTTCCCTTTTTTCTCTTTTCTCTTGTGCAGCTTCAGAGGATAAATTTTGCAGGTTTCAAGTGGCTGGAGAATTAATTTTGTGCCCCATGATCTCTGCAGTCTGTCAAATCCCCTCAGATAGAAATCCAAGGGGGAAAGTGTGATTTGACTTAAATCAAATCACCACCTTGATAGAGGTGCTCACCTTCTGCCCTGATACATTCCCAGCCTTCAGTCCCAGAGGAGCTCACCAAAAATGTAGAAACATGAAAACAGGACCTCGATTTAATTCAGAACTTCTGCATGGAGAAGACTCAGTTCAAAATAGGTATTTCTAATGCATATTAATTTTTCCCTTAGGTAATCACTGGAAGACTAATTCTAGATTGCCATATTAACAAAAAAATAGTAAACTTTTAATAACATTATACTCTGAACTCTGTAGTCCAACATTATTTATAAGTTATGCATAATTATTCATGTAATTTAGGTCTTGCTTATCTGTTGTGTTTAGAAGAATAATACACAATTTACTCTGAAATTTGTTTTGCAGCATCTAAGAGACCAAAAATAAACAAAACAAAAAGGTGCCAAGGGCTTGAAAATGAAAAACATTCATTTAGGTGAATCCAAAGATATGAAATCAGAGTCTGCAGAGATAATGCTACCTTAGATTCTCAGGACTCATTCCAAGAGAACTTTTTCTTTGCAGTTGGATTTGTGTGTTCCTCTTTATTACAGGCCAAATTTTTGATTAGTTCTAGGCTTGGACTCCAGAGGAGCTACATTTTGCATATTGAATCAATAAATATAATTCCTGGAAAGCATTGTCTCAATTTAATATATTGCTGTGCTTCAGGAATGAATAGGAGAACGATCCTTCAGAAGTGAAAGAGGAACAGCAGATCTGAGCAGTCACACAGGACAGTCTCCTGAACCCAGAGCTTTGCCTAAACCAGCAAGCCTGACTGTTTTCATGTCTAAATTAAAATAAATTCATAAAATGCCCCTCTGGTCGTTGAGTGGGGCCAGTTCGCAGTTCACTCTATCAGACCTTAAAGACATGTCAAAAGTCCCTGAGCTGCCCTGTTCTCTCATTTGTGCTGGTGGAAAACTGGAATCACTCTGTCCAAGGCAGTGTAAAACAAGATTTTTCTATATTTAAAAGTCAGTAAAAGCATTAGAATGTGTATTTCCATGTGTCTGGAAATTAAGATGGGTTCCAGTTGGCCGTAGATATTTCAGATGAATGACAATCTACTCTTTGGACACCTCTTCCTGCAAAATTAAATTAATTTGAAACCTCTTGCCTAAAAATTGGAAAAACAGAACACTACTTATCTGTGATGTTTATGGACTATTTTAAAACAATATAGATTTAAAATCATATTAAAAAGACGATTCTTATAAAGAGAAACACTCCACTCAAGCACAGGATGTCAATTTTTGTAACCCTGTATAACCCTTTTAAGACCTCATTTGTTTTACAAAATTGCTTCTCCCTAATTTATTCCACGAAGAGCTATTTACAGCTATTGGCCTGATTAAAAACAGGATAGAAAGGGATATTCCCAAGGAATATTTCCCATTTATCCCTTCAGTGGCCCACTGTGCTTTGTCACTGAGCACAACTTGGGAAGTGAAGCAAATCCACAATCCTTGCCCAACAAAACAGGAGAGGGGTAACGAGCTGCCTCAGGGTGAGAAATCTGAAATTTGGGGCCATAAGCCATGTCTTTTTTTTCTCTAAAATGTGATGATGTTGGAGGGGGAAAAAATGCCATGGCAACCCACAGCAGTTTGGATATCTGAAAGAAGCATATGGTGGGTGCAGATTCCATGCACTAAACCCCATAAATCCCAAACTACTCCTAAATACCTAATTGTGTGCAATAGCAACCAAAGGGGGCTCTTCTCAAGGGCTAGAAAAAACTCAGTAATTATGTTTTGGTTGCTAGTAGCTTAAAACAATATTCACCAAGGGTTATTTAAGAGAGGTGTGTGTTGTTATTTATCCCCTTTCTGTGGACAGTACATTAATGCTGTTCACTGTAACAAAGTGCAAGTAATGAATGTGGCAATCAGACAAGTTATTCAAGAGACAAATACAGGGGCACACAACCAGGAAAGGGATTAGGATTTCCTGAATTTTCCTTTATAATCATAAGTTTAATGGTCATAGCTGGTCTTCTCAGATATAAACTTTCATTTATGCAATATATTTATGGCCTTTTTCTTATTGTCTTCTGACACAGAAGGTGCTGACAGATTTTAGGGTAAGGAAAGCAGTTTAGTCCATAGAACACTGGGCTAATGAGATCTTAAAGCATTTTCTGCCAGCTTTGGAGAGATGATGAAAAAGTATTTCAAAATACAAGAAGTGATATAACAACTAGTTAATTTACCCAGAGGAGTATTTATTTCTTTCCTTATCTCCACCCTATGGCAATTTTTATTGGCAGCTTAACCAAAGCTGGAACACCACTGATGAAGGCAGGTACATGATAAATGAGAATAATTTCAAAAAAGAAATTATAGAATCATAAAAACACAGAATAGTTTGGGTTGGAAGGGACCTCAAAGCTCATCTCATCCCACCCCTGCCATGGCAGGGACACCTCCCACCAGCCCAGGGTGCTCCAAGCCCCGTCCAACCTGGCCTTGGACACTCCCAGGGATCCAGGGGCAGCCACAGCTTCTCTGGGCACCCTGTGCCAGGGCCTGCCCACCCTCCCAGGGCAGGATTCCTTCCCAATATCCCATCCAGCCCTGCCCTCTGTCAGTGCAAAACCATTCCCCTCATCCCGTCCCTCCATCCCTTGTCAGTGGTCTCTCTCCATCTTTCTTGCTTCAGGCACTTGAAAGACACAATGAGGTCACCCCAAAGGTTCTCCTCTCCAGGCTGAACCACCCCAGCTCTCCCAGCCTTCCCTCAGAGAAGAGCTGTGCCCTGTGTGTCACCTGCACTGCTCAGCTTGGTGTCACCTGCAAATAAACTTGTAACAGTGACAAAGTGGACATTTAGGTTTAGTGCTTGCTTTAGATCCTTCACCTGTACGGTGTTTGCCCAGCTTGAGTGAGGAATAATGAACAACTGAACAATGACCTCAGTGTCCATTACCAGCTAAGGCCAGATGGTTCTGGGCTCTTCATTAGTCCCTTGACTTGAGGTGGAAATGATGCCCCATTGGGTTCTGTAGCCAAATGGGGGAGTTGTGCCCACCCCAGAGCTCAGCCGTGCTGCTGAAGGCAGGGTCAGGCGAAGGGGTGAAACCCCACAAAGCCTGGGGGAGGTTGAGAAGATTCCTGCAGCAGGTTCTGAAACTCAACTTCATTCTCTGCTGCACCTCAGTTAGTGAGAAATGATCCACAATTCCTGGCCTCTGTGGGTTTTTGGAAATGCTGCTCCTGTTTGAAAAGTTCAGCCCTGGCTCTGATGGCTGCTAAGGCTCTGTGTTCGCACAGCAGAGGCAAAGTGCAAAATGATGAAACTTTTTCAAAGAATACATTTAAATCTGTTCATGTCCTTGTCTAATACATCTTAAAGCTTTAATTAAGAACACATAGCTAATGCCAGCTTTATTATAAACACAGGAAATCAAATTCTCATCATTAGTGTTCGCCTCTAAAAAAAGATCAAAAGGAAGCAGATGCACTGAAAGTCTTTCTCAAAATCAAAAATCATTTTATTAATCTGTTTTACTGGGCAGGACACAGGTCTTCAGCACAGAAGATTAGAAAATTCTTTTTATGAAAGTTCTCAGCTTGACTTCAGCAGGATTATTCTCAGAAGTCAGGCTTGCAGGCCACAGAGGAGGCTCTTATTTGCCAGCGGAGTGCATTATTATTAGCATTATTAATTGGCATTATTATGTGTAACACTTGTGTGTGTTATGCACGGAGATGGCTGTCCTGAGTACCCCCAGCCTATTGTTCCCACACTGTGCTTGGTGGGATTTCTCACCCTGCGTTTCTGCTGCATCACTCTGATGTTTAATAAATACTAGCATTTGTTTGTGAATGATTAGTTATTGTCTCTTCAGGGTATTGTTTTATGCCAACATGTTCCTCACAGACTCATCCAGGCTCTGCTATACCTATGGCAAGAGAATATTGTAATTATTTGCAATATTATGTGTTTCTCAAAGATCAAATAAACTGTGTGTACAGACTTTCTTCATGATCCGTCTTCTTTTCAGGTGAAAGACCATTCCCAGCTCATCAGAAAGTGAATATACATCGGTGTGGGCTGTGCCTGAGACTGAATGGATAATTGCTGCAGTGGATAATGTTATTTGCACAGTTCCAGGCTCTTCCTGTGAATGTCAAGAAGACATTGGGGGTATGACTTCCCTTTGAAAGGTATTCTGGTTGTGTTTGTGAAGGCTTGTTTTGCACTAGTTTTGCCAGGGGTTTTTTGCCTTAAATTCAAGAAGTCCCTCAGCCTTTGGACAGGCTGCAAACACTTTGTGGAGTCTGTAAAATTCACAGAACAGGTGATGATTCACAGGACGTCTTTGAATGCAGTTTCCATACTTTGACTTTAAAGACCTTTTGCCTGCCTTTGTTTCACTTGCTGTACAGACCCAGCAAACAGCTCCTGCCTGCTGCCATCCCTGGGCACTCCTGCTCTTTCTTCTCTGGCTGCCCCTGGGTGGCTTTGCCCACGTGGTTCAGTTCATACCAACAGTCGTGACTGCAGCACGTTCCTCTCTTTACTGCAGTTCAGTGCTCCTTTTGGCCCAGAGTTAAATGACTGAGATTTGAAATCAATCAGGCTCCCTCTCAGAAGTTGTTCAGCACTCGTTAGGTCACGTTCCTTGAGCATAAATAAGGCACCGAACAAGTTAAGGTTAAATGGATATTTTTTTAATCAATAAATACAAGCCAAGACCCAACTCCATGCAATAATTTTTCCTCACATCCCTTTCTCTTTCACACAAATACCCACGAGAAGCATTTCAGTAACAACTTCTTATGGCTCCCATCATTTTGTCATGCTCATTTTACAGTTGTTTTATCCCACCATTTGCATTAGGGTACAAGTTCTTTGGGATACAGCCCTCAGATATACAAAGCCCTATAGATATTACTGGTATCTGTGCTAAAGACAGTGGTGCCACTCAAATAGTGACATCATTTTTTATTTCTTTTTTAATATATATATAAAGTTTGTTTGGAAACAACACTACATTAGCACAATGTGAATTTGGTGACCATGAAATAACCAGTTGTAGGCTGAGGTTTTGTATTTAGAGAAGTAAAAGGATTCCCAAGATGCATTTAACTTTCATTTTTTATCCTCAGTGCAGAGAGTTCCGACTGTGTTGATTCACTGCCAGGAGTGTTTTTGCCATTTCAGCATCTGGGAGCCTGGCTGTTAAAGGATCAATGTTTATTATTAAACACAGAGAAACATTTACCAAACTTTCCTTGGAGATTTTCCTGCCATACCTTTGACATCCCTTTGTTAATGAAAACTCTCTGTACTGCTTTTCAAAATTGTTCAATGTGTTTCCAGAAAGGAGGACAGCAGAAGAGACTTTTCTAGGTCCAAACATCCCAAAATTAGACAGGTACAATAAATAGTGCTTAGCAAGTAAAAAATTTAAAATTAGCACAGGACATTGTGATATTACCTCTCTTAATTAGACTTAAACTTTTGATTTTTTGTCAAAAGAAGAGTCATTCTGAGCAATGTCAATTGAAGTCCATGGGAAAAATCCCCTTTCCTTTCCTGAGGAGCAGGGTCTCATAAGTATCTATTTTTTTGTTCCAAGGTATTCTGAGTGGTTCTTTTTCCTCTGTTCTTTGCTGTAAATTAATAAACTGTTTAAACCTTTCTTGGTGTGATCTGATATTTCATGGGCTGGTATTAATAGACTTGTCATTCCTTCAAATTTCACAACACAAGTGAAACATTTCATCTTTTCATCTTTTTACATGCATAAAAAGATGGTTGCTTATTAAAAAGGATCATATTCTAGATCTCTCCTATCAAGAGCAGATTGGTGACTTTTTAGTGTCACACAAATACCGATTTTAGCTTTTGTAAACTCTTACTCCAACAAACGTTAATAGTACGTGCAATGTCCATTTCTTTTATGAAACTGGAAAAATATGGATTTTATAAAACTTGAAAAATATGAATTTCCTTCATAATCAAGGGAGACGCACAGAGTATCCCAATGGTGTGTGCTGTCTGTGAGACTATTTTGTCTGTCCAATTAAATATCTCGCTGGGTTCAGGCAAATTCTGGGCTTGATTTTAATTATAGGGAAAAATATATAATAGTGTCTCATGCCTATGAAAACCCCCTTTTGACTTCAATCCAAGCTTCTCTCCTTGTGTGTTGTTTATAGTTCTCTAAATAAAAATGACTTCTTATATAGAGAGCTGTATATATATTTATATCAGGAGCTAAATGTGTGATGTGAGTCAGCACTTAGGCTTGTTCTGTCTCTTATGTATTGTAGAGCTGAGGCTCCTCAAGAATCCCATTTTGATCACTAAATAAAGGTAATTTTGATCACTAAGTAAAGGTAATTTAGATCATTAAAGTCCAGCTAGACATGGACTAGGTTGCATATGTGGAATTCTTGAGGAAGTTCTCTGTTTAACCAACACCTTTCAGCCCATTACAGTGAAGACACTTTTCCCTTTCCCTTTCCCACCTGTTCCATGCTGTTCCCTGCCAGGATATGAGCAATGGTGGAAATCTAAGGAATTCATTGAGATGCCATTGCATTCATGCTGAATGTGGCATGAACCCACGAGCTAACAGCATACCTAATGTTTTGGGATGAGAGCAAGAAGCAAGGTGGTCCCTTGACCTTTCTCTTGGATTAGCATCAGGAGAAGATGTAGTGGGAAAGGAGTTTTGCCATGCAGCTCACTCGTTAGTGCACATCCCCTTGGAATCAGGAGCCTGCTGGGATCCTTACAGAGAAGCCCTCTGAGATAACCCAGCCAAGAGCCCCCCAACCTTCCTAAATGCCTGAGTGACAGGCAAGGCTGACATCTCCTCACACTTGCTGTGACTCCTCTTTGCAACAGGGCACTTTCTAAGGGGAGAAATGTGGCATTTGCTGCAAATCACACAAGAGAGAAGGTCAGAAGTGTGTGAATGTGTATTTACTAAAAATCCAAAGGCTTTAGGAACTTCACTGAGATACAAAACCAAGGATTTTACTGGCTCTGCAGTAATCAAGATAACCTGCAAGTCAGTCTTGCAGAACTAGCATGAAAGTTACCAGCTGAGGCATAAAGTTTGCCCCTCTCTCCTGTACTTTGGTGGCTGATGGATTTGGAAGAAGAAAATCCCTGATGATATTTTATTTGGCTCTTACAAGGAAATCAATTACACAGCTCAGTTATGAAGGCAGAGAGTTCTCATAGAATCATCACAGAATAGCTTGGGTTGGATGGGACCCCAAAGCTCATCTCATTCCATCTCCTGCAGGGACACCTTCCACCAGCCCAGGGTGCTCCAAGCCCATCCAACCTGGCCTTGGACACTTCCAGGGATCCAGGGGCAGCCACAGCTTCTCTGGGCAAACTGGGCATTTTGCAGTGCCCTTGTTTGCATCTGTGGAGATACTTGCTGATTTTTGAAAGAGAAGACGACAAATTCCAAAATGAATTCCAACACCAACTGGTTTAATTGGGGTTTTTGATTGCCTTTACGTGTGACTGCTGGAGGTAAGTTCCCTTCAGAATGAAGGTGTTGCTTCAGGGGTCCAGCTGACCAAGCAGCTCAGTTGGGCCAGTGTAAAATCCCATCTTGAATTGTAAAGCTTTAGCAAATACTCTTCCTGGATGGGGAACATTATTCCTGGAGAGGCTTTTTGCAGTTTTTTCAAACACTTCACTGTAGGAACATTTGTTGCCTTCGTTCCCAGTCACCAGGGTAGAATCCTGGGATTAATCATTCTTAGCCTAAATCCTCCAGTCACAGTCCTCTCTGTTAAACTTGTGCCTTCACAACAGTCCCAATTGATTTGGCCACAAGTAGGAAAATTTCCTTTGGGAGCTCTTGCTAATTCAAGTGACTCAAACCAGCTCGTTCCAAACAATTGTGCTGTTTATTCACCCAGAAGAACATATGAAGGCCTTTTCCTCTGGGATTTACAGTAACTTTCCCACTTTTCTGAAACTTTAAGCTCATGCTTGACCCAGATACCTTGAGTTCAGAGCTGGGAGACACGGCATCCCTCTATCCATAAAATATGACTGTGCATCCCACTCTTCTTCCCTTCCAGTTTGGGATAGCTCTGCTGAAGAGACTGTTACCCCTGTGAGATGAACCATGATCCAATTCTGCCAACTTGGTCAAAAATAGACTAATTTAGCATAGGAAAGTCAATAATGGTTGCAAAAGAAGTGGTCAATTTTAATTTCTTCTCAGGATATTTGTTAGTAGCCTAAATTTAGAATTAGGAATAAGTGTGGGCTGACAAACCACCTCAGACACAGGATTTAATCTGCTATGGTTACCGAAATGATGTTTATTTTCATGAAGAAAAGGCAGAGGAACACGTCAGGATACTTTCTGAGTATTATAATTAGAAACTGCTGAAACATTTCTAGGCATTTTTATTACACCTCTGTGTAACATAAGGGCTTAGATAAAAGCCAATATAATAGTGTGCTCTTTTCCCAGTGCTCAGGAATGTGAGGACATGTGTCTGTGCTCATTCCAGAGTCTGGTTATGCTCTCGTGGGATAACCCCTCCCCTCTGACAATTCCAGTTTTGCCAGGCTTTGAGTCATCTCGGCAGCATTCCATGGCATACCATCAATCCATCTCCTGCTCCTACATGGATTTTATTGTGTCATCCTTAATATACATCCTTTGAGTCCACTATTACATTTAATTTTCTTTATTTGATTTGATTTTGGGGCCCTACAGTATTAAAGATGCCAGATTTCAAAATATGACTGACAGTACCAAGTGTAAACTCTTTAAAAATGGTTGTTTCTTGTAGGGAGCTTCTTTTCAATATTAAATCTTGCACCAACACCTGCTTTTCCTTTCTCGTTTTGGCTAAAATCTACATTATTTCAAAGGCAGTGCTTTTAAAGCTTGGTAGTGAAAAATAATTTTACCATTTTTTAATTTTTTAAAATTACTTTTAGAAGGGGTTTATCCTTTCTTCTGTCTTCCTTACCCAAGTCTAGTAGCAGATACAGGCAAGGAAATGGGATTTCAAAGGTGTTGTATTCAGACTTACTTAAAATATTTTATATTTTAAGTGGCAAATTTGTTTAACTTAACTTGATAAAAGCCAGAACTGGTGACAAGATGATTTAATCCAGCCCTTGCTAACAACTTGCAGACATTACTAGTGTGTCAAAACAACACTGCTAGAGGCATTCTGGCGTCAGGCTGGACTGATAACTACAATGCAGGCAAACAGCTTTTTGGCAGCTATTTTATTCCTGAATGCTGCTGATTAAAGGGAGCTTGAGCTACTGTTATTTTTTTTTTATCCCTCCAGGTATTTTCATTCACACGCCCTTTTATTTTTGTTCACACACAGAAAGGTAAATATTTTAAAATTGATAGAAATGAAAACCTAGAAGCCTGTGTGCTGAGCAGATGGGAATTGGAATTTTAGATTTAGTTTTTCTTCCACAGTGAGGCTGCTGTGCCTCTGCTGTGATCTGCAGCTCAGGTATATTTTTCAGCTAAAGGATTTTGGGGTATTTAAATCTTTGGCCACCTCCTTCAGGAGATGTGTGTATGATCAAAAAGCCTAGATTTGATATGGAAAAATTTTTTTGTCATTTCAATGGATATAAAGTGACATTTACTAACATATATAAATACGAATATTTTTTATGGATGATGTTGGACTTGAATCTTCTTCCCTTGATTTTAGAAACCTGTTGGACCCAACCACAAATGCTACGCAAAACCTTCAGTTTGATCTGAAAGAGAAATGCCATTGGATTTTAAACTGTAATTTCTCCTTTCCCAGTTCTGCTCAGTGTGTTGATAACGCCCAAGGATTTCTCCTGGAAGCAAATAATTGGGAACTGAAACTTTTCCCTTTGCTTTCCATCCTGTGTTCTCTCAGAAGACTCGCTGAAACCGCTGCTGTTTATTTTGCACACTTTATTGCTCGTAAAGTTTGCTGCTTTGATTACTTTTTTAATTGCTTTGCACATCTTGTGTCAGAGAGATGTGTAAAACGGGATGGTGGTTGTGTCTGCTAGAAATTGATGGTTGAAACCTCAAGCCCTGTTCTAGAGCAGCAGCTGGGGATTTATGCACATAAGGTGTCACTGTATACCTGCCTTGGCGAGCTGAATTATTTCCCAAAATTCATTCAGAACTAACTCAGTGATATGAATCAGTCGTGTCTGTAAAATATACCTCTATACCAGGCAGAGGGTGCTGTGCCAGCTCTGGGCCCCTCGAGATATTGAGGGGCTGGAGGTGTCCGGGGAAGGGGTTGGAGCAGCAGGAGGGGCTGAGGGAGCTGGGGGGGCTCAGCCTGGAGAAAAGGAGGCTCAGGGGGGACCTTCTGGCT
>JAWWEW010000020.1:3244354-3256364 GCA_035583185.1 Anabacerthia variegaticeps | reverse complement strand
GCTCCTGCTGCCACACCATCTCTGGCACAGCCCAGGTGCCACTGCCCTTCTTGCCCACCTGGGCACACCTGGGATCACGTTCAGCCAGTGGTGACCAGCATCTCCAGGGCCTTTTCCAGCTTTCCAGCCCCTCTGCCCCCAGCCTGGAGCTCCAGGAGGTCGGACCCAGCACTTGACCTTGTCAACCCTCACACTGTTGACTCATCCCATGGGTCCAGTCTGTCCAGATCCCTCTGCAGAGCCTTCCTGCCCTCCAACAAAACAACCCTCCTGCTCATCTTAGTGTCATCCATGAACTTACTGAGGGTGCCCTCAATCCCCTCATCCACATCATCAGTAAAGGCATTAAACAGGACCAGCCCCAACACTGCCCTGGGCATCCCCACTACTCACCAGTCACCAACTGGATGTGGCACCATTCACTCCTCTGTCACTTACCTCGTGCTGTGATCAGAGAAGAATAATCACCAAAGCTCCTAAATGTCTTTTTTTCTCTGATTTTAAAAGAGTAAAAGGAGATTTCTGGGGAAAGGATGGTCACTGAATGCTACAAGGAGACAGGTTATGCACTGATGCCAGTCAGGTTCAGAAAAGTTAACTCACTGAGCAAACAAAGTCGATAGATCTCTTGATTATTTGACATTTATATGCATTTGGATGGCAAAGCTCAGCTCTTGGTAACTGGTACATGTCCATGCATTTGTCTGGTGAGTGTAAATCTTCTTCACAACCTTCCTACAAGACCTTTCATAGTTTTGTGCTGGAGTTTTTCTCAGAATAGCCTCAGCAACAGACAGATTTCAGGAAAATTGGGGTTAGAGTTAAAATTATTAATAGGTAAAGCAGAGACAAAATCAACAGGACTGAGAGTTGCTTTAAGAAGGAGATTTTGAGTCAATCTTTTCTCTGACTCTGCCTTAGACTAACTTTTGAACCAGCAATAAAATGCAACCAGTATTTCATTTACCCAGAGTTTGAGAATTTAACCTCTCCATTTCCCTTTGCTTTTCAAAGAGTTCCCCGAAACAAAAACGCCTCATTTCAGGTCACAAATCAAAATATATTAAACTTTTGAAGTTCTAGAATTGATGAGGGAAAAGTGGCGAGTTTTAGTTTTAATTTGATCTGCATAATTTTTCTTAGTTTTTATTGCCTGGTTCAGTAGCTGAATCAAAAAATAAATTATTCAAACAGCTCTAATGATACTCTCCTTCAGAACAAAGATTAAGCCATACTGTTCCCTGAAGAGATACTAATAACTCTGCTGCCCAGGAATGGCAGTAAGCCTCTTAGCACATAAGCAAAAATTAGGTACATAGTATGTATTATTAGAGAAAATAATATGTTAAAGGGACCCACCTCCCTGGCTTATTTGTCTGGAGAACAAAATCTGTAGAAAAATAAAATTGTTTTGCTTGTGAACCACAACTTGGCAAAGGGAAAGCCTATGTATTCTGTCTTTCCATGAAAATCCATAAAATATCATAGAACACCTCTTGTGAGGAAAACTCTTTCCCTCTTGTCTAGGAGGGCTGGTGCATTTTTGCATGAACATTCCACAGCCATGAATAAGGTGAAGCTTCAATAGCCTGAAGTGACATCAGAGCAGAATATGTGTGGGATAGAGCAAATAAATCCAGTTTTATCTCAGGTTTTGGGAGCATTTGTCTACACCATTTTGCTGCTTTGTCTCCGAAACATACCTGAAACAATTCTATGTATGGAAGACTATCGTGTGAAGGGCTGGTTTTAGATAGGAAGTTGTAGGGAGGGCACCAAGCATTTCAGGAAGTGTCCAAGACCAGGTTGGACAGGCTTGGGGCAACCTGGGCTAGTGGAAGGTGTCTCTTCCCATGGCAGGGGGTGGGATGGAATGAGCTTTGAGGTCTCTTCCAACCTGAACCTGCAGCCTGGGAATGCAGGAGTAGGTGAAGGAAGAACAGGATAGTGGGAAGAGGAGTGATATAGGGATTGGATATATGGGATAGGAATGCAGTAGTGGGGAACGTGGAGTTGGCTGTTAATGTGAGAGAGAGGAGAAGTGTCATACAACAGCATCAAAGACCTAATTCAAGGATTAATCTTCCTAAAAATAGACTAGTACTCCTGTCTTTGTACTGGGTTTGCTGTAGATTTGAGTAAATGAGGCAAGAACCAAAGAACCTCAATGTTGCTGAGGGCATGATGATTTTAAGAAAGAAAAAAAAAGGGCAGCAAAATGTTCTTACATGCTCTGTGGTTCCCCTTTGGCTGCTGTGAAGACACATTCCCATTTGGATTTTGGTTTCCCTCGCCAATGAGCATTTCCTCTCTCAATGTGCACACATGGACTCTTTCCATTTCATGTTCTCCTGCAGAGCTCTATGAAATACAACACTGGGCAACTTCCCACAGAGGAAAAAACCTGAGAAAATCCACGCAGGGGCAGCAACTGAGGAGCCCAGAAAGGGCAGCCCTTTATAGGGAACGCCAACCAAAGCACCACGTGTTCTGCAAAGCCCCAGTGAGCTGGTTGGAGCTCTGAGCAGCCTGGTCTAGTGGGAGGTGGTCTTGCTGTGGTGGTGCATCCCCCTCCCCTTCCCCACCATGGCAGGGCAGTGGACCAAGATGAGATTTAAGGACCTTTCCAACCCAAACCATCCCGTGATCCTCACAGAGCTTTACTGCTTCCAGTTCTGAAGCCTGGTAGAAGTTCCCCTGGACATCTTGGTTCCTGGTAAGAGTTTTATTGATAAGCAACCAACAGGCTTTCCTTCCTCTCTACCCCATCATAAATTTTTCTCTGTCCTCTAAGATCACCAGTTAGTTCTGTCTGCTTTTTTTCTCATCAGATTTTAAGTTCTTGAGGCAGGGATCATCTCTTTCTCTTTTCTTCCCTTTCCTCCCCAAAACTGAGAACATTTTCAGACCATTAAGAAAAAAAAATAAAAAAGTGAGAAAGAATGCAGTAGCAAATATTCCCTTTTCAAACTGAATCATTACCATAGCACAGCTATCCTTCAGCTACCAGCAGCTGCAAATGGAACAGGGAGATGTTAGTGTTCACTTCCACTGATCTCATTATACAAACCACGAAGAGGAGCAAGGGAATACATTTGGAGAGCTTTCATGTGGTTAAAGCGACAGGGGAAATTCGGGCTTTGATATCCCCTTGTTCAGTGGATCTGCCTCACTTTGTGCCTGCCCCTCAAAAGGCAAGGCTGCAAAAATATTAGAGGATTGTTGAAAGGGATTGGAAAAATGAGAAAAGGCTCTAATTAAAAGGACAAAAATATACTTGGAAAGTGTTTCTCAGTGTTTTTAAGTTCAAAACCGGACCACCTATCCAAATCTCCTCATTAAAAGTCAGATTCAGTTTTCATGCTGAGAGCTTGATCCCAGGTTTCTACCCAGCTAGACAAATACTTATTCCTTTGATTGCTACATTACCAAGGTGCCTAACAGCCCCTGATTGATTCGTGTGTTTGTGAGCTGATGATCTGGGTAGGGAAGAGTCAGCATCCCCAGTTGTTAAATTGGCAATGAAAGCTCAGAGGTCAAGAGATTTGTCCACAATTACCTGGAATGCAAGGCATAGTCCCTGCCTCTGGAATTCCATGTCACCCACTATAAACCCAAGAATTTTTCCTTCATCTCTTCCGTTTTATTTTTTTTTAATCTTAGTTTTGATTTTTATTTCAACACCGTGGTCTCTGTGCTTTGCTGGCTCACTCTTCCATTGGCAGGCCCACAAGGTTACTTAAGAACTGAGAAAAATTTAGGATAAAAAGCAAAGTTGATACTAACCAAAGTTTTGCTTGACTAGCTGTGGCAGATAAAGCCAAGGCAAGGCTTGAGAAAAAATGTCCCAAAACCTGACAGATTCTATGTAGAGTCCAGCTAAAGAAGTGCCAAAAGCCCCCAATGGCTCTGTAAAATTCACTGCCCGCAGAGTATGACACTATATAATATAATATAATATAATATAATATATAAAGGTGAAATGTAGCCCTTTACATTTCAGGCTGCTGGAGAAATGTCTTTTCTTTAGGTTTTGTTTTCTTTCTTCATTAGAACCCGGAGTTTGTTAAGTCCCTGCACAATTCCTTCCTGCTCTCCAGAGGATTCAGCTGCACAGCATTTCCTTCTCCAGTGTTCCCAACCTGGGGGGATGTGCTGAAATGTGACAGTAGAAGGAGATGTGTGCGTGGCCACTTTGATGGGAACTCCAAGTTATCATCATAAATAGCTGTGTGGTTCCCTTAAGAATTTAATTAGTCATTGCATTTGAATTATTCACTTGGAAAAAAGATGCACTGGGTAGCTTTTAATCTAATTAGGCTATTAGCTAGTAGTAGGAGATGAACATATCTAAGTGGAAGGTGAATATTATATTTCAGTCAATCACTCTGTGAGGTAAAGCACAAAGTTTTGTAGTTCTCCCCATGCCCATTAAATGCGAAAAACAAACCTAGAGGTTAAGCTATGTTTTGTGGAATTTAGATGTATGTTGCAAAATTGAATTAAAAACTCCATAGAGGGAGGAACTGATCTGTATAGATAAGAATTCAATATATATATATACATGGAAAATATAGAGAGAGAATATATATAAAAATATAATTATTTATGCACTGCCTGAAAACATGCCCTCTAAATAAAGTGTAGTTCTCAGCTCTCACACGATAAAAATAAGTACACCTGCATGAAAATTCTATAATGACTAAAATAACGAGGCTGTGGTTTAATTTTACTAAATTATTGGGAATTGATGTAAAGATTTATTTCACAGAACAAAAGCATTTAAGCAGGACTTAATATGACTGTTATGCGTCAGTGATAGTAACACTGGGACTTCAGTCTGCATTACTACAATGATTAATTAAAGGCCTTGTTCAGGATGAGTGAACATCATTATTGTTTTTAAATAGGAAAGGCAGATAACCATTACTGATTACTCCTCAATTCCCAGTCTCACTTGTTAGAGACTAAAGAATACTAAAGTAGGTTGCAGAGTTTTCATGAAGCTAAAAAGAGAGCCAAGAATAATACTGTTAATATGCAACACATACAAAGGTAAAGAGTGAGAGCTGGGCGAGTTTAAAAATTAAAGTTACAAAAATGCTGCACTGCTGTAAGTGCAAATATTGCTGCCACCTTTAGTAATATAAAAGAAAAGTAGGCTATAACTTTCATTTAAACAATTTTTGGTAATTGCACAGCAGCTTTTCAAATGCATTCCTGGATTCAGCAGCAGTATTTAAAACATGTACACGAGCACACACTAACTCCCTTGCCTCAAGAAAGCAGAGACAGAAATTCTGTCATCTCCAATATTTTGAATATATCAGTAAAAACACTGAAATGCAAAGTGTGTAGAGCTTTTAATGCCACGAAGGCCAGCAAGGGGCTGGGAAGTATTTTGTGAGCACCTGTGCAACTGCAGCGCTCAGAAAGGAAGGTCAGGGAACAGGGTTCCAATCAGGCAACACAAAGCTGATAGACTTAACCTTTAGAGAAATTAGAAAGAAGGGAAAATGTCCATTTCTGGTTGTGAGAGGCCTCATACTTCATTTTTTCATGCAAAGGGCTGCCAGGCATTGGAAGGGGCTGCCCAGGGAGGGTTGGAGTGCCCAGCCCTGGAGGTGCCCAGGGCAGGACTGGCCGTGGCACTCAGTGACAAGGTGGGCATCGGGCACAGGGTGGGCTCTGGGGGCTGGGAGGGCTTTTCCAACCTCTGGGATTCTGTGGTTCTGTAGGGTCTTGCTCAGACTCTGTGGACTCAAGTGCTTTAGTGAAGATGGTATTTATTCTCTTTTTTCAGGGAAGAAACGTGGAATAGGTAATAGTCTGAGCTTAATCAGAGCATCACACAGTTTAAACGTGATCAGAAAGGAAGAATAATGTCAATATCGTGTTCTCCTCTGGTGGCACTTTGACAACAGGTCTTAAAATGTCATTGTTCAGGCTCTCAGCCTCCTTGAGTGCTCTGGTTCACGTAATTAAATATATGACTAGTGTGCTGTGTACCCCTCCACCTGAGTCTTGCATCATGCTCTTCCCCTACACACTCATGATTTCTTTCTGGCTCCGAAATCCTCAGTAGTACAGGGCTGGTGTGATCCTGTGTGACAGCTACAGAGGGAGCAGCCCCCAAAGGCCTCTGCACCAAAAGGAGTCCAGTAAAAGGAGTGCTTTGCTTATCTCCAGCCATTTTTCCGTTCTGAAAAGCAGTGGAAGGGACGTGTGTCCTTGTAAAGTTGCAAAAGCAAGAGCAGAGCTCTCCTCTTCCAGTTGTCCTCTGTGTACAGCCTTTCAGCCACTTCACAGAAGCACGGGAGGTCAAAGCTATTTCTAGTTATTATAGTGTTAATTTAGAGACATCAATAAGTCAGAAAAATGCTTTCTGAATGAATCCATTTCAAGCACACACGGTCTGAAAAGATGGACTCTCTATTATGGGAAATGCATGCAGCAGTAACAAAACCTCTCAAATCATCTTTTAAACAAAGTATTTTACAGAAGACTTTTGGGGCTCATGTTGCCAAGAACAGAAAATAACCTTTGTGGTTCACACTGGACCACTGTATTCTGTTACCTGACCTTCAGAAAAATATAATCAGCTCCAGCAGCTCGGCTGAAGCTGCATCATAACAGTCTCAGTGGCTAAGAATTCAAATTTGAAAGGAGATGCAAGCAAAGACAAGCATCATCAAAAGATATGAGTTCACAAACCAGTAAAAAATAGGCAAGTAAGAGAGCTAATGTGTTTTCTGCTGGAGAACAGACTTCAGGCAACATAAAATGAAGGAGAGATGGAAGATTCTGGTGGTAAAAAATGATTCTTCTAATAGCACACAACAAATCATTAAGAACTGTGTAAATCAGAGCAACTAATAGCTGGTCCAAGATAACATTTTCCAAGAAACCCTGAGCATTCCAGATCCCACCTGGGTACTCAGGACTTGGACAAATATCATTGCAAGTGGAACTGGGAAGTTGCCATTTCGACACTCTCTCTCCTTCCTTCAAATGGAAAAGACTTGCTTCCTCCAGCACCACTGAAGGACTAGAAAATACACAATATGGACAAAAATCCAGACATGTATCACCATATCACCAAAATCTTTCAGATATTTGGTGTGATACAGGCAAGGACATTAATATTCAATGAGCCACACTCTCGTTGGCTAAAATGTTTGGCAGCAGATGCAGTTACCATCAGTTCTTTAGTTTAATATTTCAGAAAACAGAGCTGAAACGGATTTGGATGCAGAGGGGAAAGATCAAGGTCTGTCTTCGGGCTGGGTTTTGTGTCTTCCCACTGACCTCTGAGAAAAAAACCTGAATTTTGACCCTTTCTCAAAGTTTCATGGGGAGCTCAATTAATTTTATAGGTTTTGTGTCTGGTCGGTGGGGCCACCTCAGAAGGGCAGGGTATAACATGAGTCTCCATGGGATGTTACTCAAAACTTAACCTTAAAGACTTAAAAAGAATGTGTTTTCCTGCCTTTTCTCCTAATTTCATTTAGATTCCACAATTGCTCTCTCAAGACTTCATAGAATCCTGGACCCACAGACTGGATTGGGTTGGAAGGGATCTCATGTCCTATCTTTGCAAAGAACACGTTTCTAATTATTTCTTATATGTGTCTATAAATCTTGATGAAAATTTATGGGGTGTTTTTGGCCCTTTGTTAGAAAAATCTGGCAGTTCTACATAAATGAGTTACTTGGTGTCCAGTGAAGTCACTGATAGTCCTGGATAGAATCAGCTTTGGTTTTTGGGGGATTTTGTGGTGTTTTGTATTAGATGAATTGAGAGTGTTGTGTGTTATGGTACAGTTGCTCTTTCCAAGGCAAATTTCCATTGTCACCACAGTAAGAATTTATAAAATTTGGAGACTTTTTCCATGCTCTGCCCCATCCCTGATATGTTGGTGAGGGTGATCAGCCATTCAAGGATTGCATCATTAAAAGGAAATTTCCCATTGGACTCCAAGATGCTGCCTGGCACATACAAATCTTTTGATTATCTGCTTGGGGGTTTTGCTTTGGGGTTTTTGGGGGGTTTAGTTGAGTTTTTTTGCATTTGGGTGGTAGTGGTTGTAGTTTTTTGGCTGTTTTGTTTCAGTGTAAACAAAGCCCCTTTACATTTCATTATTGGAAGATTAGGACATTCAAGATTGTTTTTGTGGATTTCTTCTGACTTTAAATAAGCTCATATCCTGTTGGCACATCGATCAATTAGTTCTATAAAGAAAATATATAAAGGTCAAAATTATCGAGCTTATGTAAAGATTGAAAAGCTGAGAGAAAAAATGTAGATTCGAAGCCATTTAGCTCAGTGACATCAGCTGACTGTAAGTCATATCTTTTATATATCACTTATATATAACCTGCATCTCACAAATATATAAAATATATATCTCCAGTGATATTCATCACTCCTCCCAGTTCTTCCTGCTCCTAAATAAGAAGGAAACTTTTAGTGCCTTTATATCAAAGTTAGTAAATCTCTCCAGGAATAAGCAAGTGATTAGTGTTTCATTATTTGTTTCAAAGTGAAACACTGTATGAAAAAATCACCCCTTAAATTTAAGGATTTCTTCCCTTCTTCCCCCAAACAGCATTTTTCAGTGTTTCTATGCAGTGTTTTTGCATTAAATACTTTATTTTGTGCCAAGTGATGCACTGCAAGGAGCCCCAGGGTAGGGCTGGTTTTTCCCTCACCATTTTCTCTCTCCTTTTCCACCCTCCAGCTCTGTTAAAAGCCAACCAAACCACTCTATTTTTAAAAGTTGGATGCAGAACTAAAACATCCATTTTTTCCCACCTCTAGTAAATGTTCACTCTGAAAAACTAAGTTCAAGCTGCAGAAAAATAGGTTGATTAAATGCTATTTGCACAATAATGCACTGTGAACAACTTATTATTCCATATTTAAATTACTGTAAATTAGAGAAGAAACAGCATTCTAAATTTCAGAACAGCTGCCTGAAATGGTTTCAGCTCTGGATTGGGGTTGACAAAAGGAGGTGTTTGACCCGTAGCTGTGCCATGGTGCTTTTGAACTGTGTGATACCAGTACCATCTTCAGGCAACTTAAAGCACGACAGATGAATTTCTCAAAGCTAAAGCAGAAATCAGTCTGAAAAAAATCATTCCTTTCCCCTTGTCCAGGTGTCCTGCTAAGTTACAGTAAAAAATTTGGGGTTTCACCTGCTCTCAAACCTGCAAATGCTTGCACAGTAAGAAATTTTTAAATACATGCACAGATGTACAGCCTTACTATTCAGGGGGGAAAATGGATTCATTTTCTGTTGTCAAGTACAGACTGCATGCAGGCAGACTGAGGGGACAGAGGGGAAATTCTGTAGTCAGTACCCATGTCTTAATTTAAAATATCAGAAAATTTAACATTGACCTCGTTAAGCACTGAAATTCCCCCCTGCAGGATGTAAATTTATTTGGGGCTTGATGTGGCTCCAAACCATGGAGAAGAAAGCCATTAAGGACTGTGAAGTAAAACCACACCTGGCTGAGGAAACCCCTCAGTGCAAATTGCTGCGAGAGGGTTTTGCAGCTCCCGGTCCTTTTTTGAGTCTCTTCCCTAAACAACCAATTGCAACTGGGAGAGCTGAAGAATTAAAGCAAAGAGGGCTTTTACCTGAGCCAGCAGGTGTTCTTCTTCATGCTGGAAGCGTTGCTGAGAACCAGATTTCTGGAAAGCACTTGGTTAATATGGTGATTTCTGCATTTTTAGAGGACTAATTGGCCAATGCACTAATATTGGAAAACTCTCCTCCATCGTTTTCCTGAGGACACACTAGGTTTAATTCCGTCAATGCAAATATTGCAGATCAATTGCAGAATCAATTCTGTTTTCACGCTCCCTGGGAGAAAAGCCTTCTTCCACTTCGGTCTTTTTTTTTCCTTTCCTAATATGCTGTTGTCCCTTGACTTTGTAATTTGTCCAAGTTTCACTCGATCCAGTATTTAAATGCTGCTTTTAGAAGCAGTCTGACATTGCCAAGCACTTTTTTGCTGCTGGATAACATGTGGTACCTTCCACCTTCTACTTATGGCCTGTCTTTGAAATGATCACTGGGGAGTGTGACTTCAGGTTTTTATCCTCCATCCTCAAATTCAATATTTATTATCAACGTGTTGTATGTTTTAGGATATTTAGTACTCTGTATATTAAAATGCAATATAGTTATTTTTAAGTATTTTTTTTTAAGATTACAGCAACGCACATAAAAAATACTCACATAAAAAAAGGTTGCACATAAAAAATATTCTATTTTATATGGCTCAGGCTGTATTTTAATGAAGAATTATGGGTATGATGGCTGTTATTGCTGTATAAAACTGCACTGTGGTTCCCAGGAGATTTAGGGAAGCTTTTCAACAGTTGGATCTTGAAGTTTTATTTTCTGTTTCAGAAAGGGAAAACTCATTTGAGGCTTTCAGGGTTCAGTGATTTTGAAATTAAGCTGCTATACAGAACTATCGCAGCATTTCTTACCCGTGTGGAAGGCCAGGCCAGATGATCCAGGCTAGAATTGTGTGTCTATAGGTCTCATTTCTCAAGTCACTGGTATGTGGATTAATATGTCAGAGAGAAACTGGAGCATCAACATGAAATGCCTTGGTGAAAACATTTGCTAGCCCTTCCCACTGCCCACTGCCAAGCAGGTTGGGTCCTGAAATCCTGATGCATTTTTCCTGGGCACCAGAGAACACCTCCATGCCAGCAGGCTGGAAGTGCTTCTCCCAAGTCCCCAGGAGTCAGAGCTGTGCTGGGGGCAGATCCTGCCTCCCTGTGCTCCCTGAGCTCGGTGTTGGAGCTCTGGGGAGGAAGAGGAGCCCTTGGCATTCGTTGGGTTTGGCAGCCTGGAGACCTGCTCTTCCTTGCTAGAACTGCTTCTCCTTCAGGAGGAATTTGATGGAAATATTCCAGACTCCACCAGGCTTTTGTGGATAGTCCTAAATCCCACCAGTAACAGAGGACCTGCCAGCCAAGCCTTAGGCTGGCCTAAATGCTGCAGGGCAACACTGCAAACAAGGACTGTGCAGTTTCACTGGATCAAGGCTGGACTTCCAGAGATTTTCATCCATATACACTTGAATTTAAAATGCCCTTCAAGCTCAGGGTGAATTTGGCAGTGCCAAACATGCCCAGAACACCAGCTTTTGATACGCATGTCCTTGGTTCTGACCTGTGCTGATAAATGTCCTCCTTTCTGTACAGGAAAACACTGACCAACACGGAGGCAACAGCACACGCTGTGATTTAGTTATTTAGTTGTTGCACCCAGATGAAATTATTTTAGGGATTGAGATGCCTGAGACTCTTCTCTGGGAAACCTGGTGTGAGTGTGGGGATGGCACTGACAGAGGGGCTCCTGCATGGTCACACAGGGCAGTTTCCTTAACAGTGTCATCCACAGGGTAGAATGGTGGCTTTTGACAAAATTTTTGCCAAAATGTGGCAAAATCTCACGCTTTTAAGAGCCAAACACCCTGCCACTAGCAGAAAGTTCCCCACCTGTTTTTTAAGACCAGTGGTTTCAAGCTCCTTAGACATTTATGTCAGACTGAAAGTGGCTGAAGGTAATAGAGAAATATGTCACGATTTGCCACTGCATAGGGAAGGGATCAATGAGTTGCAGATTTACAGTGAGTGCACTGGAAAAAGTAAAGTACACAGGGATTTCAAGCAGTATTTTTTGGGGAGTGGGGAGGGGGCAAAGGAAGGTCATTACAATCTTTGTGCGTTATGAATTACCAAAAATAGGTTCAGAACTAGTCTGCCTCCAAATTAACTAAGAAAGACACAGAGAAGTGGGTAGGAGAGTTTGTGTGGAGAAGGCAGTGCTAGGAGTGAGTAAATAGAGGAAAAGTGAGTACCTTCATCACAGAATCATGGGATGGTTTGGGTTGGAAGCTCATCCAGTCCCACCCCCTGCCATGGGCAGGGACACCTTCCACCAGCCCAGGGTGCTCCAAGCCCCGTCCAACCTGG
>JAWWEW010000020.1:3202632-3220998 GCA_035583185.1 Anabacerthia variegaticeps | reverse complement strand
AAATGGAACAAGTGCCAAGTGCACTGGGGGAAACAGAGTAAAACAAAAACCCTGTGAAGGGAGGGAGTGTCTGGGAGCAGCATCACTTTTCCTCTGCAGACAAACACAGGCAGAGGGCTGGTCTAACCCTGAGTCCTGGAGAAGGAAAACAAACACAGGGTGGCAGCTCTAATGAACAGTGTGATGTCCATCCACATGCAAAGTTGTTCCCAGAGATCATTAGAGTTGACAGCCTGACTTTTGTCAATATTTCTATCACTGTGTGTCCCAGTCTCTCAGCCAGCACTGTGTCAAAAGGGCAGCCAAGCCTTGTGGCACCCCTGAAAATCAGCTTAGAGGGGGATATTTTAGCAGGGCCTTGGGCTGTTCTTCTCCCTGGGAAAATGCAACTCTGCAGAGAAGCTGCCAGTTAACCCTGGTGTGCACCTGGCTCCAGGACCCCTGGGCACAGATATTTAAATGAATGGGGAAGAAATCTGTATGAAGCTTCTGCTGATTAGCCCTTCTATAATCAGTTTCCTTAGTATAGTTATGTTTTTTCAATCAGTTCCTACAGCTTTGTATAAGCACTATGCTTAGCAGTGGCATAAATCAAAGCAATAATCATTTGGGGCCAGGATTACTACAATTGTAGGCAGCACATGACTCGTGAGTGCCTTTTGTGGCTACTGGGGTGCAGTGTTACAGATATTTGAGTGCAGAATAAACAGGCTGCAGCACGGAAAGAAAAGGGGCTTTTGAGAAGAGCAGTGACTGTGACTCTGTGGCGGGAATAGGGCCCATGGGTGGTGAGCCAGCGTGGGGTGTTGGATGCCAGCACCCACTGGTGACAGTGACTCTTGCATGCAGGAGGTGAAGGAGCGGCTGCTGTGTCACGCCATTGTGGGGAGAGAGAAAACGAAGAAACAAATAATGCAAGTGGATGTCACCTGCGAGTTCATCTTTCCTGTTGTTGAAATATCTTCCAGAGCAATTCTTTTCCGTGTGGAGAAGGTAAGTCTCTGGATTGTGTCCTATAATGGCATTTAATGGCATGGCTGTTAAAACAGGTGGAACGGTAGAAACTATTAGAAAGAGTAAATAGAGATGTATGCACTTCTGGCCTTGAAAACTGGGAAATGCATTGGAAGGGGATCTGTGGCCACTTGAGGTTGTTTTGTCTTTTGTCCTGTTTCTGTAGCGACCCACTGATGTCCTGACTCTCCAGTACAAGCCTCTGTCTTTTAAAAATGCCTCCTCCCTGCCACTCAGCATTGTGCTGGACTTGAAGCAGCCGTTCCTTATCTGCAATGTGGACCAGCAGCCCCTCCCTGCAAATGCCCAGGTGAGCAGCCAAGGACCCTCCTGCTGTTTGAAGAGGGAGGGATGTGGTGGCGCCCTTCTGTTTGCCAGTCCTTAAGTCCAGAAGTTTATTCTGTAGAGTCAGCAGTGGACTGGCCTGAACTGAATCAGCAGAGCTGCTGAAGGAAGCAAAATCTTATCTGAATTGGGAAGACCCATCCTGGCTCTAAGACACAAGGAGCAGGCAACTAGGTCTGGGCAACCCATGCAGTAAAGGTGTCCCCTGGAAAGCATCCCAGCTCTCCAGCAGCCATCCCCTTGGAATGCTTCTGAGCACAGAAATATGAGCCTGAGAGAATCTCAGACCAGAGTGTGGTCAGTCAGACCCTCACTGTAAAGAAATGAAGGGTGAACTGAGAAGCCCTTGCTGGAGTCACACTTTGAACCTTTATTATTTCATGCTGTCAGACCTTGGGACTTCATCACATGGGTGATTAATACTCTTCATCTTTTGCAGCCCGTGAAACTGGAGGCAGGGGAGGAATTTCATCTGTGCATCCAATTTAACCCAGCTTATAAAAAGGATTTGAACAGCTGGGTAGAAGAGAAGATACTGAACATGGGGTTCATGGAGCATCCTCATGAGGAGCAGATCTCCATTCGGGGAGAAGTTTACTTCCCGAATCTCCATATCCAGCCCAAGGTCGTGGACTTTGGCTGCATCATGAATAACACTGAAGAAGTGCGTTATGTGGAGATGACCAACTGCAGCCCAATCCCTGTCCGCTACCACTGGTCATTCCAGACCGACAGCCAGGTGAACACAATAAGGTATGTGTACCTTTCCCTCTCCTTGGAGCTCTTCTTCCTGGCATCCTGTTTGTACTTTGCAAAGACCGAGGCTGTTTGCCTGGTATCTGACCAGGTGCTTTTGAGATTTCCTTGTAGAAATAACAACCAGCCATGGTCAGGCTGGATTCGCAGGGAATCTCTGCCAGTTTGGGCTGGAAACAAAGTCCTCCAGCCAAGCTGAGGCTGTAAGACACTCCCAATACTTTTTGCATAGCAGTAACCTGGAGTCCTGCTCTATTTCTGGAGCTACAAAGCCATGCTTAGCCACTTGAACAAGCAGATCTATAATGTGACCTCTTTTCCTTCCCTGCCAACCCAATTTGTTGGTTTTCCTCTGAAGAACCTACACAGGTGCTGCCACCAGAGTGCAGTGCTGCTGTCCCAGTCTCTTCCTTCTGCTTTGCTATAGCCCTCATACTGGTTTCCCCTGCAAAGAAAAGCTGGTGGGGAAAGCTGCTTTCTCAGACCTCTATGGCCCGAGGCAAAGAGCACCTTGGTGAAGGGAGTTTTCACCTGGTAAACCACACATCACCTTCACTAAACAGCTCTTTGATGTTTGACAGCAATCAGCAGGTTCTGCTGGGGTTGTTGGTGGGATCACTTGTCTGAACATCCCTGGGAAACAGGTCTGGGCTGTGCTTTCCAAGCCCAAGTGCAATCTGGCAGCAGTACTGGGGCACATCTATAAACACCTTTCTGGCAGTTCCTCCTACTGTGACCTCTGCAGAGTGCAGAAGTCAGGTCTGGCCAACTTTCATTACAAAAGTGAACATTTTTTCCATAATGCCTCAGGAAACCAAGCCAAGTTTACTACTGGGCATTGAAGTGCTGCAGTTACAAAGAATAGAGCTCATCCAGAAACAGTTTTGTTTAAGGAACTGGGACCTGGCTCGGAGGAGACAACCTCTTGGGAACTGAAATGTTATTTTCCAGGTTTACCTATTTACCACCAAAATTCAAACCCAAACCACTAATGGAGGAGAGAGACTCTTTGGAATACTCAGGGTTGTCAAAGAGTCATTTCAGCACTGAAAGTATGGAGGACCCAACTAAAGCCCTAGAAGCAGTGCAGGATCCTGCCCAACAGCCAGCAGATTCAGAGGCCTCCCTGGAAACAGTGCAGGATTCTGCCCAGCAGACAGTGGGTTCAAAGGATTCCCTGGAATCAGAGGTAGATTTTCTTGTGCACCTACCACTTGTGTTGCCTCCCCCAGCCTGCCACTGAAAAGCTGTGCTCATGCTGACCTCCCTTTTTGCTGCCCTGCTGTTCTGTGCCCTGAGAGTGGGCTGGGCAGCAGGGCCAGTGGCTGGACATGGAGGAGGGAGAAACTGGATGGTTTTTCTCACAGAAGCCCACTCAGATCCTACAGACCTATGCTGACATTGGGATTTTTTTGGCTTATTTTCTTTACAGTGTAAAATGAGCTTTTTATCTGCATCATGATGAGAAGGCTTCCAGTTTCCTTCCTGTATCAAGCCATGATGAGTCCTGATCTCCATTTCCCCCTTTCCAACCCAGCTAGAACCACTCATTTTCATGTCTCTGTGTTCATCCAAGAGCCAGTACTACAGTGATGGCCTCAGAGCTGTCTCTTATAGAGCAAGACTTTGCAAAGTGGTTGCTTCTTCCTCCTAGCATGGAAAATGGCTTTTGGACCTGCCTGGTGAATTTTGGTGCTTTGGAGTGGGAACCGGCCCTTTGTTCTGTATCATGTGGAATAGAGGCTGCTCGTGGGGCAGTAAAAAAGGATGTAAGGAAGCTTTGGAGTTTGTGAAAGTGCCAGTGTTGTAAGTTCAAGGAAAGGGGTTGTACCTGCTCACAGCCAAATACTGGTCATTTTAACTCTGCATATTTTTTCTAAATCAGGAGAAATGATACCCATAAGATGCAAATAGTGTGGCTGAATGTTCTCAGATAGAAGCATGAAATCATCTTTATTTCCTGGTTGCTGCCATGCACACACAAGTAAACCATGGCTATCCTAGAATCCTGAAATGGCTTGGCTTGGAAGGGACCTTGGCTTTGCTTGGAAGGGTCTTTCAAAGATTGTGTAGTTCCAAGTCCCTCTGCCTGAGTGTTGGGGGCATCCAGTTGTCTTGTGTAAACTTCATGTAGGAAGTACAGATGGAGCCCTGTGGGCGGGCTTGGACCAGCACTCGACTGATAACATGGACATACCCTGATTTGTGCCCAGGTCCCATTTCAGCTGCTTCTGGTGTGGTGAGGTGGTGGAACCTCCAGCAGAGTAATCTTGCTCAGACCAGCCAGCTTCTCCCTGCAGCCCATGGTGCTTGTTTTCCAGGTGCTGTCATCCTCTGTTGTGGAGCTTCAGAGCCTGTCGACAATTAAGGGATTGGGGCTGTTTGTGGAGGTGGAGCACCCTGCCTTGGGAGTGGAGGAGGTAAGCGGGAATCTGTCCTACTTCAATGTTTCCAGTGTGGAAAGCAGTTCTGTAGCCCCCACTCCCACTGGTGGCCCTCAGCACTGCCCACAGAGGCTCCTCACATCCCTACAAGCCATTGCAAAGCATTGCTGAAGCAACTGGTCACTGGAGAAGCCATGTGGGTCATGTTGTAGGGCCAAGGATACTCCCTGTGCAGCACCAAGAGAGGGCACTGCTCTCCTTGTAGCTCATCTGACAGGAAATTTTTGCAGGAGCTTTTGCTGTAGCACCTTGAGAGAGCAGCATGTAAATCAGAGAGAGAGGGAAAAGCCTCAGGAGTCAGATGAGCTGAGCTGGAGTCCTCCCTCTGACTCCAAGGGCTCTCACCTCTTAGTCTCCTGTTTTTTTAAAGGCAGTAAAAGTGTTTTCAAAGGCAAGTTCTGCAGTGGAGATGATTTTTTGCTGCCAGGAGACATCCCAATCTACTGTAATGTAGTGTATTAATTAATGCATTGATCAGTGCGTATCGGAGATTTTTCCTACGGTCCCTCCACTGGTCAGTAGTATGGATACAGGATGAAATTAGGATGATTCTGACTATGTTTGAGGAAAAGACCCCTCCAGCAGTGTCTGTACTTTGCTCCAATCCACAGCTGCTCTTCTGCATTCATTTCCATGCCTCAATCTCTCCTCCCCTCCTCCAGGTTTTCGATGTCCTGCCGCTGTCCAGTGTTCTGCAGCCAGGCGAGACCAAACAGGTGCCCTTCACCTTCTTTGGCCATGCCAACATTGTCGCCCGTGTCATGGCACTGTGCCACGTGGAGGGAGGCCCGACCTACGAGGTGCAGCTGACTGGGGAGGCTTCAGGCCTCAGCTACTACCTGAACATCCAGGAGATCGACTGCGGGCTGCAGGTACCACACCCTTCTCCTGGTAGAGATGCTGTCCTGGAGCCATCACCAGCAGGTTGCTGCTCACCTCAGGCCAGGATTCTCTCCCCTTCCCAGCTTCTTTGCTAGCTCGGGGCTTGGAAGTACAACCTTCAAGGGATATGTCCAGCATCCAAGCTGGTTGTTAATGGCCATCTCTACCACACACACACATGCATACACCAGCAGTGTTGGGAATTTCTCCTCTTCAGAGGACCTAATGCTGCCTCCTGGGCCAGGCAGGATCCCAGCGGAGATGTCCAGAGGGGTATGTCTCTGAGACATCCCTCCCCTGATCTGCTCCTAAAGCTTGATCTGCAAAGAGATGCTCTCCTCCAATGCTCTTGCTCAATCCACAAAATAATCCAGGGAGGAAACTGGGCTTCCAGTCACTGTGGCTGGACAGAATGTCCCAGAATAATCCTCACTTTACTTCTTTTCAGTTAAAAGCCCACAGATATTCCCAGCTGCTGGTCATGTCTGTGTTGCCCTGTGTGTCTCCCTTTTTGTCTATTTGCTTTCCAATACTTGCATGCAGGTGTCTTTTCCTCTGGAATGCTTCCATGCCACCTCCTTTGTTTCACCAGGCTGTTGGTGACCCCTGAAAGTAAAAAGGGTCTGTGTCTCCTGCTTCATTTATTACTGGCCCTTACATGGTTATTACCACAACTCTGTGTGCTGCCAGAACTCCCTGTGCAGGGCTAAGAGGTGCCCTGTGCCTGGAGGTTCCTGGTCAAGTGCCTGTATCTCCTCCCCAGTCCCTGCTCTTGCCCTGTGGCTATTTGCTTTCAACCCCATCAAAGAGGAAGGAGATTCCCAGCAGGAGGCCTGTATCAGTAACTTCCCACTGCTCTGTCCTCTCTCCAGCTGTTTAATGAAGTCCTCGAAACAGAGGTCATCCTGCAGAACACCGGGAAGATTGGATTCACCTACACGGTGCTAGACCCCAGCACTGCCACTGCGGAGTGCCCTCTGCCTGGTGTGCCTGTGGTCGTGCCCAGCACCGTGAGTAGCTCAAGTGATTAATCCTGGCCCTGTGTTAGGTGGCCCAGGAGAGGGTTAAAGGGGAAAAAAGGGGGAAAAAAACCCCTCAGACCCAGCCTTGAGAGACAGGGCTGAAAGCAGTTGCTGCTGGGGTAAGAGAAGGTCAAGCAAGTGCTCTTCTAACAGACTCCCCTGTGGCCTTGGCCAGCGGGTGACACTGGCCAGAATCACAAGCACATTGGCTGCTCCTTGGACCTGGACTACTGAACTCTCTGGCTGTGCTGGCACAGGACTTACTCCTTGTCCCTTCCTCCCCCCTGCCAGCACTAAGCAGCACTTACATATTCCTTGCTGGGGCTTGAAGCTCCTTTGCCAGAAAATCTCACAGCCCCTGTGCTAGTCCCTCACTCTCTCCAGCTTTGCTGCTCTGCAGCAGCTTTGTAGGGCAGTGGGGGGGCCAGGGAGGAGTGGGGCTGGAAGAGCTAGGAGAGGACTTAGCAGCATCCCACCATCTCAGCTTCTCAGTCCTGCCTGTATATCTTTGAGCTTAAGCAGTGTTCCTGTCTTTGGCCCTCTTTGGAATAGGAAGTGGAAGCCAAACTGCTTTCTCTTTATTTCATGCCTGTCTCCTCCAAGGGATGACACTCTGATGCCCCCTTCCTGCCAGCATCTGTAGACACAGCTCTGCGTGGGCCCGTGCAGTGAGTTGCTGTGGCAGCATCCTGGGTGCTGGCAGCTTGGCAGGGCTCCCTCTGGCTACAGCCGTGTTGTGTGCTGGAGTAAGAGCTCAGGAGACGAAGTAGCAGGATCTGTCCAACTTCTCCCTGCAGTGGAAATGGGAGTGGGGAACCAGCCCAGCATGTAGGGGCGAGCTGTGTCCTGTTACCCAGAGCCAAGTTTACCCTCAGCTGGGCTGGTGTGGGCCCAGCCTGGGGCTTGGACAGCCCTTCTGGAAGCCCAGAGAGGAGGTGCCCTTCCTGACATCACTCTCTTCCCTAGATCTCATCCTAATCTCTCCTCCTGTGTTTCCAGAGATGTGTGTTTGCAGGTCACTGTGAGTCTGGATATGTTCAGGCACTCTTGGTGTAACCACAAAGGCAGGATGTGTTTTTGTTGGGATCATTATTAAGGGGTCAGGCCCTTTGACACCAGCCTGGAACCACTGATGTGCTGTGACAGGAGCTGCTGGCCCTGCTGAGTGCAGGCACTTCACTCCTCTTCCATAGCACTTGGTGAAAAGACCTTTTATGTGTTCAGCCTGGCTCTTGCTGGCAGAAAGCAAACCCTGTTGGCAGCAGAGGTGTGCTCACCCTGAGCACAGGGCAGGCTCTGCTGGAGGGTGCAGTCTTATGAGCCCTCAGAAGGACACACTGCACCCTCGGGTTGGAGGCTTGAACTTTTGGGGACAAGGAAGTTAGAAGGTGATGTGGTCTGACATTTTCTTCCAGATGAGAACCTGTCCTTTCAGCCTGTCTATCACATGAGCCATCCCCCATCAAACCCTCTTTGATGCATTCCTTCCCTCTCCTCCCATCTCCTGCAGGATTACATTGAACCTAGCAAGGAGCAAGTGCTGAAAATCTATTACCTGCCAGGAGTACCAGGACTCTTCTTCAGGACTTTCCAGTTACAAGTGGGTCACCTGGAACCAATAGAAATCTCCCTAGGAGGAGAGGGGATCTTCTTTAGGATCTCTTTGGACCTGCCCTGGAATGTTAAAGGTGAGCACTGCCTACCTACTCCCCAGGAAGTTCCCCTTTGTTTTCCCCCCCCTTTTTTTCCCCATAGGGCAGCACACACCCCTCTCCAGGAAGCTTGGAGGTTGCGGGGCTGCCAGACCAACACTTGCCCCTCTGGTTGCTTCCTGAGTCTTGAGCAGAGGAGCACATGTGGGTTTTGTCTCAGCAACCATCCTGCAGATCTTGCCAGTGCATCTGTCAGAGACCTGGAAAATGATGACTAGACAGAAAAGCAGTAAGAGAGACTGGTAGGGCTTTTGGCAGGGTTGGATTTGCATGACATTTCAAGGGATGAGATGCTCCTCTATGAGGAGGAAGATGGCTGAGAGTGAACATGAGGATTCAGAGAGGAGCAGCAGCATTCACTTTCCATAGATGGCTGGAGGGGTTTGCTTCTGGGAGAGGCCAGTGTTGGGGAAGTGGGACTTCCCAGCTCAAATGGGATTGGCAATGTGCCAATGCTTTTATTTGTGGATAATTTATTTTTCCTTCAGGAAATGAAAAATATGAAAAGATACTGAAACAGGCAAAAGAAAATCTTGAAGAAGATAGGCAGAGTGATGCAGCAGCTGTTCTGTCAGAGCCTGCATCTGTGCAGCCACCCATGGATGACTCTGGCATCGAGAAGCAGCAGCAGCTACTTGCCCCAGATGACTCAAGTGGTTTGTTTCTGGAGAGGCCAGTGTTGGGGGAGTGGGACTTTTCAACTTAAATGGGATTGGTAATGTGCCAACGCTTCTATTTGTGGATAATTTTTTCCTTCAGGAGATGAAAAATGTAAGGAGATACCGAGAGAGGCAACAGACACTTCAGAGGAAGAGAGGCAGAGCGATGAAGCAGCTGTTCTGTCAGACTCTGCATCCATGGAGCCAGCCATGGATGACTCCAGCCTCGAGAAGCAGCAGCATCTACTTGCCCTAGGTAACTTGAGGGGTTCATTTCTGGGAGAGGCCAGTGTTTGGAAGGTGGAACTTCCCAACTTAAACGGGATTGGGAATGCACCCACGCTTCTATTTGTGGATAATTTTTTCCTTCAGGATATGAAAAATATAAGGAGATGCTGAAAGAGGCAAAAGAAAAGCTGGAAGAAGACATGCAGATTGATGAAGCAGCAGCTATGTGGGACCCTGACAACGTGGAGCCATCCATGGAGCCGTCCGTGGCACCATCCGCGGAGCCATCCGTGGTGCCACCCATGGCTGACTCTGACAGTGACTCTGGCATGGTGGTAAGAACAGCTGCTGTCCTGTTTGGCACATGCCACCCTCCCCATGTCACTTGAACCCCTTGCACCCCACAGCGGCTTCCCGGTGCCCTGCTGGCACTTGGGACCTCCCTGCCCACACCTGGCCATGACCATCTGTGAGCTCAGCGTTGGTCCAGGGGCTGCCCACCTTTGGTCATGGTTCCTCCTGGAGATGTACCAGTTTCCTGGCTACCCCAGGGAGAGATCGTGAAGGCTGTGCTCAAAGGATGGAGCTGATTGTGCTTTGAAGGAAATGCAGGTCATTGCTGGGGACTTTGTTGCTCCCAGCCCAAGCTCTGCCAGGTTTATAGACCTTAACAGCAGCAGCCTGACTGCACCCTGGGACTGTGCTGGCAGGGCTCAGCTCCAAGAGGCACCAGCTTGGTCAGTGTTCCCTTTTCAAGAGGGGTTTTGTCCGAGCTGCTTTGGTACTGTTTGGGGCAGGCAAATATCTAGAGCTCTGGAAGGTTCCTGACTTGTCTGTCTGTCTGGCCCAATCAGCTTTTGTAGCAGTGGCTGGGCAGGCAGAGGTGCTGGAGTTACTTCCGTGGGGTTAAGGTCCTGGCTCAGAGAGCAAGAGGTGTCACAGACACTGAGCAGCCAGACAGGAGGACCCCATACCCCTCTCAATAAGAGCAGGGTGGGATTCTCTTTCAGATACAAGCCTAGTTCTTGGGACAAACCCTTGCCAACCAGCCACTGTCTTCTCTTTCCTCAGTGGGATACTTGGCTGCAGATGGAGATGGAGCAGATGCTGGTAGAGCAACATGCTCTGGAGCTGCAGAGAACTGTAACCTCCCGTCCCCTGGAGGACAGGGTCTTTGACAGTTCTATTCGTCAGAGGCTTGTTGAGTGAGTAGGGACTGATGTCCCATATCTCCAGGTGCCCCGAGGGTAACACCCAGCAGTGCTCCCTGCTCCTGAGAGCTCTTTGTGTCTGCAGAGCTGGGAGTAGCCAGGGACTGCACAAAGGGTCCAGTCTCAATGGCTGTGACATGCTCCCTGTGAGCAGCTGAGTGTCCTCCATTCCTCAGAACCATGCTGAGCTTTGGAGCTGCTCAGGCCCCACAGGTTCTGTTCTTAGAGCTGAGGGGGCCCAGTACAGACTGTCAAGCCTTTCCAGGCAGCACAGACACAGTCCCTGCTGACAACTCCAAGCTGTTGTCTTGGTTCCAACTAACAGAGCACACTGAGCAAAAGGAGCAGGGAATCACACAGGTCACCAAACCCTTGAAAACCCTAATCAGATGACTTGGATGTTGGTGAGGTGTCAGGGTTTACCTAGGGAGCTCCCCCTTGCTCCTTCAAGAGGCAGCACAGACACAGGAGGGTCCTATTCAGGAAGATACTCTGCAAAACAGATCATTCATGTGCTTTCCAGAGTGAGACTGCTCTGGGAAAGGACCTTCCCATGAATTTTACCATTGTTGATTACATTTATTGGTGCTGCTTCGGGGGTGATTCTGGTTGCAGAGCAGTGAAGATTTAATGTGGAGGCAAATTTTATTCCAAGGCCCTGAAGCAGTTTCAGGGTTGAGCTCTACACCAGGCTAAGCAGTTTCATTGAGACCAGTGGAGGCTCAGTGGATTTACCTACACTGGCTTTTCATATCAGAGGAGCTGCAGCCAGCATCCATTTTAAACTAATTTTATTTTCAGGTACCACTGGTAGCTGATAAAACCTAGGACCTGCACTCCCTATGACTTCCTGAAGTCATTGCCAAGCAGTCAGGTCTTGGGTTTCATGGGCTTGAGTTGAGTTTTTACAGCAGTGGATACAGAATTATCCACTTTATTTTGCATCTTCCATCCATTTGGACATGTATCCAGGCTGTGGTTTAAGGACTGTCTTTACTCCTCCTTCCAGTGTTGAGCTGCCTGCGTACATCCTGAACGTGGGCAGTGTCATTCAGGGTAACGTTGAGAGGCACACTGTGAACATCACCAACACTGGGCTGTTCCCAGTGTCCTTCCGGATCGACAAACATGTCCTGCATGGAACAGGTAACCAGCGCTGGAGAGACTTCCTGTGGGCTTCCAAAAGAGGCCTTCAGGCAAGGCTGTGCTTTCATCAAACAGTGGCTCCCTGTGTCTAAGGGATGCTCAGGTGTGTCTCCTCTAAGTTGTTGACCAGGGAACAGCACAGCATGGGAGAACTTTAAATGGAAATTCTCCTTTGGAGAGCTCTGTGTAACCTTCCCTGAGGTGATGAAGGAATTGCTGGAGATGCTCAGCTAATCTGTTCTGAGTTTACCATCCAAGGTGTACCTTTGATGCTGGCTGTGAAAGCCCTCTCTCCTTGAGTGGTGGGTGACAAGGGGAAAAGAGCATCAGCTTCTCCAGAGATGCAGAATGGTCTTTCCCAGAGCTGTCAGCCAGGACACCTGTATGACCTTAACATGCTTGTGACACATTTCATGTTGTCTGTTTATCTCAGCTGCTTTATTTTCATCTGTTCAAGGTTTCAGTGTGGGCCTGGACCAGGTGCGGTGCCTGCCCTACTGCAACACTGAGAAGTTTGAAGTGCTTTTTGACAGTGCCAACATTCCATTTGGAGAGGTGGATGTGCTCCTGCCCATCAAGGTGCCACACCTTTTGGGGCAGCCAGCAGGCTGGGCACAGCAGCAGATGTCCCCTGGACTCTCAGCTGAATTGTCTATCCTTTCCCAGGTAGCAGGAGGCCTCACAGTTCACATCCATCTCTATGCTACTGTGACTGAGCCACGCATCCAGAAAGAAGTGACTTCCCACATTCCATGGATACCCATTGAGAAACTTCAGAGACGTGATGGCCAGAGCTCAGAGAGCAGCAGATCATCTTTTGACTTTTCTTATCAAAGGTGATGGTACAGTTGAGGTCTGTGGGTTTCAGTGGGAGCTGAGGACTCTTGGTGCACCCAAAAATCAGATCCTGTGGCTCTCACTCAGAGGTGCTTGAGAGATTTGATCATTGCCACAACGATGAGGAATGCTCACTCTTTTTCAGTAGTGATATCCTTGCATCAGTCAGTTGAATGGTCCCTGCTTCTCCAGTTAGGAAAGGAAGGCATAAGGGTTTGCAGGGGTCTGGCAGAGAGCTGTAATGCTGAGCACAGAAAAGGGGTTTTACTCTCAGGGTGGTGTTCAACCTCCCTCCAGGGCCTCTTCAGCTGAGGGGCTGTGCACGAGGGTGTCCTTGAGGGGCCCTCCCAGCATCCTTCTGGGTCTGGTAGGAGAGGTAAGAGCATTATTCCCTGTTGGGAAGTTGGAGGAGCAGCAGCCATGCTCCCTTTCAAAGCTGCCTTTATTTGTGGCTCTCCACCTTCCATACTTTGAGGTTTCAGATAAACACTGCCATGATCAGATTAGAAGACTTCTGGTCCACTTGATTAAATTGTAGAATTTGTGGTGTGTTCTCTTTTGTGACTGAGAGAGGTTTTTGCATTTAAGCGTTTAGACCTACACAGTGAACAGAGTATTTGCAGTCAGTGAAGGACCAAAGCAGCAGCAAAATCTTCTTCACTTGCTGTGTAAATAGCAAGAAGGGTGATTGAACTGGTGAACCTCCTGAGTTCCAAATGGCCTTATTCAGGATAGCCCTCATTTATTTTCCTCATTGGTGCATGATTCCGTGAAGCATTTCTCTCCTATTCTGGAATACAGAAGTTAAGCAGGAGAAACTGTTATTTTCCATATACCATACAGGTATAGAAATAGGTTATTGTCCTAGGGTTTGAGGAGCCTGGAGGATATCAAACAGTCAAACTTGATTGTCCACATAAGGGCAGGTTACTTATCAGATGCTGCCCATAAAAAGTAGAAGTCTGTAGCAGGCTGGGAGGTGCCTATTCCAAATAGCATTGCCAAACCTCATTGGAGGTCTGGAACTGAGAGTGTCAGTGCTGCTGTTTCTGTCTGGATTTCTAAGGAAATCCTAGCCAAAAGACAACAGAAATTCTTCCATTTGGTTGCAAACAAGATGTCATCAGTTTGAGAACAAGCCCTAATCCCAGGGAAAGGATTGTGGGTTTTCTTTTCCAATGTGTTTCACCGCCACTCCTCCCCTCCAAAATCTCCAATTCATGTCACCCACTCCTATTTAGATCCAAAATGGTGTCAAAATCCATATTCAGGCTGGTGGAAGTCAGTCCTGATGGGGAGAAGCTGCCAGGGACAGAAAAGCAAAGAGTCTGCAGAAAAAGTGCCTTTCAGAGGGTTGCATTATGATTTCTGTGAGCATTCTTGGGGAAAATTGCTCGGGAATGAGCAGGAGTAGGAAGGGATTTGCAGCATATTCCCAAGGACAATGTTACCTGGAATTTGTTCCCTTTTGAACCACACAGGTGGGTTACAAGACCACCTAGTGCCAGGGATGCCCAGAGGGATGTAAACCCTTTGGAAAGCACCTCCTTGCCCAGGGACACACAGCCTGAGGGCCAAGCCTCGGGCAGGATCTACATCCATTCACGTGCAGCATTTCCCACACCTGGAGAAGTGGTATAGAATATGCTTTGCCTATTTCTTTATCTGTATGGCTGGACTGACATGGTTTCTTCTTCAGTATTGTTTTCCAAGTTCAGGGTCCTGGGGATGGAGAAATAGAAGACCTGCAATCAGCCTTACGTTCCTCTGAAGTATTTGATGAATCAGGTTATGAACCAAATGAGAGATAAGAACCTGGAGGACTGGCGTTGGCACACCTCATTTACCAATAAAGCAGGGAAAATAATGCCTCATGTGAAGAAATCTGTGAATGCTGAGCTGTGTACCCAGGCGTGGTGCAAATTTCATGAGATCCTGTGCAGTTTTCCTCTTTTTCCCAAAGAAGCTCTTCAGGATGGAGAACCGAATTCTGTCCTCCTCTGTGAGGCACCTGGAGCTTTTATAGCCAGTCTCAATCACTACTTGAAGTCCCACCGTGTCCCTTGCCACTGGAATTGGGCAGCTAATACTCTAAGCCCTCTCCCAGGGGGTCCATCCCTGTCCCAAGGGGATACAACCCTGTCCCAAAAGATCCATCCCTGTCCCACAGGGACACAATCCCTGTCCTACAGGGACAGAATCCTGTCCCCCAGGGGCACAACCCCATCCCTCAGGGACACAATCCTGTCCCCCAGGGACACAATCCCTGTCCTACAAGGACAGAATCCCGTCCCCCAGGGACAGAATCCCGTCCCCCAGGGGCACAACCCCATCCCTCAGGGACACAATCCCGTCCCCCAGGGACACAATCCCGCCCCACAGGGTCCATCCCCATCCCACAGGGACACAATCCTGTCCCACAGGGACACAATCCCTGTCCTACAAGGACAGAATCCTGTCCCCCAGGGACATAATCCCGTCCCTCAGGGACACAGTCCTTGTCTCCCAGGGACACAATCCCTTCCCTCAGGGACACAATCCGGACTCCGTCACACCCCGGGCCCAGCCCCCCCTGCCCACCCCGCCCCGCCGCGCTCCCACAATGCTCCGGGGCGCGGCCGCGGGGCCGAAGGCGCGCGGGCCCCTTCCCTCATTCAAATGACCCACGGCGGGCGGCGGCGCGGGGGCTCTCGGGAGTTGTAGTTCCCGCCGCGCCCTCCCGCGCGCGGCCCCGCGGCCGGCGGGACTCGCCGTCCCGGCATGCCGCGGGGCCGGGCGGGGCGGGAGCGCGGGCGAGGGCGGCTGAGGGGGCTCGCGCCGCGCACGGGGCCGCCGCCGCCGCCATAGTGGGAGCCGCGGGTGAGTGCGGGGGGCGCGACCGGCACCGGCACCGGGGGGCGCGGCACGGGCATGGCCACGGCCCGCGGGCTGCTGCACCGCACAGCACCGCACCGTCACCGCCACACCCCGCGCTCCCCAGCCTGCCCGCCCGCCCGCCGCGGGGCCCGGGCCCGGAGCGGTAGCCCCAGCCCCGCCGCGGGGCGCTGCCGGCAGCCGCGGGCCGGGCCGGGTCGGGCCGGGCGGGAGCCGCCCTGACCTTCCCCGTCTTTGAGGCGGCGGAGGGGCGGTGGCCGAGGGAGCCGGTCCGGCGGGGCCCCGTGGTTGGGTGGGTGGGCGGGCGGGCTGAGGGGGGAGCGAGGGGCCCCGGCCGGGCTTGCGTGCTCCGGGCAGGGATGGGCCGGGCCGTGGCCGGGAGGTGCAGCCCCGGCCGGCTCTGGGCGCTGCCGCCGCGACCCTCCGAGGCTTTCCCTCGGCCTGGTGCCCGCCGGTGCCGCTGCCTTGCTCGGGCTCGGTCCCGCGGGGACCAGAGGTAGGGGGGGAGAACAGGGAGCTGCGAGGAGGTGGTTTGTGTAGCGCAGGAGGTGTGCTCGGTGATGCTTCTGCTTCGAGTGTTTTTTGATGTTCTTGCTGTTTTCTGTCTTGCCAGAAGGTTGTGCGAGGACTGGAGTTAGCTGACCCGGTTGAGTCTTTGTCACGTTGAAAACGAAGGGTTCATGCATCCTTGGAGTAAAACTAGCCAAGTGCATGTGCTCAGTGCTCTGCTGCACCCATCTAGTTTTTCACTTTGAGTTGCCAGTTTCCAGTAGGATCTACAAGAGATAATTTTTTTCTCCACTCCTCTGTCCCCTTTAAACTTAAAAAACAACCAAAACCCGAAAAGGTGTCCAGTAGTAAGAAGCATGTGTTGCATTCAGTTAATATGAGATAGCTTTCTGAAGACATTAAGTTGCCAAGACACCGTTCTTGCAGTTCAGATTTAACTTCCTGTTCAAGGCAGGCTTTTATAATGCTTCAGCTATTTGAAGTCCATCATTTCCAGTGTAACTGTATCTTTTTGAGTTGGAAACACTGTATTGCAGTTGAACTGGTTGCAGAACTGTTGCTTGAAAGTTAAATCTGATTCCTTAATCAGCTTCCGTCTCAAGTTGATACTCTTTTGACTTGAGGAGCTGTATTCAAGCAATGTTTGTGTGTGGTGACTAAGTTTTGGTTTAATAGCAACAAAAAAAAAGGCATTTTACAGATCTCCACACAGAAGTAGTGAAATTACTGTATGTAGTGAAAGGCCTCATCTCATTTAAATTGCAGTGATATGGTATTTCACTTTAGGACTATTGAACTATTTTCCCACTGGGATCCTAATTATTATTTCATGTCTAAAAGCTTGCCAGTTATTTGCTAGATGATTTGAAATGTATTTGCTTAACATCTGCGTTTGTTCAGGTCTTTGGAAAAATGCAAATGGTAACAACTTTCTGCAGTTCTCTCTGCTGGGATTTGTTTTGTTCCTGTCAGTAACAGGGTTATCTAGTTAGCAAAAGTGTAGAGTATGGTTTGTGTAGAAGTTGCAGTGTTACCAGCTATTGGTACATATTGCAAGTATAATTCTTTTTGGTGGTTTTAAAACTCCTAGATATTGTGGCAGCATTTGGTGATTAAACGTTTTGTTACTGTGTCTGTAAGGTAAATAAAAACACTGTGTAGCAGTTCTCCCCTCTGATTCCCTTCCCCAGTGCTTCCTCTGTTATTTTAAAACTGAGCAGTCTTGGATTCATCCTGAGGAAAGGAAATGCGGCTTCAGCCTTGTAAACTTGAATTCAGTTTTTGGCTTGCTTGAAAAATACTGTGGAAAAAAGGCAGATGTGCAGCATTGTGGCTTTTGCTTAACAACAAAACATGTTGTCTTCCTCTCCAGTTATGTGTAATGTATGTCTGTATATTTGAAAATCATTCTGACTGACTCTTGAGTTGTCAGGTTGCAGTTAGGATGAGCATCAAGCTGCAGACACAGTGAAAGCTTTCTCAGAGTCCTCCCCATGTAGTTTGTGTACTAGTGGTCTTATACTTGCTGAGGTCTCAAACCAAAAAACTATACTTCATGTTGGCATAATTCCCACATTAATTTGTTTTAATGAAGTTGGAATAGAGGCATAAAAGACTAAGAAGGGGAAAGTACATGTATTTCCCAGAAGGAAACAGTCTGCACCGTGTCACCTTGTGATTTTTAATTCCCCCTTCTCCCTTTCCATTCTTTTGCTGTTCACATATCTAGACTTTATTGCTTTTAGATCTAGAAGCGTATTTAGAATAATATGATTTCTTGCACTGTGCAGCCCATAGCTCTAACTAGGTAGAGGTCTCTGTTGAAATCAATAGTTTCTGATTGGCCTGGAGCTGTAGTTTGTGGAAGGTTGACCTCCATGGATCAGTCAGCTACTGTGGAGATGATTGTGAAAATACCTGAGAGAAGCACTTCTTTCCTTTAGTCTCTGAATGCATGAATTTGGTCCTCAACTGGAAATTTCATAGGTTTTCAAACAAAGAGTGACCACTGAATTGGCATTTGTCAGACAGAGGTACAATGTGTTGGAGATAAATGGCTGATGATTCATGATGTCCCTCAGTAAGTTCCAGTATTTCTTCATCCCTGTGTCACTGTGCATTCTGCCTGGCCTGGGCTTGTATAGTCTAGAAAAAGCTCGAGCAGCTTCATAGTAGCCCCGGCCTCTGTCAGGCCATTATCGGGAGAATGGAGCCAGGCTTTTCACAGGGGTACCCAGTGGGAGGACAGGACACAAGAAACTTAAATTGGAATGGTATGGATTTGGGTTGGACCGGGAGAGCTGCCCTCTGCATGAGGGTGGTCAGGCAGTGGAACAGGTTTGTCCTCCTTTGAGCTGGAGGAGGTCCCTTACAACCTTCATTATTCTGTGACAATTTGCATAGTTTCTTCTCTTGGGTGTGTATCCTTTGCTAAAGGAGAATGATCTGTTATCAAGTGTTGGTGGAGTTGAATAGATGACCTGTTTGAGAGATTAACTGGTCCTGTGATGCTGGTTCCATTGTGTTCCTAGAAAGTGCACACTGAAGACACTCCTGTCTTTGCAAGTTTTAGCAGCAATGGAAAAGAGATTGAAGGAAAAAAAATCTAAAACTGTTTGCTGTATTAGTTATTTTACCACAGACTGCTTACTCTTTAATCTGAGCAATCTAAAATACCTGCATGGTAGAAATTGCAGGAGTATCAGGAACTGAAAGAACCGAGAGCT
>JAWWEW010000020.1:2862042-3155502 GCA_035583185.1 Anabacerthia variegaticeps | reverse complement strand
ATCAGGGGTTCCCCCACATTGCAAATCAATACCTTGCTGTTTATGGACTAAAACTCTGTCTCTAAACAGTTATTAATCATCTGTTTTTCTGGCAGCACCGTGCTCCTGCACCCAGGGCAGGGTGTCCCATCAGCCATGGGAGCACACTGCTGGCTGGGGCCACCCTGCAGCCTGGCACTGCCAGCCTGCTCCTAGCAGCAGGGCTCCTCTTCCCCAGCCAGCTGGTCCCCAGCCTCGAATGGAGCAGGTGCAGGATCAGCTGGTTCCACACGTGCAGCATTTCCCACTCCTTGAGCTTCATGACGTTCCTGTTGGCTTCAGGCTCACTTTTCTTGGGGTCAGGGTCAAGTGGCAGGGTGAGGCTTCAATGGCACCCAGCTCCTCCAATTTAGCAGCCTCTCCAAGTGGTTGCTAATTAACCTTTGGGCCCAGCAGCCCAGCCGGTTTTCAAGCAGCCTGACGTAGATTAGTCCAGTTCATACCAAAACACCTAGAAATGCCAACAATACTCAATCAGTTCTGTGGAAGGACAGAACATGGCAGCACTGTCCAACATTCTGTTTGCAGTGAATTCCGGCTTTTAAGTGTCCCTTCCTTCCATCCAAGCTGGTGCTTAATAATTGGCAGGTATAATGACTCCTACTGTTGCTAATGTCACTTATTCTTAAACAATAGAGACCAGTGAATTTTATTTCCCTTTTTTTCCCATGGCTTCTAAAAATATGAATTCTAACTTTGCCTTTCTGTCCAGGATTTCTTCTTTCTGTAAAAATCTGATCTGGCTCAGGAAAGCAGCTTGTCACTTTGTCACGGTGATCTCCCTGAGCATGGGAAGGTACCCAAAGAGCAGGATCTCCTTGGGGGAGTAACTTTTGGCTGCATGGACAGACCCCATGGACAGCACAGAGGAAGTTTGGGTTGGACCCCATCCAAAAGAGGTTCCTCAGCTTGTGTAATGCTGGGATCCAGCTCTGGGAGCAGAGACACCCAAGGCCAGTGCAGTGAGATGCAATGTGTGGCCAGCTGAAGCAAAACAGCCCCTGCATCCACAGCACTAGCAAATCCTTCCTTTGGAATCATGGTTTCATTGCCCAGTGCTAGGAGGCTGCTGGCAGGGTGGAGAGGTTTTGGGGATGAGGAACAGGAGCTGGAAGGGGATTACTAAGGGAAGATTAGGAGTACTAAATATGCACTGCTTGGTCCAAGAATAACTAAGGGGGATATACTAATTATCTTCCAGTATTCCAGAGCTGTAAACTTCAAAGGAGGGAAGTAATTGTTTCTCACTGTCACAAGGTATATAACTAGGATTAAGGAGGTGAGAGTTAACAAAGGAAAATGTAAGCTCAATATCTTCCAAATCAGACATTAGTCAAAGGAATAGCTTGCCAAGGAATTAAAACCGTGGAGTCCTACCTCGAACATCAGAAGAGTGCAGGGCTAGAGGCAACAGAAGGAATTACTTTTCCCCACATTGAAGCTTTTCTTGTAATTCAAGACCCACATATGCAATCTGGGCTTCACATTTATGGAGGAATGTAAAAGTCTCATTTTTTTTTTAAATTTTAGATTTCTTTTGTTGATACGAGGCTATCATAACAAAGTGCTTAAACCTAAGAGACTAAATCATGTAAAGTGTCTATATGATAAATAGAGAAATTTTATTCCTGGTCTTACAAATGCCGCTGAGACAACTGATTTGAAATTATATTGTATTTGGCCTATTGTGTGTGTCAGAGAGACAGAAAATTACAAAGGGAAGGGAAGGGGAAGGAAGGGAAGGGAAGGGAAGGGAAGGGAAGGGAAGGGAAGGGAAGGGAAGGGAAGGGAAGGGAAGGGAAAATAATTTGGTCTATAGTACAATGTTACATGTTCAATTTTTTCCCAATAGTCCAGTCTCCTGTGAATGGTGTTTCTGGGATTCCTGTTGCATCAGATAGGGTGTAGCCACAAAGCTCTGTACAAAGCAGGTGTGGAAGGACGTGACATGGAAGCTTTGCTCCTTACAACAGGGACAGGGGAATTGCACTGCTCAAGCCTGCCTGTAATGACAGCACGAACAAGAATCTTGACATCTGCATGTGGTGCTGCCATGGGGAACCACATTAGGGATCTCTGTCCCAGCAGAGGCTGCTCAGAGCAAAGGGCCTGAAGCTGTGACAAGGGGCACATCCCCAGCACAGTCTGAGGCCACTGGGGCACTCTGGCAAGAAACTATGGGGTACTTGTGTTTCTCAAGGTGATGGAGGGAACCCTCCTTCCTCGGGCTGCAATTGTCCCCTGTGCTGGGATAACTGGGCATGGAGTGGCTGCTGGAGAAGGAACGTGTATTCTCTGCGTGGGAAGGAGGGCAAAGCACTTTAAAATTATGTAAGTAAGAGATCTATGATGAAAAGGGCTGGGGTAAGGTGGAAAGGACAAGTGAGAGGGAAGCAGAGTGGCAACTTTCAAAGGTTTGATTTCATCGCCTCAGCTTTCCTTAATATACTTTGGTTATCTGCTGTATGAGTGTGTATACAAAATAGTAAAATATTTATTATCACAGTATACGAATCAGCGCTGCACTTTTACAGCAGTGATAACCAGTTATTCTTCAGATGTTGAGGGTTTATGCATACACACATCACTTCTGATGTACGAACTCGAAGCAGAGTTGATTTTAAGAGGGGTAATGAAAATACTGCAACTTAGCTGGGTGAGACCACGGAGAGAAGGATTCTGGAAGGATTTAGCATATGCTGGAGAGTAATCTGCTGCTTGCAAAAATATCCACATGATGTTTACCACACTGGAGCTTGTTGGGATTTCAGTTTCACTGGAAAAGCCCTCTTGGCAGCAGATCAGTGCTTTGGTCCCCAGAAATGTTAGGCTGGTCAGAGAGACGAGACAATCCCATGCTAAAATAATGAGGGGATAAAAGCCTAGGGCTCCTTGGTCCAGGGTCCCTCCTCAGAGGCACCAGCTCGAGCTTGTTACTCTGTTCTTTAGTTATTGCACCAAGATATTATTATTATTATGATAAGGATCAAGCCATCTGAAGCTCCTGCTCTGCACCAAGGTACCTGCAATAGGTATGGATATGACTGGTGCCAGTAGGGAAACAAGGTGTTTGATTGCACCCTCATAAAACAATAAAACCAACTGTTGTAAGGGCATCAGTCTCCCTGAACCTTTATCAGGGAATACCTGAATTATGATAGGGAATCTGTCAAATCACTAAATCCTAAAACTCCCCTTGTCACCCCTTTATCGAGGAATACCTGAATTATGGTTGGAAGTTATCAAGACAGTAAATTGTACCTGACCCCCCCAAATTCCCCTTGTCACCCCTTTATCGAGGAATACCTGAATTATGGTGGGAAGTGATAAAGACACTAAATTGTACACAATTTCCCAGATTCCTCTGTCAAGGAATACCTGAATTATGGTGGGCAGTTATCAAGACACTAAATTGTACTGTAGTAATTAACCAGTTGTAAAAATAATGACTTCACTGTAGCTATATAAGGAGGAGTGTGTAAAATGCATATGTATGCCATGCAATGAATATGTATAAAGTGGCTGGATAAAAGGCACACACGCATTGGACCTGACTCCCTCTCCCCTCCTGTCCAGGCCTCTGTTGCTCTTACCATATAATACACCTTTTATCATACACATTCATTTGGTTGAGGCTCTGTTTCTCAGAACCTGAGGCTCCAGCTGCCTCCAGGAGCCTCTGCCTGGGCTCCTGGTGCCCGCTGAGGAGGCAAACCTCTGTGCAGTGCCATGTAAATACACCCGAGGAGGGCAGAGAGGGGCAGTTTGACCCTTAGATAAATCCTGCAGGTGACACGCACGTTTTCTCTTCGGAATTTAGCCCTGAATGGTATAGCTTATCATAGTCATTTTTGTCAAAAACTTTGGGGAGAAAAAAGGACTTTGGGTGTTTCTTTTTCTTGTTTATTTTTCCCCCCTGAGAGGTGCAACACCAAACTTTACACCTGTCTGTTTAATATCTGGTGGTTCCTTTGTATGCACGCTGCCTTGGTGGTTTGCAGCGTGCCACGGGCCAGCCAGAAACTGTGGGATGAGCTGTGTTTCAAAGGTTACATTCACATGGAGCTGGGGAAATACTTTGGGAGCTTCTGAAAGGAAAAAAGCTGTGTAGAAAGTGAGAATTGATATGTGAAATATCAAAATGAATTCTATTTTTACAGCTAAGCCCTAAACCCTGACAAATAAGGGCTTATAACTGAGCCAGTGACAGTTCCTTTGCTATTCCAACAGGTGATGAAACAGTGAGTGGAATGTGAAATCTATCACAAAACATAAAATATGTAGGAATAAGAGAACCTGCAGGACTCCTTTTTTATTTTTTTTTCTTTAAATTAGCACTCTGGTTTGGGGTTTCATTTGGTGCCCCCCAACACCCCCCAGCATGACTTTGATCTTTCTGAGAGGAGTGTCCAGGAGGGAAAAAGGAAATTTCCATCCCCTGCTGTGCTTGGAGTCCAAAAGGGAGATCACTGTAAGGCAATGCCATCATCACCGCCTTCGATTTGAAGTGCGGTGAGTGGAAGAGATAAACATCAAATAAGGGGCTCCTTCTTTTTATTTATTTATTTTATTTTTCCAGTGTGGGAGCTGAAGCCGGAGAGCAGCTTTTGGCTGAGGGGAAAGGCTTGAGCTGTCAAAGATTTCTGGCTTCCCAGAATTCCTCTCCCATTTCCCAAGGTTAAACGCGTTGCCTCAAGGCAGCTGCTTAGAATGATAAAAGGGGCACTACAGGACAGCGGTGCTCTTTGTAATGTTAATAAAGCTTGATTTTGATATCAGATGCAACCCTGGGAAAACCTGCCAGCTTGAGACTGAACAATCTAACACTATTTAGCAGAAGTTCGTGTAAAGAAGTATTAGTTTGGGAATGGTGATGGGCTAGTTGGAGCGACATATGAAAGCGGCAAATACACTCTCTTCTCTGCCTTGTCAAATCTTTCCGTTGTTTACCGGCAACAAAAGGAATCGCCCGAGTGCTAATTAAACTGGCTGATGTATTGAAATGCACTAGGAAGTCTCTGCTACAGAGTCAGCTCTTCAGGTGAACTGTCAGCTGAGCGAGAAGTCCCCAAAATGACTGGGGTGTGGCTTCCAGGAGGAGCTGTCCCTGCCTGGGAACTGCCTGGAGCGACCGGAGCATCACACCCTGCAGGGAATGTCCCGAGCTGGAAGGGACCCACAAGGACCATCCAGGTCCAGCTCCTGGTCCTGCCCAGACACCCCAACAATCCCACCCTGTCCCTGTCCAAACCCTCCTGGAGCTCTGGCAGCCTTGGGGCTGTGCCCACTGCCCTGGGGAGCCTGCTCAGTGCCCACCACCCTCTGGGGGAAGGACCTTTCCCTGAGATCCACCCTGACCCTGCCCTGACACAGCTCCAGATGTTCCTCAGGTCCTGTCCCTGTCCCACAGGGCAGAGATGGAGCTGCAGACCCCAATGAGCTCTGCCCTCAGTCCCCTCTGCTCCAGCTGGCCAAGCCAAGTGGCCCCAGCTGCTCCTTGTCCAGCCCCTCCAGACCCCTCAGGATCTCCCTAGCCCCAGAGTACGGAAATCATTTCTTGCAATAAATGCAAAGCCATGGGACTGTTGATTAGATGGTGTCCAGTTTCATCCAGGAAGCATGTGAACTTTACTAAATGTTTCCCTTCCTGAAGTCCTGCTAAAAAATGACAGTTGTCCAAATCGTCCTGGCCATTGAGTCAGGCTGGCATTGTTAGCCAGATATTCCTGAATCAATAATAAATATGCAAGTTAGAACCTCAGGGGAGTGGCTCTGAATAAAGTAAAAGGAGAAAATAAGCCATATTTATGATCAAGGCAGCTGTAGCTGAACAATGCCTTTTGGTCGTGTGGAGTTTGGCAAAATGGAGCTCCAGCTTGTCCTCACAAAGCAGCTCTGCCTCTTTGAATCCAGGGGAAAACTCCCACCGACTTGAAAGAGGTTTGGATTTCACCCACAAAGTTGTGCTGAATTCGGAACAAAGGTAGAAAGGACTCTTGACAGTTCAGGGGTTGGGAAGCTGTGCATTCTCCTCCTTCAAATTCACCCGTTCCCATAACGGGGTCTGACGAGCAGTGCCCCCAAAACGCAAAAATTATATAGTAAAGAAATGTGAAAGTATTGGGAGAGCACCCTGTTAGCTGAAGGAATCCCCCATTTTACAGCTGCCATGCCCTTGTTCTGTGCTTCCAGATGGTTCCCAGGGTGTCTCTGGGCTGTCTGGGACACTGCTGCACGTGCCAAGCACCAAAACTTCCCGAAGGTCATTTTAAGTGTATTTTAAAAATTATCTTTTTTTTTCATTTCCAAAATTCTCACCATGTCAAGATTTTTCAGCCCACCTTTCCACGGAAACAGGTAGCAACAAGAGGAAAACTGGGGGAAACACTCACATTTACATGCTTTCTGAGCATATTGAAACAATACTTCAAATTTAATCCCATTTTTAGTCTTCTGATGACAGTAGCAAAAACTTCACAAGCAAGGTACACCCGGTGATTTGAGGCTGGATTTATAAACCAGGTTATTTTCCTTTTAACCACTGCAGAGAGCAAGGCCTGATTTAATTAATAGTTGAATCGGGCACATGTGACAGTCCATTAAGACAGCGTGTATTGGCTCCAGGTATATATTAAGATGTATCCAAAAGTCCTTTTATACTAACCAATAGCATGCCATCCTAAATAAATGTTCTGTTAGGATTTTATTTCTGATTCCTAGCAGAAACAACTAAGGAGAGTGGCTTAACCTGGGAGCATGTTTGGGGTGTTTTCTTCATTAAATCCATCAGTGTTCCAAGAGCTTTCTGTTTGTCATCCTAGAGATACTCAGGCGTTATTTTGGACTTATCCTTTTGCTCTGGAAAATTGTGACTACTCATTGCTAAGTCTGTATCTTTACTACCACTTGTTCAGTGTCTTTGTGTGTGTGTGGGGGGGGGGGGTGTATTTGGTTTTTTCATTCTAAATCCATTTTTTTCATCCAAACATAGCTTCCAATGCTTGTTTGGAGCTTCCCCCACCATGACCCACTGCTGCTCTCCCCCTGTGCCAGCAGCACAGTGACACTGCGTGATCCTGGAGAGAGGATGGGGTAACACTGGACACAAACAAACATATTAGGATAAACACCTTTAACAACTCCTTCAGTGCCTCCACGGCATCAAACCTTCCTCTCAGCACCCAGCACTTTTCTTTGAGCACCTCGTTTCTCTTGTGCCACAGAACGCTTTTGTGAGTATATACAGACACGTTCTGGCATATATTCTTATTTATCTGATTTATTCCTTATCTTTGAGGGTTTGGAAAAGTTTATCATTGAAAAAGCTTTTTTTTCTCCCAGGCAATCTGAGAATCTTGACCATCTAACGTTTGAGGACTGCAAGTGGGACATAACTAAACAGAACAAGCCTATGTACACCTCTCTCTAGCAATACTCCACTGCAGAACAGTGTAAGACAATTCACTCCCTATAGAAAGCAGACAAAAGGGTGAGAGACTTGTTACAGGGTGAATGCTGGTGACAACATCTAGAGAGCAACTGGACATCATTCAGCTAGTCCAGCTGCAGAAGAGCCTGCAGACCCCAGAGTAGGGGGAATACCAAAGTCTACGTTACCAGAGATAGCCACATCTGCTATAAAAGCACGTGAGAAATCTCCACCTGTGGAAATAGAGGGCACCTTTGAACGTCGGCATGCCTAGTTCTGATCTTATTCTCCCCTGGTTTGCTTCACTGTTGCTGTGTCTGGCTGCACCTCTGCCCAGCGTGGAGTTCCTTCTCACCCTGCCCTTGCAGGGCTGGCGGTTTATTGGAGTGAGAATTCAGGTCAGTCTGTAAGACATAGCAGTGATCAAGCCTGAGCTGGAGCCTCAGGGTAATGTCCTATTTCTCCAAGCAAAATCTCTTTTCTTATGAATTAATGGTTTGTCTGGTCAGCATCGATCTTTCTTCAGCCGATCTTTTCTTCATCGATCTTTTTTCCTCAGTAAGAGAAATGCCAGTCAGCTCATACCCTGATCTCAGAGCTGAGGAGAAATGGGCTCAGTGCCTCATGCTCCTTCTCAGAGGGTATTGGGAGTCTCTTCCCTCAGCACTTGTGCACGGATCTTTTTCAGGTAGAACAGTTCTCAAGCGGTGTCACTGATTTCAGGAAAATCATATTAAAATTATCTGCTAGTGGTTGAAAAGTCCCATGGCTCAGGGCGAAGTGAGTGCCTGGTGTTCTCCCAAGTGTCTGCAGGACGCTGCTCTTCCAGCTGGGGCTGGAGTTTCCTCCCTGTATCACTTCTACATGATGGTGTGGGCCAAAAACCCAACTGGTTTCAAGTGGAAGGAGATAAATCTATTGAGCTAAGATGACTCATGACGTGCCTTAAAGCCCTTTTGTGTATTCAAAGAGGAATAAAGCGCAGCATTGAAAATTTATTCACATATGCATTTCTCCATCTTCAGCTGAAATAACTAACCAGTCTGAATATGCTTTGCTTCCTTTACTTTCTAGAGGAACAGTAAGGAATTATGAGATGTTTTAAAAACCCACCTCCTCATGTTGTGTTGATCAGTTTATTGGAATAAGATCCTCTAGCAGATATATGGAGCCATACCATAGGTATCACTGGTGAAAGCAACAGTCGTTCAGTACAGCTGAACTCTGTTTGACCATCAGAGGGAGAAAGAAGGTATAAAGCACCATTATAGCAGGTCTCAATCTTTTTCTTCTATTCCAACCTCAGTGCTTTAGTGCAGAGATAACTCCATCAATCACTTAAAACCACTGACCATACCCTGCACCAGCCATCAGCCGTAGTTCACACTGAGCTTTCTGGCTGCTCCAAACGGCTTTACATTTTATGGGCAAAGCTGGGTTGAAAATTTATAGCTGCTTTCCTTCTGACATCTGGATTTCCCACCTGGAAAATAAACTCCTTTAACTACTTTAAATCTTCATGAATTTCTTGCTGCCTGGATCTCAAAGGGCTCGCTTGTGACTGCTCCTGCCTGCCCGTGCCATGAAGCAATAATCCTATTCCACTGTGTGAGAGCCTGGCTGATTCATGGGCTCCAGACACAAAGCAATAAGCACACACTGTATCCTCATTTAAACCCACGGTCTCAAAAACTGTTAGGAATCTAACAACTCAGTTTCAAAGGGAACTTGATGCCCAGATGGGTCTGAGAGTCTGAGCTCTGCTCCCTGCCCTGAGATAGATAAATGGGGACCAGGAGAAAAGTGAAGGTGAGTTTGTTAACACCTGTCCTAGACAGCAGAGTGTGGTGATTTGCTGTTAGTAGGGGTTTGGAAGGCAAAATTTGTTTCCTAGTATTGCACAATGAAACTACTTGTTTTCTGGTACTCTTCATAAAATCTTCCACTGGGTTATTTACCTTCAGGCTCAGAAGAGAGCCCTTTTACCTTTCAGCACCTGTCTATAACACCATTAATGCTGTTCCATACTTCCCAAATGCCACTTACACGGCTAAGTAGAGCAGCTGGATGGCTGTCTTGAAAAGAACTCTGTTTAAAGGCACCAGTGGTTTTTAGAGGGTGTTGTCCTTGCCACCAACCCTGTCTCAGACCTGCAGCTCCAGGACAAGAATATATGCAAACATAAACTGATGAGTCAGGCAGAACTGGGGAGTTACAGAGGAGGTTTTGTCCTCTCAAATAAAAAGCTGCACACATCTCTGAGTGAGATTCTTGCTGTTTCTGCGTGGATTCATTGATTCCCATTCTCAGCATCCAGAGGAAAGTAAAAGGAAGACATTTCTTACAGTGAGGGTGGGCAGGCCCTGGCACAGGTTGCCCAGAGAAGCTGTGGATGTCCCATTCCTGGAAACACCAAAGGCCAGGTCGGATGGCACAACCCTTTTCACCTCTCAAGACCAGCAGTTTCTGGTTTTGGGAACCCCTCTCATATTTGTGGAGGAGAAGGTGAGGGAAGGCTGGAGAGGTGTGAGCAGAGTTCCTACGACTTGCTCCCACAGAAAGAGTCAGAGCTCGTTTTTACTGCAGAACTTCAGACTGAGGAGATGGACTCAGCACCTCCCGGGAAGGGCCACAAATCCACTGTAGGTGACACAGAAAACAAAGCCAAGTAATTATTGAGATGCTGCGTGATCTTTTACCACGTGCTTTGGGGCATGAAAACGGTGCTTCCAGAAGTACCTCCTCCAAATTCCAAGTGTTATTTTGGGTTGGTTCTTGTGGGAAGGCCACCTCATTATGTTCAGCTGGAAGTCAATCCAGGTTCAAAGCACCGGGCCACTGTCTGTAAAACAGTTTACCTACAGCTTCATAGCTTAAAAGCTAAAAATAAACTCCAGCTTATTCCACTCACTGAAAAGTCAGTTCAACATGTCATGGGGCTTATTAACACACTGAGAATGTTCTTCATGCCTTAATACTAGGGCATGACTCTGATGTAAAAATGAAATGAAACTATTTAAATTGACTTGGATACTTATTAAGGAGAGGGTTTCATCTAATTCCCTTTTCTGTTTTTCTTCCCTTTCTAGAGGCAGCCATCTGGGCTTGATAGGAGGTAGGGCAATGGCAAGTCTATTCTGTGAAAAACACTATAATTTTTAACACACTATTACCAAATGAGGCTGAATAGACAGAGTGGGTAAGTGAAAAGTGATTTGCCTTGTGGAAAAAAAAAATACACTCTGGCTGTATGCTATAGGGATCTTATGGTGCTAATTAGAAAACTCAGATTTGTAGACATTTGCGAATTGAACAGGTGACAATAACTGGTGATAACCAAGGGCTAATTATTTCAACTGAGAATTAACCATCAGGTGTTCTGAGCCAAATAAAAGAGTAGTGGAAGGTTGAAGTAGCAATGTGTCCTATTTATGTGGAAAGAATGAGAAGGATTTGCTGTGGGATTCATAAAAAAGTCAAATGAAACAAATACTCTCTAGGCTGGTGCTGTGTGTGACTGCAATGGTTCCATTTCTGAAAGAACTTCAGAACATGGAGCAGGGACTGGAGGGAAATAATGCAGAGCTGTATGATTTGGTGTCTAAAAAAAACCCCACCTCTTTGTACTCCTTCAAATTCTGCTCAAGTGAAAGAAGACGTGTGTTAGCAGGTCTTAGAATTAAAACCATTTGATTGAAATTGTCAGCTCTTGTTCTAGCAAGAAAGGTACACCACGGTACAGGTCTGTGGGTAGGAAAGAATCAGCTCGTGGAGGTTTCTAGAAAAGCTGAAGGCAGAGAGCTCTGAGAACTGGGCAGTGCAAAGTGCAGAGCAGACAGGGTTTGTGTGGGCAGACCTGCTGCAGGCTGTAAAAACTCTGAGCTGGCTGCAATATCTGTAAAGTGCCCACTGATGATTTCTCCTCGCCTCTAAATTCCTTCACCATAATGCTCATTGTAAAAGTGAAATTCTAACGAGTAGGGCTGAAACCAGAGAGGGCCCTGGAGGGTACCAGGAAAATGATAAAACAGCTAAGGACTTCGAGCAAACATCACCTTTCTTCTTCTTACCATCAACACAGGAATTTTTATTCTTACATTTTCTTTTTCTGACACACCCTGTGAACAAAAGTGACAGCACTTTAAAAATCATATCAAATTCCGAGAGCAGTCAGAACCTTAAATTGGAATTTCAGTCTTTGACATTGGAAACAAACATACAAGACAATTGTTAGCATTCTGCATTGTGCAGATAAAGACACAGACTAGTAGCAAATTCTGCTGAGAGACATGCCTGATAAGATTATAAATTAGGTTTTACAGAGAAAGTGCACTTAAAGAGAGATTTAATTGTTTGCCAATAAAATCTCATGTTGCATGGAGATTTCAGGGCTCATTTTAACAGTTGTTACTATTCAAATGCCTTGTTTTAACACTTTAGGGGCTTGTGTGCTTGGTTCAGTTTATTGAACTCATTGTTCTCACTCAAAGCTTAGTTTTTCTGACTTTTGTGTCTGCTTTTAGGTTTCACCTCCTTTTGCGAGGTGTGTAGTGCTGTGAAATAGGTGGAGAATGTGGTGTGGAAGTACAGATCTCTTGGACTATTCAGAGTTAGAAGCAGTGTGAACGTGTTCAGCTGGGTGCTGGAGATGGTGTGCCATGTGCTGCTGGGCAGGGGCACGTGTGGGGCTGCTTTATGGGCATGTGAGCCCTGGGGTTGGACTGCTGGGCTCACTCAAACCTTTGGCAAAGTGCAAACAGAAAGGCATGTGAGAGTCTTTGTACAGACACCTCGGCAAGACACTGCTTAACCTCAGCTGGTCCTAAACTGGGGCCACAAATGCAAATGGAGCTGCATCCAAAATTTGGAGGAAGTTCTGAAACACTTTCAAGTTCATTGCTGGATAAATTGCATGAAGCAGCTGCTGAGTTTTGTGTTTGGTTTTTTTTCTTTAGCTCTACTATTCAGCTTTAGGAAAATGTTTCTCACTGCTTAGAATAAAACATTGGCTAAGTTCTCCTTGCCTGAAGTAGCAGGTGCCAATGTGGGAACCTGTAATTGTAGGTAACACAGCTGCCCCTTCCTGGGCCATTGACACTTGAGGGTCCTACCTGCATGCCATTAAAATGATGGGCAAACCAACTGACAGCTCTTTGGATCAGAGCCACTAGGAATACCAACTCTTTAGGGTTCAGACCACAGGCTGCCACCAATTGAGCTTGTAAATATGATTTCCATATACATTTGCTAATCAGCATTGGTAATCTATTGAAATCTCCGTGTCTGTGCACTCACAGTGACAGACAAGGTGGATTTCTAAGGCGCTAGCCACATTCTCTTCACCTCACCCCTTCAGCCTCCCAGTTCCTCCAGCTTTAACCTTCTGTTTCTAACAAACACCATGCTCTGCACCAAAGGGCTTTGGGACACCCAGTTTTGCTGACACACCTGTGCTGTGCTTTATTTATGCCTCATCAAAGCATGGCACTGCCCAGAAGGTGAAGGACCTCTCTCCCCTTTCACTCATTTCCTCAGCACACCAATATCAGCCAACTTCAGACACTGACAAATGTAAATTGAGGTCCGTGAAATTAGAAAAGTGCTGAACTCGAGTACACAGCAAAGTGTGACATTCTCCTGTTGTGAATAACAATGGAATAGAACATCTCCCATCCTGAGAAACTTGCAGGTGGGATGTGCTTTACCTATTTGGGATGTACATAGTAAAACCTTCCTAACACTCTTGATGCACAGAGAAATTGCCACCCCCGAACTCTATTAATGCTGGTTTTGTGTATCCACCAGCAGGAGAAGAGACTCTCTGCAAGGTTAAACGGGGGGTCAGAGCCCTCTTCTGAACTTCCCTGCAGCACTTTCTCCAAGTGCAGCTTGCCGAGGTGGTGGCCGTGGACTCGCCGAGGCAGCGAATTCCTGGCGAGACATTTAGAATTGGAAAACAGAAGCAAACGCTTCTTAAACACTCTAAGAGCCTTCAACATAAATTATTAAAGGAACAGGCTTCCAGAATCTCAAAAGACAGCTTTTTTCCTCCCTTTTTTTTTTTTTTTTTTTTTTTGAGTTTACAGATTCGTAGGAAATAATGAGAGGGCAGCTGTGTCATATCCATTTCAGAAGTTTCTTGATACATTCTCAAAGAGCTTTTTCCTGTTAATTGTTTACACAGAGTCTCTTGGCCTAGGAGAGAATGGCTTTATATTTTGGGGGTTTAATATATCATTTTAAAGTTTTCATGTATGCTCTGCAATAGTTTCTATTAGCTCACTTTGAGTGGAACAGAAAAATATGTGTTAAAGAAACCACTCTAGGTTGTTGTTTTTTCCTGGTCACATTTTTTTCTGCTTCAATTTTGACTGAAAATGGACTGTCTTCTCCTTGGAATTTAGTAGAGATTACTAAGCTGCAGTGAAATTTCACTTTGTGTGGCTTATTGATAGTTTAGGACAGAAAAAGAAAAAAAAAAGTAAGATTTTGGTCTTGTTTCATGTGCATTTACACACCTTTGTACAGAACTAATTAGCAACACGTTCACACAAGCTGAACTTTTCAATAAAACTGCATCTTGGTCACTGTGAGAAAGGCCATTGTCCATTGGTCATAGATTCAGTAATTAAACAGCCAGCACATGGTTCTGATCCTGGGAATGCTTAACCCTATCTATCCCTTGGCATTTATGAGAGATGACTCCACACCAGTGTGGTAACGTGTGCTGTGTCATCTTTTGGTGCCCTGGATTTGGGTGTTCAATGGAAAACAACAATAAATTCGTGGAGCTTTACAGCCTCTGCCAAATGTGCCATCTTTCAGAGTGTAACATGCTGAAAAGCTCCCGCAGTCTGAGCCAACTGCATGATTTAGCTGCTATAAAATCCCTCTGAATCAAACCCATTTTCAAATGAAGAAGAACCAGCCTGAGAATTTCATTGCACTGTTGGATACCCACTCAGAGATCAATCACCTGTCCTCATTCTGTATTCCTGCTGTATTTTTCAGCTTAATCTTTTCTGCAGCTTCCCTCTTTCATTAAGGCTGGGATTTTAAAAGACTTTGCCATTGCATGTGGAGGCGGAGTGGAGTGAGAAGCGCCAAACCTGGACAGCAGAGTTCTGCCCAAATTGGACTGTGCCATGAGAAAAGGAGACCCTTTCTTCCCTTTTGGTTTCTCTGGGACTCTGGCATGCCCAGATAGGCTCAGTACAAATGTTCCAGGCTTTGGCATCCCAATGTTGCTGAATTCTGGCCTGGGCTGTCTGCATGAGAACAGGTCAAGCCACCTGATTCTCTTCAGTTTTCCCATCCAGCTAAAGTTTTATACAGTACTCATCACATTTCAACCAGCCTCTGGATGTCCAAGCCTGGAATTTCGACCAAGAAATTAACTGTTCAGAAAGTAAACGAAAAGAAAACCTGTGGGGACGGTACCTGAACTAATCAAAAGGGTCTCACCTAAGGACTTTTAATGTGTGGGAAAGATGCTTTTCCCTTGGACTGTTTCACTGAAAGGATGTTGAAACAGCACAGAGTGGTGCATAATATTTGAATGCTGGGAAAGGATTATAATGATTGTATTAATTTGTTGGTGCACCCTGCGAAACATTTCTAAAAAATCCACTCTAGAACAGACTATTAAAATGATAAATGATCACTGCAACATCTGATCAAAAATTCAGTAAGTTAATGAATGCTCCTTTTGTCCTAATGGCTTACATAATGAGGGGGAAGGTTGCTAAATTAAGCACAGTACAAAAACATTGTCACCACTTTGAAGTCGGTGGTGTTCCTGTATCCCAGAGTCGGGAGATTTAGTGACATGGAGCTGTCCATGTGCATGCGTGTGTGTGTGTATGTAAAATGCTCCTGTGAGACCTGCGAGGCCCTATGGCTCTGGGCAGCCCTGCTAGCAGTACTGACCCAAAGCATTGACCATCAGCTCTTTACAATATTTGATTACAGATTTACATAGGAAAGGCCTATAAGGAGGGTATAAATCACCTTGGAATAGTGCCTTGACTGGAACGGAATAAGTACCCCTCGTAGTTACTCTGAGAGCATGTTAATAGTGGGACATGTTTATTCCTAGGCCATGTAATTAAAAACAATTTGAAGAATTAATGTTCCAGCAAGTAGAAAAATGACTGGAGAGCAGAGTATGGATAAAAACCCTTTTTGCCTTCTCATGATGGAGTGTTTGAGCTTGACTTTTCATTTTTTCTAGCTTTTTTTTTCTTATTATGGTCATCTGGTTCTGAGTCTGTGCTGAGTACTTCTGGAAAGTGATTCACTGTCCCCTTCCTCGTGGACACAGCAGAGAGAACAGGTAGGCGAGCTCAGCTGATGCCAAGAGAGGGTGACTGAGAAGCACTTGCTTGAAAGGCAGTAAATCAGAGATCATAGTTGGGAAGTGACCCAAAAAGGGCCTGCTTTTCCACTGCTGCACATGGAGCAACAAACACCGTCAGGAAGACATTGCAGTGTCAAAGACAGGCTGGTTGCTTGCCCTTTTCATGCACCTGCCTCAGCTTAGTAGGAATTTCCTTCCGACTGCAGGGAGGGCAGAAGAAGGTGACATGAAGAGCAGTCTAAGTTGAGCCTTTGCTCCTGTGGCACACGGCTTTGGTGGGGAGACTGCTCAACCTTCTGATCCACACCCCAGCTGAGGGCGTGGATAGAGAAACAGAAAAGAAAAGAATTCCTACCTCCCTTCAGCTCGTGCTTCAGCGATGCCTTTCAGCTGCTTCCAGAGCCTCCAGAGGTTCATTGCAGTGCAGCTCATCCCGAGACACGTGTGGCAGGTTTCTGTGTTTATTCACTTCACCGGGGTCATCCCTGCAGTTCAACCTTGGGGCTAAAGCACACCGTGTAACAGGTTTAGCTATTAAGCTTCTGTAAGCTAAGGACCAAAGCAGGGGAAATTTAGGCTGCATGTGTAATTTACTCTCGTTTGTGATGTCATTCTCCTTGTGCTGGGGGTGTGTTGGTTACAAGAAAACATCTAAAGAGAGAAAATGCTGAAGTTCTTCGTGTGATCAAATCCATGAGGAAAGCCCATGAAACATTGACAAGACTCCCAGTGAGGAGTCCTGGCTAGGTCTGCCTGTGAGTTTGCCCCTGGGGAATGCCCTGGAGGTGTGAGGCTCAGCTGAGAGGTGAATCAGCACAGTTTGCAGAAGGGCTGGGCTCAACCTCAGCTGTCACATGTGCTGGTTCCCTTCTCTGCTGGGGCCAGCAGGAAAGGCAAGGGAAGCATCCTCCACTGCAATGATCCTGTGGACTCAGTGCTGTTGGCTCAGCTTGGTTATCAGCCTTGCCCATTCCACATGGCTGCTTCTTTTGCTGGATTTTTCCTGTTGGGTTTAGAATAGGGCTCAGGCCACAAGTAGCAGCACTGGTTGTTTCTAGTATGGCTCAGGATTTCATCTGAGAGAGTCAATCTCTATTTCTTGATTTATCTTTGTGTGTGTGTGTGTGTGTGTTTGAGTGTGCAGCACTTCTTCATTGGATGGTATTAAATCTGCCTTTAGAGATTTTTTTCCTTCCCTCATTTCCCCCCTCTAATCAGAGGAAATAGGTACATTTTGTTCTGTCTCCTAATGGCTGTTTTTATTCCAAGTATTTATGGCCTTTACAGGAGCAGAGTTAATAGTATATGATGTCAATATTCTTCCAACATAGTTATGTAGCCATCTTACATTTATGACCTTTTCCCCCTATAATTAGTTCCAGCCGAAATTAGATTCAGTGAGAGCTTCACTCCAATTACAGCCAAATCTGAATAAAACTGATTCCACTGTGGTTGTCTGGAGAAAAAAAAAAAAAAAAAAAAAAAAGAAAGAAAAAAGACAAGGGAAAAAAAAGAAAAGAAAAGAAAAGAAAAGGGAAAAAAAGAAGAGAAAGTCCTTTCCAGTCTCAGTGTAGATAACTAAGTCTCACATCTCTGCAGCGCATCTGCACTTAATAAAAGTGAAAAGGTTTAAGGGCCAGCCCTGGAGAGAGCAGAAAATTCTCAGTTCTGCCAACAACCTCTAGTAAAGTGCCTTGAGTTTCTCAGGCCTCCTCTTTGCTGCTGTTTGCCCTGTGTTCCCTAGGGCAGCAGAGGTGCCAGCATGCTTTGGTCCCTCTGCTGGTGTGGGCAGAGCAGGTGTTATGCAGTGCCTGGCTCTTTGCAAGATGTCTTTGCCCTGGCAAAGCTCAGGACCAGAGTCATGGGCACTGTGTGCTGCAGGGCCCATCTGGATGTCCTTCTTCCTGGTGGAGATGGCTTTGGATGCTGCCAGCCCACTGGGCATCCTCCCTTTCTTTGGGAGGAAACTGGATGCACAGCGGGGGCTGAGGATAAAAGCAAAAGCCAGGGCACCCCACCATGTGGGTCTGGTCTTTAGCCCAGGGTATCAGCCCTCTCCTGCAGATGTTCACAGCTGGGGTACCAACAGCAGTGGGGGCTCCTGAGATCCCCCCAGGAGCTGTTGACTGCCACAAAGAATGATGTGAGAAATGCAAGGAGGTGCTTGGGATTCCAAGCCATGTTTTCTGTTAACCAAATGCATCAAAAATAGCACGAAGCCTTTTGGCCATTATCAGAGATATTTAGCTGGGATTAAATGTTTGTTTACCTCAGATGGGTTTGCAACTGGTTCATGCTTTTATCACCTCCAGATTGGATTACTGTAATCCTTTATTTGCACATTATCCTCAGCTCTTTTTTCATTCTTTTTTTGGCTTCTTTTGGCGGTTGGGTCAGTGCAGAAAAACAAAAATTGATTTCTGGCGCCCGGAGGAGTAAATTACCTCTTATCCACACTGAAATCATTGTCATATTGGGTCCTGATTCCAATCCAAATTGATCCTCCAATTAGATTTTGGATCGATGACAGCCTTCTAATGGAATGACCCCGCACAGGCTCCCAGCAGCTGCTGTGAGCCCGATGTCCCAGCTGCGTGGAGGGCAAGGACCTGCTTCTCTTCAGGGGACATTTTGGGGAGGATTGATTGTATTAGTTACTTATTGAGCTTTTCCCTGAATTTGCGAGTGTGTATCTGTTTGGTTTTACCCATTTTTGTCCCATTTCCCTTTCCCCCCTTTTCCCTTTTGGAGTTGTTTGGGGTTCTTATTCTGTAGATTCATAGTGTTTGATTGTATATAATTGTAATATATGTGAATATATATATATATACTTTTACCACAATTGTCTTTTTGGGTACTTTTTCCTTCTCTCTTGGGAAGGGGGAATCTGTGATGCCAGCAGTTGGGCTTGGCAGGGAACCATCCCAAACCTGCACACCTGAGAAGCTGATGAAGCCTTTCAGCACTGTGTATAATCTCAGGGAGCTGAAGGCACATCTCCTTCCATGACCTGGCTGCTGTGTGTCCCCTCGGGGCAGTATTGTGGGTGGGCTCAGCCCAGCCTCCTGGTACTCCCTGCCCTGCCCTGCCCTGCCCTGCCCAGCCCACAAAGCTGGGTGAACTTCTGGCCAGGGACAAATGTTGGCTTTCTAACCCTGAGCCTTCGATTCCAATGAAGTGCCTTCCGAGACACGGCGAAATGGCCCTGCAACATTAAGTGCAATGAATCTGGAGATTAATTAAAGTTTTATATTAAAAATGGGCAATTTAAGGAAGAGGAATAAACATTTAGTGAATAGAAAGAAGACCCAGTATTCTCCAAAGCCCCTCCAAGAAGCAGGAGTTGCAGCTGAGGTGCAATTTCCCTCCAAGCTTTTCCAGGCACTTAGTATTTCAGAAGTGATTTATCTGGAAATATGTGTGAGTTATTTTGAGGCTGTTATGATTATATCATTTGATGAGATTTTTTTTTCTTCTCTTTTCTGCACCGAGGACTTTAAAGTGAGAGAGACAGTCTGTAGATAGCTTGTGGTTTGTTTAATTAACTGGCTTTCTTTTTATGGATGGCTGCTTGCAAGGCTGCTCTTTCATTTAGTGATTGTTTTTGTTATTAATGGTTTCAGACAGAGCTCTTCACGTATCAAGTGCAAGTTTTTGCAAAGCCAATGAAGGAATCACACGAGAGGGTTTTTTTCCTCCTGTTTCCTGGTGCTCATGTTTATTTTCTGTGGTCTGCTGTGGTTGTTAGCACTTTGCATCAAAAAAATAATGCTCACGAGCTCAAAGTTTTCTCTCTCAAATTTGCAAAGGGCTGTCTGTTTGGCAAAGGTGTCAGAAAACATTTTAAGGCTTTAAAATTCATGCTAATGTAATATGTTAATAAAACTTAAGGACCTCCTTAGTCCTAAATAAGAGTGAGGGGCAGTCCAGGGCATAAATTCAATTATGTTCATGTAACTGAGGAGGTGTTCACCCTGTAAATCATTGTGGTAGGAAGGTCTCTGCTGTGTGTGGCAGGGGAGGGTAGAAGGGTGTAAGGAGGAAGGAAGGGACTATTTTTTTTGTGCATGACTTGGGGAGGTCAGAAGAGCTTGGTCAATAATGGAGATGAAGATTGACAACGGCGGGGGGGGGGGAGGGGGTGTGTGAAATAAATGTTATGTGCCTCCCCCCCCAGGTATCACAGGATTTTCTTTTACCAAAAGGAGCTGAAAGCAATTACTCAGGTGAGCCCTCGTAGCCATCCTGTGAAGGTCCACATTAATTCCCCAAAGAGTCTCTCATTCTCATGGCCTGTTTTCACCTGCACTGTAAGGCTGAATTTACAGAGACTAACCAAAATTCCTGTCACTGCTGAATTCCTGTCACTACCCCACCACCTGCCCTTTGTCTCTTGCTCAGTGCCAGGGCTTTGCTTCTGGTGCAAGTGGTGTTCATGCAGACACGCTGGGATTCCAATCAAGGATAGCTTTCTCTTTTTGTTTCTCTTTTTCTTTTCCAGAACGATCAGCTCCTTACTCTGGCCCCGTCCAAGTCTGCGTGAATGCTCTCATGTCAGGAGTGAGGAGAAGGAACAGCAAAGCGAAGGAGGCAAAGCTGTGGGGTTTGTGATAAATAAACCTCTACCATGAGGATGAGTAGCTGGAGGCTCTGCTGGTTCCTTCCCTACCAAGACAGCAGTTTTTCCCACATTGTGTAGGGGAGAGAGGGCATTGCTGGCTCCTGCAAGGGGAAGGGGTGGCTTAGCACAGCAGAGTTCGTGGCAATCATGTGTTGCACAGGTCCTTGGAGGGAAGTCACTATTCTCTTTAACAATCTACTTCCCAGTCAGCTCAACCAGAGCTGGTTTCAGGAAGGCCTTAGGAACTTGGTGTGCAGTTCATGCTGAGTCATATTTTCTTCCAGCAGCATGCCTTGGAGTATTTTACCCATTGCATTTATCTCTTCTGCTGCTAAAAATTGTTCCCTTTATCTAGTTAACTCAGTATGTATGTGTTGCCATTTGAAGGCTCAGAGACGGAAAGGAAAGAGGAAAATAAGAGCGTGGGGACCATTTCAGGAAAATAAGAATGGTCAACTGTTTTTATCTTTCCCTTCTGAAGGGAATGAGGTGAACATTTTCTGACAAGAAACTCTTTAATAGTTAAAGTTTGTTTTAAACCCATGTTAACTCTCGGGCTCTCCTGAGAAGTAAAATCACTTCCCTCTTCTCATGGGGCTTAATCATTCAGTGGTGTCTCCAGGTTCTGGCCTTCAACATTTCTTTATTGCACGAGGGCAGAAGAGCTGAATCTGTTTATGGCTTCTCATTGGAATGCATTATAAAATCTTCTGTAAATGTGTGAATGTTGCCTGCAGTTACAGGGATCCAGGGTCCCATTCAAATAAAGAGAATACCCCAATAATTGTTGTACAGGCACTCAAAGCATCTGTTCCTCTATGCATTGTAGAGCTTGCACTGGGGAGTTCCTTAATAAAGGTGACTTGGACACAGAGACAAGCACAGAGGATGAAGGTAATATAATTTTAGGAGCACATGGAAGCCTTACATTCACTGCTGCTCTTGGTAAGAAGGACTAAAATGCTGAAATAATAATCAAGAGAGCAAGAATAAACTCTACTAGAGAAAACAGGAGCTGAGAGTTTCTGCACAGGCAGTAATTTGAGGCAAAACTTTTGGGATTCCAAGTTTCAAAGGAATTCAATGGTTTGGGAAAGACTAAAGAAACCTTTTTTTGTTTCTTAAACCATATAAGATGTATTTGAATGTAACAAATGGCTGTGGCAAAGTCCAGCTCCTTTGACTGGAACTGTAATATTTCATATCCCAGCAGAACTTACTCTCTTAGGCTGTGGAGAAAGCACTAAGCTGTTATTTGGTATTCTCATCTATCAGCAATAGTGGTAAATTTTCACTAGCTGTAGTGCAAACAAATTCAGCTCAAGGCAGACTTCTGCTGTGCCAGCTTGTGCTGGGAAGGCATCAACAGGAGAGCCTTGTCCAGCCTTTATAATGGCCTTATTATAAAGCCTTCTATTAGTTTTGTTTACTAGTAAATAAGTGACAAACATACATGTCAAAGGTGTCTTCTTGCTTTGCTTATTTTTAAAGTAGATCCTCTAACACCACTTTGTTCCAGCCATCTTAATTCTATTTTCCTATTTTTTTTCTGCCAGTGGCCCTGTGTACAAACATGCTTAGGCATCATGTGAACTACCTTGAAAGCTCATTTGGTTCTTGTCCAGCATTTATATTATCTCTTCCTGAGAATATGCAGAGAACAATAAACGTGGGCTTCTCCTTTTGCTGGCGCTGCCAAAAGGACTTTTTCTTAATTGGAATGCATTTTACCTCAATTATAGCCTAGTATGAGTTCATATTCCACAGGTTGGAAATACACGTGTATGGCCTTGGGCTTTCAAAACCAACTCAAGGTAAGCTGAGGAACATCTGGGTATTTCTAAATAGTCCATGGCAACTCTCCTTAGGAGGGGGACCGAGCCTTTAATGTGCCCACTGCATTTTAAACCCCTTGATTCCAAATGTATCCCCTAAATATCACTCTGAACACCATGATCAAGGAGACCTGAACTGCTGCCAAAGGTACACCAAGTCCTTTCCCTTGCAATTTGCCTCACAAAACATATCAAGTGCCTTTGTTTTCATAAAAGCACTGCTGAAAGGTTACACACAGCACCGTGTTCCTGGGAGAGAGAAGGGATGGGGGGAAAGTCTAATCATTGTAATTATAGGCCTGAAAAAGAGAGTCTTGACACATTAAGGCACTTAAAAGAAGGGAAGAAAATGCCACACAGGGAAGGAATTTGTACATCAGATTCAGGCTTGAAAGGAGGCTGCAATAAAAATCACAAAGTGACTTAGTGGTTTATAATTACTCGCATGCTTGTTGATCCACTTTGTGTTGCTTTGTGACTCAATGAATCAGGTGTTGAAAAGAAAATGTGTGGATGGAATAAATATCCCCAGTTACAACAAAAAAAAAGCAAGGACAAAACTCCATGCTAAAGCATGAAAACATTAGAAAACTTGTGTGGAATTATTAGCTCTGCCTCACCACTAAATGGATTGCTCTCTTGGTGGATGTTAGTAAAATAAAGCTTTAAAATCAAGATGCCAGACTGTAAATTACCTTTTTCAATTACCTCTTTGAGTCAATTATTCTCATGTCAAAAAAAGGCCATAAATAACATAAAGGATCACCACGTGTGTATTCGATACATACACATTTGAATTTTGATGAGTTTGTTACATTGAAAAACTGTGGGTTAATCATTGTTTTGGATGGCTCTATGGTTAATTGTGGGATTGATAACTCTGATGACTTTGGCACGAGGAGAATTCCAGGATAAGGTCAACCCAGAAACTAAGCAGCTGGTAACTTTGAAGTGCATATTCCTTCAACAAAGCTTAAACCTAAAGCTATTTCTTTATTTAATTCTAGGACAGAGTATGACTGTGGATATTTCTGAACACACAGCTTGGAAATAGAGCAATTTGTGTTTAAATAGGAGGTTAGTTTGTTGGTTGGGGCTTTTTTAAATGAGAGAATTCCAAACACCATCAACTCACCATTTGCAAATCACAGCCAAGTGAATATTTTCATTTCCAACTCCATGTATGTTGTACTACTGACCTGGGGTTTAATCCTGCTCAAGATAAATCCCACCTGAAGAGCCAGGGAAGGCGGAAGCACATCTTGAAGCACTCTGACTTTATGTATAAGTCTTTCTATCAGCTTTCTGAGACTGGTTCTACTCCCAGATTTCTGCTTGCAATAATGGGCAGGAAACGGGGCTCACAGACATTAATTCACATAAACATTGAAGTTTAACCTTGGACTTTCTTTGCACAGACCTTGAGAGGTTTATCTGGTGTGGGACAGAACCCCATTTTGCAGTGGCAGCACTTGGATCTACTGCTTGAACCCAGAGCTAAATTACTTTAAAAAGAAGTGGATGCAAATTTATCCTGTAACGGCACAAACACCTTTTTGACTGGATTGGCAGCAAGTCAGAATTGGAAATCACTTTTGAAAATATCTCCAGTTCCAGTCACACCACAGATTGAACAATGAGAGGATGATCCCTTTAAAAACATCCCAGGTACTCCTTCCTAGACAAGCTGTAGGTAGACATACATTGTGCTAAACCTTTCACTAGAGGGTTTTGAATAAAGAAGATGTCCCTAAAAATTAAAACCCATCTACTGCTCCTTCCCTCTCAAAAAGGGGTGAGTTTACCAAACATTCCTCCAAAAGGTAGCTCAGTTATACCTGGAGTAAAGGGTGCTTATCTTTTCTGGGTTTTGGGGACAGGGGATGTGGTCCCATCTGCACATTAAACAGAACTTAAGAACAAACTTATACAAAACCTCAATCTTTATGTAGAAAAGATGAGATTTTAAAGTGGAGGGGGTTTCCCCCCAGAGCTAGGAGTAATATTTGAATTGTTGTCAGTAAAGTTGGCCTTCACACTTACACGTAGTGTACTTACTTGCCAAAACTTTCAACTCCTCCTGCAGTTCCTCCAGCCCTGTAAAGTGCAAGGTCTTACTGTCTGTGGAAATTTGAGACAGCATTTTACCACTTGACCATAATGACAGCTTCTATCTGTGAGTGTGTGTGTGTGAGTGTATGCAGGCAAGGCTCTCCCAAACAGTAATTCTTTAGCTTATTGTACATTTGACTGCTCTTGGTGTCATTAGTCTTCCTTGGTGGGCAGTCATTCTCTACCTGACTTCCTGCAGCTCTCTTACAAATGTGGACCATTAAGAGTTATATTTGCTTTCAACTAGAACCGAGGAAAAGGAGAAATGCCATATGAATACATTCAGTTTGACTGATTTTTATGTTTGTTTTTTTTTTTTTCTTAATGAGCTGGGTTGTGCATGTAGGAGAGTTAAAAGGTAATTCAGGAGACTTTGTTAAATCGCTGCCAGTGGTGCCAACTTGTCCAGCTCTTGATCCCAAATCATGATAGCAAAATTTTACCAAATGTGAAAAGAGAACAGGATCTTTGGTATCCACATTAATACTGGCAATAGTGCTGTTGTTTGTGTAAGGATCTGAGGATATGAAGGATTTCACAGAAGTAACAAGTACAAGAGGAGAGTCAGATTCTGTCAGCGATCTACTGGTTTGACACACACAATAAACATGTCTCAGCCTTGTTATTTGCACTTTAAAACCCTCCCTTGTTTGCTTTCAGACAAGGTGTTTGCTTCCCATCTGAGTGGCAGGCTGACAAAAACAGCCTCACAGTTTTCAGACATTCCTTCTAGAAAATCCCCAAATGCAAATACTTGCCACCCTGTTTTGGGCTAAGCACTCTTTCATTTCACTGGCAAGAGTATTCTGTCAAAGTTTCTCCTCATTTGACACAAAGCAATTTATACATTTGGAAAGAAATCTACTTTTTGGGGGGCACGAACTCAGCCTGGGCAAAAGGGAACTGTGAAGTGCACAGCTTTTAGAACATCAATATCTATTGGACAGTATGAGTGGCACGGATAAACAGTTGATCTAAAGTCAGTGACTCGGTGAAATCTGGCAGGTCTCCTTCTCCCTGGGATGCTTTCTAGGGAAGTCAGATTGCAAACAGTGGGAAGGAGGCATCGTGCTGTCCCCCTCTGCTTTAATGCAGGACCACATTCAGCATTTGGAGCTGCTGAGGGACTGGATGACTGATTTGTGCATATGGCTTCACTTGCATACAAATTGGAGAAAGGATTCCACAGCTTTCTGAGCATTAGCTATCTCTCACAAGAGTCATTTTTGTGGGTTTGAACTGGAAGCCAGCTCTCCTGAAGCCCTAATTCTGGCACACACAATGACACGGGTCACATCTGTTGGCAAATCTTTCTGAGCCAGACCTCCAGAGGGACCTGGGTGCTTTGTTGGCTCCTGGAATACAATGCACAACCCTGAAAAATGTCCAGAGTCAGCCCAGAACGGGCCTTGGCAGAGGCAGTATACTGAATGGGGATGTTGCTTAATGCAGCAGAAAAGGGCTAGAACAAGGGAAGTGAGAACTGTCAGATGTGTGTTGTGCTTAGACGTGTCCTGTGATTGCCATCTATGATTTAATCCACCTCTCAGGGGGTACCTGCTTCAGGCATGTGAAGGTGGGTAACATGACTCCCATCAGTAGGACACCTACCTCTGGTTCAGATCACTTCCAGAGATGAATCTGGAATCTACACCTCACTTTATCTGTCACAAAACAGAAGCACAACTTCTTTGCGCTGATAGGAAAGACATTTGCGTCTGTTTTTCCATCTGGCTTGGGATGTGAAGAGAAGTACGAGTGTGAGAGAATGGCAGGATTTTTTCCACACAATTTCAAGATTTATTTACAATTTCAGTGGAAAACCACAGAACTTGTTCATCACCCATGGTTCACAGACTCACATTAAATGGCCCTTGCAAATGTTGTCACTGAGCCTAAAACAGGCGCTCCCTCTTTTCTCCTCCCCAGCTCTGCCCTTTGAAGTGTGAAGGATGAGTATTAGTCTCAGTGGAGTCCAAGCTAGAGACATTTCCCTAGTTTTGCAAGGCACTTTGCTCACATTAATTAGGACAAATGTTTGAACCATTTCTAATAAATCAAGTCTGTACCTTTGGAAGAAGCATTGCCATTATTTGGAGCGCTGCTTCGTTTCGGTGCTCTTTGGAGCCTGCGCGTTCCATGCCCAGCATACACCTGCACAAATTGGGGACAGAGGATGGAGTGGTATCAAGTCGAAATCAAAAGGAGATTAATACTTTCAAAATGTAATTTACCAATGAGGCAGTGCTTATTCTTTTCACTTGAGCTGGCTCAAATCCTCCGGTAGGTATTAGAAGATAATGCCCATTTTTGGTGTTCCACATGAAAGGTCTCTCATGGACAAAAGAAGTGATGGGATTTCATTGCCTTAATGTTTGCTCTCTGCAGTGGAGTCTCACTCGCCTCCGAGGAGTCCAAATATTATTTGCAAAGTCAAAAATGTCATTGAAGAACAGCAGCTATGTATTTGAAAATAATCTTTTTTTTTTCACTGAAGCATTTGAAAAAACCAAATCTTTACTCCATGAAGTTATCAATTAAAAACACAGATTTGAAGATTTTGAACTTTATATGCCAGCATCATGTGCAGTTATCTGCTCTCTGATGGTTACAGTGTAAGGAAACAAGAAATTACATACTTCAAGGATCTTATTCCAGGTTCTGCCAGACATTTGGCATTTATATGCTACTAATTGATTATTTATACAAGTTCTAATCATCATTAGCGACTAATTCTCTCTGAATAATGCAACCAAGCATTCTTGGGTCTCTAAACTGCTGTTTGCTCTTGTAGGCAGCATCATCAGGAAAATGGTCCTGATGGATGTCCTGCAGATGGAAGAGCTTAGGAAAAGAGGAAGGGTTGAGTGAAGCTTCCTTTGTGTTTTATGCAGGGTGCACAGAAGGATGTTTTCCTGCTATCTGCTCACCCCCACTGATTGACACTGCAATTACCCCTCTTTCACTGTGCTTGGAGGGGATGTCTTGCTCCTCAAGCTTTCTTTTTGGTTCTCCCAGTGATTCAATGTGTTTTCCTGTTACCTGGGAAACCTGAAAATGCAGCCAAAACATGAATCGTGTTGGAAACTGTATTTCAGATGACTTCTAGTGCCTGTATTTGCTGGTAACTGCTTTTTTTTCAAGGTAGATGCGAAATCTCTCATGGCAAAACACCATTTCTCTGGGATTACACGTGGGATGAGGGGGGATGAGGGTGGGTATTACATATTAGGACTTTTACGTCTGAAACGAGAATGCAAAGTCCGACTGACGGTTAAAAACACCACAAGTCTAACCTTGCCTGACAGCCTCTTTATGAAAATCAAGAATTCCTTTGAATCTTTCAGAGAAGGCTTGATTAAGGGTGTTGGGAAAAACCATCCACAAGAGCAAATCTGCTAATCAATAAGAGCTGCTTCATCATGCACTCTTGTTCCAACCAGTATTTATATGGCTCAGTCATTCTCTCCCACTGAATTTAATGCTGTTATCTAAACTAATGGAAATGCTTCATTTCCCAAATATTGCCTGTGATGGCTGAGGGCACATGGAAGCGAGAGACTTTGCATGTCACAGGCATCAAGGACTGATATTATTCAAAGGAAACAACTTGTCTGAGAAAAGCCCTAAAATCAGGGACTGACAAGACTCCCAAGCACCACAAGCACTTTATCATTCCCTCTGTTTCCAGCGGAGTTTTAGTTGTTATTTCAGCATTAAAAGGGTACCATGACCACTTCCATGCTATGAGGGGAAATGCGAGGTGAAACTCAGTGCTTACACTTGCAGCTATGAGAGTCTTCAGAGAGCTGAGACGTTCCTGTAAGGCTTTAAGCACTAAAGTAAATGAACTCAAGTTTGGGCAGCGGACCTCACACTGAACGCCTGTTGGAGCCCATTCTTTGGGGGTTGCCTGTTGCCCTGGGCTGTGCTGTTATTTCTAGAGTCACAAACCTGCAGAATGGTTTGCAGCCTACGGCCTGCCAACGTGGTGGGGGGTATTTTTGGAAAAACTTTCGCTTTGTTTGGACCTGGTAGGATTATGGGCTCATTTTCTCTTCTCAGTGAAGGAAACAGAAAGCAACCTGAAGCAGCTGAGGCTGTTTGAGTGTTTCCAAGTGTAACTACATGTGATCTGTAGGAGTACAAGCAGTAAGTTGAACCAGGTGATGCTGTTGGGTTTAGCTTTGGTGCAGGACAGGGTAGCCCAATGGAAAATCTGAGAGGTTGACAGTGACCCCGAATGTGTGGGAATTACTCATTCACTTAGTGGAAACCAGCATTGATTGACTAACTAATGATATTCTATTTTGTTTGCCCTGCTAATTAGCTCATTCACTTTTCTCAAGTTAATTAGTAAGCTGTAGCCAATATTGACAGTGCTGGTGGATTGAATTGTACATACTTTTTCTCATGCAGGACATCTGTATTTGTCACCTACCCCAAAAGATGGATAGAATGTGAGGAAGCTGCACAGACGAATTGAAGCAGGTGGGATAAGTGGGCTGAGCACCGTGAAATAGCAGGGACATATCTAATTGTTCTGATAGGGGACCTCAGGAAGCAGATCCTGGAGAAATCAGAGGCTGAGGGTAAGGACTGTCTTGAGCAAATTTCTTTTATTAACCCATACACATGTATATCCCAGCCCTGTTGAGCTGCAGCATTTCTTGAAGTGTAACCCAGAGGCTGCACATGGTAAAAGGGAGTGCTTTTTAAGAATTCACCTGCCTTTCTGATAAATATGATTGAAATGACAAAGATAATTAAATAGGTAAATTTTTGTATGGCAGTTTATTGATGGAAGGTTGAGGCTGCAGGCAGCTGTCAAGGGAAAGCAAGGACTGTCTTCCTTTATCCGAGAGCTCATTTTTTTGTCTAATGCCTTTGTTGGAATCACTTTCCAGGAGATACATATGAAATAAGATACTTTTCAGCATGTGATCCGAATAAACAGATTACGCAGTTTAATCATTTGACTTCCTGACAATGTGTATTTCAGCACTGAAAGTCGAGAGGGATCAGGAAATCCGCAGAACAGAGCAACAAACCAGCCTCACCATAATAACAGTGTTTTGTTTGTCAACAAGCATCTGCTCCTCAAAATGTGGGCAACTTCATCCCAGTCACTTCCAGGGGGGCTTATTTGCCCTTGGTGTGGGCTTTTTGTTGCAGGTGTAGTGTTTTCTATTCCTGCTTCCCCCTCATTATTTCAGTGGCTGTAACAACTCCCCATAAATTCCAGCCTCAGAGCACAAACACCTTCCCCAGCCATCCTCATTCCTGCAGCCATGGCTGGGACGCACAGGGCCTTACCTATTGCTCTGTCTCATCATTCAAACCCTGCAGCCAAACTCCCAGAGAGTGGAAAAGGCTGCAACACCACACTGGGATCCCTTTTGGTCATTGCCAAAGTCTTTTGTCCCTCTTTACTTCATTTGTTCCCTCCTCTCATCCTGAAGATCACACTTAGTTGTGTCACTTGTCTTTAGAACTCTCTCCTAAGTTGTAGCACCCCATTTTTAACTAATAGCACAGGCTACCTGTGAAATGTAACTCTATCAGGGGCTTTTGTGCATCCTCTGCACTGAGGTGTCCCAAATTGTGTCTCCTAAGGAGCCAGTTCAGGGCAATGAGCTGATGGCACTGCAAACACGGGCACTGCAGGGACTAAGGTGGGTTCAGCAGCAGTGGAACTTGCTTTGAGGTTTGGTTTGGTTGCAGCGACTCAGGGAACAGCTCAGCAGGATTCACCTTCTCACTGGTCACCTCCTCATCTTGCCAGAGCTAACTTGAGGACCTGGAAACCTGAACCACCCAGCTGGTCAGGACTCTTGGCTTCCCAGGAGGTGTCTTGTGTCTCTTTTCCAGTGGAATCCTCAGGATTTCTGAGACAGCCGCAGTATCTGATCAGTTGTATATCAGAAGAAATATTTTCTGCATGTATCTTTTAGAAGACAAATATTTTTCAGTTTGTCTTCATCTTTGAATGGAATCCACAGGTGACACAACAAGGAGAATGAACTTGTCGGGATATTTTTGAACATCCTCCCTCTACTCATGTTTTCTTTAGTTCTGGAGCTTTATACAATCTGAAGATGCTTGATTGTTGTTCCTACAAATTACTGCAATAAAAATAAGACTGCACTAAGACCAAATATTAGCTTTTATTACTTCTCCGTTGCCTCTGTGTGATTATGAGCACACTGTCTTTTCAGAAAATCCTAATAAAGAATTATAAATATATAATTTGCTCATAAAATTGGGATACATTTCTCCACTATTTTTGTTTTCAATTTTCCACTGCAAGTACATAGAATACCACTAAGTGTGATGATTTTCAATCCTTCACATGGGTTTATAGTTCATATCTCTGGAACACTAATGCTCCAAAAACTTCTCACTCTACACTTTAATCCATAATGCATAGCTCTCACTATCTTTTAATCATCTGTCTTGTTTAAATATTGCCATATCCCTGGATGGGATCTAATATATGAATGTTTAAAAAAGCTGATGCCAGGCTGCCCTCTAGACACAGAAATTTGCTCAGTGACTGTGTGTGAAGTGAGTGCTTGGAGAGAAACAGCTGCAAGAGCGAGTAGGGGGTGTTGTGGTGTTCTGTTCCTCCCCATCAGTCCTTGCTAGGGATTGGATCTGGCTGGAAAGGAATCTGAGACTTTCAAATCACTGCTCTGTGAGCTCCTAAGCCTGCCTCGCTGTGCTGGAGCACCGACACCAAATTCTTCCATCGTGTGGCTGCTGCTTTTAAGTTTACAGAGTGTTGAGCAGCAATTTATTTGTTTCCAAGGAACCGTAAAAGTAAGAATTCATAGAGGAGCCTGAAGCAATCAAATCAGGGCTACTGTGAACACAAAACTCTGCCAGGCTCGAGAGAAGAGGCTAACTTCTTGCAATCATATTACGGAATGTGATAGCCAATTATGGATTTGCTATAACATTATACAGAAGGGCATAAACCACAATACCTAGGAAATGCAGCATCCTTCCTTAATGCTGTGGAAAGCTGTTAAGGGGATGTTCTGTGCCATTGTGCTTGAACTTCAGGATGCTGCTTTCATCCCTGCCAGTTTTTGCATGGCCAACATCTTGCTGTATGTAGAAATTACCTGTTCTTTGTAGGGAAGAAGGGATATCTATCCAGTCCCACGACAGGCTTGTTTCAGGGGACACATCCTTGAATCCTGACTGCCTCAGACACCCTCTGTGACCTCTGCTGAGCCATCTAATCTTTGGCACCTCAGTTGCCTTCCAAATAATGAAAATATTACCTCTTTGTGCCACAGGAGCTTTTCTGAGTCCTCTGATGCTTTATCAGGAATACAGTGGAGCTCTCACATCTCTTTTTCACCCCGTGAGTGGCTGAGTCAGCTTTTCAGGGCACCAATATAACTTCCCACGGCACCCACTGTCTCCAGGGGGATTTTCACAGCTTGTGTGTGATTTATGGAGGAGCAGCCACCATCCTGCATCCCGTGACTCTCTCTGCCTCTTTAGAATGGCAGGCACAAGGGCTCGATGCCAAGTCACAGAGAGGATTGTCTAGCAGGAGCAGCTGGCTGCTTGGTAGATGCATCAGCAGAGCAGCTTTGAAGCTGCCCATGGGTCTGTCACATGCTTGAGCTACCAAGAGACTGCCTTGGCTTCTGTGTCCTTTAGAGATGCCATTTTCTATTAAACATCCCTTGGTTCTTTGGAATGTGTTATGTTGTGCATGAGCTCTCAGTTTGTCAACACGGATTCCAAAGTATCATTTTCATGGGGGGAAAAAAAGGACTTGGAGTTTTTTAAAAAAGTGGCAGAAGCAGTGAAAGTGGTGGTGGAAGACAAATTGTGTGAAGCAAAATATTCAGAGAATATAAATTCCATTTGAAAATAACTGCTAATCTGTCATCTGAAGTTATGCTTTATAAAGAGGAAACAAATAAAAAAGCTCAATCATGTCTAGTACTCTACTGGAAAGCAGGTCCCTGCACAGATCTCAAACTGGTTTCTAGAAAATTTAAGAGCACTTTAAAAATGAGGCTACTTGGATTTTACAGAGGGAGTATAATTTCTACAACGGCTTTTACTGATTATAAAATATTAAATAAACAAATGGGTTATTCCACTTTCCAGTCAAACAAAAAGAAAGCAAAACAAGCAATCTCTGCATGTTTAAGCCCAACAAAGGCTTTCCACTTCCATCCTGATTTTTTAAAAGCAGTTCATAGCTCATTTATCAAAAAATTACTTAGAAATGCATCATACACTGTTTACACCGCAGTTTTCATCCTTCCAATAGTTCTGGACAAAAAAAAAAAAAAACAAAAACACAAAATGTTTCCTTCTTGTATAAGCCTCTTATTGAAGACATTGTCCTGTAAAAACTTCAGGACAAATTTGTTTTCCCAATAGGCACAAAAGTGTTGCTTATGCACTTTAATTTCTAGTTTGAATTTTCTCCTGTTGGTTCTTAGTTCTAAATACAAATTCAACATAAAAATGTCATGTTTTTACTTCCCAAAGTGAAAAAAACCAGTAGGTTTTTTATGTGAGCTCAGAAAGAGTGGCTGTGAAAGCGCCCTGGTTGAGAGCACAGGTAATTCCATGGGGTGTCTGGCCTTTAATTTGTCTAAGGAGTTACTACCACGTTTTCCATCCAGGTTCCATTGGCTTCATTTCAAGGGATATGCTCATCTAATAGTGGGTCCTGTTGGTGAAACAAAGAAAGATTGCTCCATCAGAGTCTGAGCCCTCTTGTTTAACTGGGATTAATCCTGCCTGTCCATACATTAGCCCAAGAGCCCATTTTCAAAGCCCTTTGGCCCCCTTCAGTGGATTCCCAGCATTACCACCTGGGTGTTCCAGAAATGCGGAGTTTGGTCTGTGTAAGAGGGTTAAGCTGAAAAATTGGGTAAAGGTTTCAAGGTGGGCTTTTGCTGAATGCTGTTTCTGGGTCACAGGTAGGAACGGGGAAATTGCAGGGTGAAATGGCATTTCTTTGCAAGGAACAGCCCTAAGAGGGAGAGAACAGGAGGGCTCTTGGGCACTGATATTGCTGAGAGCAAATCAATTGTACACTGTGCCTGAATTAGGCCAAAGTAGAATTCTCCTGCCTTTGCTGGTCTTTCCTCTGCCAGCTCACCCATCCAAATGTGTATGTTAGAAAAGAATACAAAAGGAGTGTGTTGGGTGAGCCTGGGGTGTAGGAGGGGCACATGAAAAGGAGAAGCCAGGATCATTTCCCTGTGGCCATCAAGTGCTGCATTAAGGGCACGCTTTTCTCTTGGGTTTGGGTAGCAGGAGGCCTCAGATCACCCAAGGTCAAAAGACAGCAGAAGGGGAAATCTAGGAGTCTGCTTCTCTGATTCTTCTCTCCCAGACAAGAATGGATGATGAGACAAAGCACTGCCTGTGTCAGGCCCAGATAACAGGCTCTCATCCCTCATTCCCCACAAGAAGGAAAGTCATGGCATGTACCTTTTTAACCTGAATTCCCACCATATATTTTTCCTGGTGTTTGGGACAGTTTCGTTGTTGTATTTGCTTTTCTTCTGGCTTGTAAGATGGCTCTTAAGAGCAGAAGTTGGACGATGGGATTTCCCAATTTTTGTCTCACTTCTATTCATCTCCGTTTCCTTGGAGATGGCGCAGAAAAGAAATATTAAACCGTCCTGGTGTCGTGAATTCAGATGGAGCTCCTTGCTCAGACACAGGTCCCATCGGAGGGGCTCACGGAGAGGTTGCTCTGGCACTGACAGTTGGAAATTACCATGTTTCAGAAGTACTTACAATTCCCCCGCTTAGCACTGGGGAGAAGATCCTGCGTTAAGGGAAGAACAGAGGGAAGATCTTATGCAGAGAGAGGAGTGACATGCAATGTGTTTTCACTTCAGCTCATTTTTGCTGCTCTTATTTTTTAGGCTGCTGATCTCAAATCTTGATCTCTGCTAATCCCGAAAAAAAGAATGACCAAAGTTATTATTTGAAGTGATACACAGGAAAGCCTGTCATCTTTTATTTCATCCATCTCTTTACACAGCTACCTTGCCCCTTCAGAATTCATCCTAAAACATCTGGTTTAAGCAGTATCAACAGGCAATAATTCTTGGTATGTTTCTTCCCTCTTCCTTTCTAAGTGCATGGCAAAAGGGCATTGGCTTCATTACCTGTGACATTACTGAGTAGAGGGGAACGTTCTCAGTTTGAACTTGTTCATACAAAGTAAACGTTCTTATTGTGAACCACTTCATTGCTTTTTCCCTTCTGGCTGACATTTCTGAATTGCCTTCAGAGGAGCCTGCTTTGGTTTATTGTGCACAGATACCAGAATAACCTTATACATGAACTACAAGTACAAGCACTGGCATTGATGTCCTCCTTCTGATTCTGTGCCAAGTCTATGCACAAATATGGAAACCTGCATGGACTGCTAACAGGAAGATGGCCTGGTTGATGTCTTGCTTTCTATTCCTTTTGGGATCTAAAAGGGACTTTGAAATACCCCACCTTATACAAGTCACAAGTGTTGTTGTTTGGCATTTGTGCTGCAAATACTGCCTTTGCTTTCACACCTGATTGATGTCACTGAGGCTGCACCAATGTGCAGAAGGTATGGGAGGATCTGAGGTCTGTGTCTTTATCCCACGCTTAACTTTTCAGTAAATACAGCTCCCCGTTCCAAGGGCACAGTAGATCTCCAGCAGAAGAAAGTAGACCAGGCACACAAAATGGTGAAAATATCCTCCAAGTTATATATATCATTAAAGCTTCTCAGAAATCAGTATGTCTGCTGTAATTGTATATTGTCTCACAAGAGGTTCTGCCACGGAACAACTCCGATTTTATGTTCAGCATCATAAATTTCCTGCTAAGCCTTAGGCTGAAATCTTTCCTACAGAAGTGTAATTTCTGTTGTAGATGAACACTGGGACACCGTAAAGCACTCTGTTTGTAATGAACCTGCTTGCCTTGAAAACAAATAAACACCATTTTAAGAGCTTTCCCTGTAAATGTGTAAGGCAGACTCTCCTCTGCTTGTGACTCTTCCTATTTAGGAGTTCTTTCCTTCAGCACAAAGAAAAGAAAAGATGAAGCAACTTCTCTTTGGTAATGCACCTTTTTCTTGTTGCTTCTTTCTTTTTTTCTTTCCCATATGCCCTGTTAATGTTTTTAATGTAGTGGGGTGCTCATTGCATGGTATACTTTACCACTGATGGGTAGACCATGGGTATGTTTGAGTGGTGAAAATAGACACCTCAGTAACTGCTGCCCTTAGGAGACCTTCTCAGCTTACCTGTACATTTCTTTGATGGCAACTAGGCTGGAAATGGCTGCTCTGGAAACACCACAAGTGACATTTTGGCTTTTTTTTTTTTAAATAATTTTAAAAAAAGAGGTAATGTTGCCTCTTTTGTTGAAGTTCTTACAGATTTTTATTCTGTCTGGCCAACGATACGAATCCTAGCACCAGTCTAAATTTGATTTAGACTGTGAATTTTGAGATTTTAATTAGATGAGATGGTTGTAAACTGATGATTTTTCCTCCACTGGAAAGTGGAGCTTAAATGAAACCATTAAAGCAGGGCACTTCTAACTCCACTGTACCAGGGAAAGCTTTCCAGGCAGAGCACATTGTGTTGAGTATCACTTTAGAATTCTATAAATCTTTGATCAGCTTTTATTTAATCTTTGTCTAAATTGGAAGATAACGATGGTCCCTTAAGATTTGGTGTGGGATTGAATGAAATTTAATAAGGCGCCTGACAGTTATTTGATTGTGATTCGTAGCACTTGCATTGTACAGACTTAAGCAATAGTGACCTCAAAAGGACTGTCGTTCAGGCTAGGTGGAGGGCGGGGAAATAAAATATTTCATTCTTCTTCCTTCCAGTCCTTTTCACTTGCTAAGCCATTAATAAAAGTCAGAATGAAGTCCTTGCCAATTCTTAGACCCATTCTCTATTTACAGAGAGCAGATTCATTTCTGGAACATTTTAGAGTGGGAAATGCAAAACAAGACAACATCTAAAGGGCTTCACATCGACAGCCTTGACAGACTGTGTATATCTGGAGTAGAAAAGAGCTAGGAGATGAGATGACATGGGATGTTTCTCAGGGGACCACCTGAATTCTGCAGGTCCCCAGAAGAGCCTGTGGGTTACCCTGGGCTGCAGGAGCTCCTCGTGCCCACTCGAGCAGAAACTGTGTGTTTTGAAACGATGAGCCCAATTATTTCAGCTTGATGCACAACACAAATAGCTGAGAGAATAAAGCCGATCTCTTGCAAAGTTTTCATTTCTGTCTCTTGGAGCTGCCTCCCTCACAGGCTCATGTAGATGCCATCTCGATTATTAAAGCAAAATTGCATTAGTGACAAGCTGCTTCTCTCAATTAGTTTTGACACAAGGCAATTTTATGGCTCTAAGTGTACTTATCTTTGACTCCTGATGGATTTTCCCCTGTCCTTGTTTACTACCTAAACCACCTTTTCTTTTCTTTTTACATTTGTATAATGCACTCTTTGCTGCTTCACTTTTAATCACAATTATGTATTATTGTTTATTCTTTGAGTTGCACTGCTAGCTGAGTGTCAAGGCCCCGTGGCATTACTCATGGTAAAATATATTAAGGATCTTTTAAAATCAGTCACTGATACTGCTGCTATGACAAGAGCAATAAGAATGAAAAGCGAGTGGAAAGAGTTGGGTTTAAGCAGAGATTTAATTGAAATCAGTGACTGAGCACTTGATATTGAACAGATGAACTTCACTGAATGTCATGAGCATGTGAAAGGATCTTCATGGGGCACAACGACTGCAGGAGTGCAAAAACTGCCATCTGGCCCAAACTTTACCTCCTCCAGTACCTACTCTCTGACACTAGTTGCTCTGAAAGTGTCCCACACATAACCTGCCCTGCAGAATTCCCATGCCACTCTCCAACCATAGCTAACTCAAAGGATGAGGGATAATACCCTTTGCAAAACCTGCTTGGGAGCTCTTTCTGGCATTCTGCAAGCAGAAGATGTTCTCAGAAAATATTTGGACAGGTTATTTACATCTGTTTGCCTTTGTTTCTCTACATCTTATGCTGCTTTTTTGAAAGCAGCGTGGGAGACAGAAAGGCACAGTATCAGTATTCAAGGCTGGAATTCCTTTCATTCTAGATGCGATTCTGGCAATAATCTCCCCATTTAGTGAAGTGTTTCTCTTACTGTTAACTTCAATAACATGAACAGGTCTATTCAGCTCAGTCTGACCTCTCCTATAGTTAGGACAGTGCCCAAGTACCATCATCAGATGCTTTTTGTGTACACTTGGAATAGTCACTTCAAATAAGATTGCCAGTGCCTCTTAGCTGACTGGAATCCTGGATTAAAAAGTGATCTGAACACTTCGAGGTGGTTTTGAAAGATTTTAAGTGACAGTAAACGAAGTAAAAAGGAGACATTTCTAATGTGCCAGCTGATCTTTCGACTCTTCTGCTCTGGGTCTTTGGAAATCTAGAGCTTAAGAGTGGGAAATAGTAACACAATATAAAAAAGAATCATAGAATCATTGAGGTTGGAAAAGACTTGGACCATCATCTCGTCCAGTGATTAACCCACCACCACTATGTTCCCCATCAAACCACATCCTAAAGTACCATATCCACATGGCTGGTCAGGGCTGGTGACTCCACCTTGTCGAGTGCTTTACAACCCTTTCCCTTAAGAAATTTCCCCCAATATCTAACTTATAGCACCCCTGGCAAATAGACACAGAAGGAGCCTGAAGTGGTCCTCTGGTGCACTGCCCCCACCCCCCATGGGGATGAGCTCTGTCGAAGTAATTCCTGATGACAGTTCATCTGACCTGGTCTTTTCAGTGCTGGAGCCTGCCCTGCCTGCCTGTGCAGTTCACTGCAGTATTTAACAGCCCTTTTGTGAAAGAGATATTGCCTTCCCACCTCTTTAATGCAATCTGAGCCCAGTTTATCTCCCTAGTCCAAGTGCATATGGAGGACTGTCCCTCTTTCCTCAGTAAATGCTTCTCCATGTGTTTGAAGACAATAATTGTATCACTGTCTTTCAGTGTTCTTCCCTAGACTTGACTTTTCTTTCAGCCTTTTCGCAAGGTTGTGTTTTCTAGACCTCTGAGAAGCTTCTGGCAATGTTTTCTCAAGTTGCCCTTGAAAGCAGTGTTTAAGTACCTTCACATTGGCCTTTGTTTTGGTCTTCTTCAGTTTAATGGCGTTTTTTTAAAAAAAATTAAACCATTAAAAAATTCTGCTGCTGCACAGTTGTGGAGCTGCAATGATACTAAATATATTCCCAGTTCAGTTGGGAAAGTGCAGTACAAAGATTACAGCCAGGTGACAATATCTGTAAACTTACCTTGTCTAACTAGATGCAAAAACGATTCCTAAATTTCTCTAATCATAATCATTTGGCACTGTCACTCTTTTTTTTACTTTTCTTTTTTGATATGTCCCTTTTCTGTACCCTCCCTATACCTTTCCTACTCTGTGAAGTTGGCACAAATAATTCCCATCCCATCTTGTATTAATTTCTTGCCTTCAACTCTATGTGAAATTGCAGTCCTCAGCCTCTGTATGAGACAACTCTCCTGTTAAGCACCAAATCCTTAGAGGTGTAGAAGGTGGGATCCCTGGGGACCCCTTGGGAAACAGAAGCACAGCTTCTAATTCAAGGATTTCAGAAGGTCTCTCTAAAAAACCTGCTCCATTGGAAAGGATTTCTGTGTCTGAGTGTCCTTGCAACACTTTGGAAATGTACCAAACTCGGTACAAATTTGTCTTCACTCCTTTTTTAGTGCCTGCTGCATGTGGTTTTTCTCGGGGTTGTGTTTCTTCTCTGTGGGCTCTGGTTCTGCTTTGCCAAAGTGGCCAGGCATCCTGTCATTCCCCAGCCTATTCGGTGCATTCGTGCGCCAAACCCATCCGCAGGCTTCCAGCTGGCCTCAGTTTTGGACAGTCATTCCAACTGATTGTAAATGACAATAATTTTTTTAAATGTCTGACATGAAAAGCAACCATTTGCTTTCTATTCCAGTGAGGGCGCAACCTGAGACTAAAATCCAGCAACATGTGCAGCCATCCTGTACTTTATAAGAATATTCACCTGGTAGTAACTCAAAGGAAAATGAAATGTTCAATGGTGCCATGACTTGCAAGGCTGTTCTTCTTCCTGAGGAGTCTATTCCTGAAAAAAACTTAATTCTACCCACCTGATATCTGGGCAGATTTGACATAAATGTCATTATAGGCCATTATATTTTGAATTCAATTCAGAAGTCTTGGGAGTTCTGGAAACTGAACTCAGTGATGCTCTCTCTTTCAGAATTGGAAGTATTCAGGTGTGTCCCCCCCCCAGAAAGACTCTGCATTAAACGTGTAAATATACACAGCTGATTGCCAATAACATTGGTTGGTATTGAACCTGTAGAAGAGAGAACAGAAATCGTGCCTTTGGGTTTGCTATTTCTTAACAACAAGTAATGATGCTTTGAGGGCAGTATTACTTTAAGAACAGAGCCCATTTAATTTGCTTGGACTTGGAGATCTTCTGCTAGAGAGTAATTGCCTGACACCCAGCTCCTCGGAGGGGAATTTAAATGAAATACATTTTCCAAGCTGCAAAGCAAAATTACTAAATGCCTGATTAGAAGATCTGTGTCACCAGTACTGCTTCGTTATGAGGACTCTCGTAAAAATTTCATATCAACACTTGCCTTTCACAGTCCACAGCCTGGTGCCTATTAAGACACAGAAGAAACTCTATCTCCTTGTCTGGTGTGGAATGGGGTGGAGACCAGTGATGTCCTAAAGCCTCCCGGAAGAGAACAGCATCTGTGGCAGTGCCTGGGCAAGCACTGCATGAAGCTCCTCAGGTGGAGATTGCTGAGGTAGCCAGTGTGTCTTTTTGGGGCTAGGGGAGTATATTCTGGTTGCTGGACAGGTTTTCTCCTTCCCCTAAAAATGCAAGATATTAAAGACTATGAGTTTAGAGTTTTCTAATAAAGAATCCAAAAAAAAAAAAGCCAAACATAAACTGTAAATGAGGAAAGGATTTCTACACAGAGAAATGGCTCTTGCCATCAGGGTCACTTCTTAGACATGTGGAGGATCCCTCCTATTTACTCTTCTTTATTCCATTTTTATTGTAGTCTCCCAAGCAACTGGTTGCCTTCTTGTACGGTCATTTTTAAGGTAAGCCTCCAAATTTCGCATATATAAGGCCAGGAAAAAGCCTAAGGCCTTATTCATTGTCACACTTATGTCTATTTAACTTAGGAATGATCAAGGACACCCCAAATTCAAGACTGTGAATGAACAATTAGGCTAAACATCAATTTCAGAGGTTTACCATTTAGAATTTTGGTTGAATTCCTCTTATAACAGAGTTTTCAAGGCTTTCAAGTTGCAGTCAACTATCAAAATTGCAAAGGAAAGGTTAATGAATTTAATTTTATAAAAATAATATTTTAGCAATCAAATAGCAGTGATTTTGTTCTCCCTATTTGTGTTAATTTATAGTGAAGAAAAAGCTGTTTATAACAGCATGAGCAATTCATATACCCCTTTTCTGACGACCTCTAAACAATCTCAGTTGCATTTTCCACTGCGTATACTTTGGAAACTGGCTAATTAACATGAACTGTACAAGATTGCTATGCCTGAATCCACTTCCTAGTTTCCTCCTGAACCTTTTCTGGTAGGGTGAGAGGGATCTGTGTTAGCAGAATGGAGGAGGATATTTTTTTCCACGGTGTTGCACAGTTTTTTATAATGTGACATTATACAGCAGCCTCATCATATTCAACTCAACAATGTGTTGCTCAGCCATGAGCTTGATGGCTTCATGGAGCATGGGGTGAGTTCAATTCCTCTTTCTGAAGGAGATGCATCTTGCTTCATTGCTTATTTTCTGGACTTTAAAAGATGCAACTTTACAAAATATTCTACAGCTCCTACTTGGGGAGAATAGAAAGTGGCTCGGTGACAGACTGCAGTGGAGGCCACTCTGAAGAAAGCCACCCTGTTCTGGGGTAGAGAGCACCTCTGGCTTCTTTAACCTCTTACTGCCTTCATTTGGGGAATGAATAATCCCTCAAATCTCTGATATTTGAATCTCAGGACTGTGCTGTTCACACTACACGGTTTTGACTTCCTTCTCTATTTTGCCTTCCGTCACAAATGTGTGTCCTTGCACTGTAAGTTTTCCCAAACTGGCTTGTCCCCATTGAAGGGTATGACCTGTTACAGTTCAAAACAGAGACTGAGCTTGTTCCTCCTCCTTGCTGGGAATTGCTGTTCTTTATGGAGAACCTCAGAGGTGCCTCGTGCCCCGCACACACACTGGTGGCATCCTTGTGCTGGGAGGGGACAGCTGGAAGAAATGTGGCAAATTCATATAATCCTGCCTGGAGCTTGGAAAGGAGTCACGGTGACACTGATAGAAGTGACATGAGAAGAATGGTGGGCCAGCTTTATGTCCCAAATGCAGTAGGCACCAAAAAGCATATTTGTGGGTACAATACACTCATTCAAACACTTTTTGATGTTTGACATTTTACTGAGTCACTTAAATTTCTCCCCGTGTGTGAAAAAAAGGATAGAGTTGTTTGCTTGCTCATTGGAATGGGCTGGAAGAAGCTTACTGGAGGTACCCAGAGAGTGCAATGTCTGTGCCTTTCACTCCTCAGGCTGCTCACAGGGACAGAACTGAACCACTTCACATCCTCATGGGACCTGCATCTGTTGTCTTCCCAAAGGCAGATTCTGCTGTGGAAGGAATGAAAAGGATATAAAGAGGATATAAAGTAGTTCCATTTAACAGTGTTCCAATTCCCACATTTCCTTAGAGAATGACAGTGTTTATCAAAACTGCTCAGTGTTTTCCCTCTTCTGTGTTTTTCATGTGCATAACAAGGGATCATTATTTGTATTTAAAACAACAGAATTTCTTGGCAATGCTGCAGGTTTGGGGTTTTTTTTTAATGCTGTTCTATTTTGATGGGGAAATTGTCAGCTGAGGAAGGATTTTGAAAAGACTCTTTGTGTATTAAAAAGTGGGGGGGTGTTTATAGGCCTCCAGACACCTCTAAGAAAGTCTTCAATGAGTAAGTGAGACAACTCATGAAGGTTCTACTAAACATGGGGGCAGGAGTCAGAATTTACCCCTTCAGGAAATCTAGACTTCGTAACACTGTCATACTCTGAGAAAACGTTTGAGTTAAACTCTTTATTACATCCTAAGGCTTATCAGTAACTCCTGTGATGCCAGAGAAATCACATATTTAGGCACAGTGATGCAAAGCTGAAGCATTCCCATGGTTTGCATAACAATTGGCCATGAGACCTGTCAGACAGAAAGCTCTTGTCCCCCTGGAGGTGCGAGGAGACCTGTTCCCTGGAGTTTCTTTCACATGCTTCTCTTTGCAAACAACCCCTAGCAGGTATTTCCATGCCTCCTCTGCCTCTGCAGCGTCACAGATGGCAGTGCTGCTCCACGACGTGTGAACAAATATGGGCCAGACCTGGGAAGCCTGGTGGGCTTTGTAAGAGCTCCACAAAGCTGGAAGGGAACACGTAGGGAACACGAAGGGAACAGGTAGGCCTGAGCACGTTCAATTAGTGTTTGTCACAACCGATGCGGGGTCTTCGCATTTCTACGGCAACTCTCTTTAATATGGGAAAAATGCTCCATGGAAATACCTGCTTATTCCCTCTTTCAGATGGCAGCACGCACAGGCCTATTTTTATTCATTTTCCCCAGCTGTTCCTATGACTTTAGTACAAGTATTCATGAGAAAAAAGGCCTTTTTTGGGGGGATCTCTCTTGCATCTCTCCTGTCATACACAGATCTGTTACTGGCAGACCTAAATCTCTTCTGGACGGTTTGGAAATCGTCTGGTTTGCACTCCTGCTCTTGCCACATCATCAGCAGGACTCACTCAGCTACAGGCACTGAGAATTCAGCCTTGGCTCATGGAACCTCCACGGGCAGAATTCAAGGGGGTTTAAAGCTGCAGCGTGTTGGAATGTGTTAATACCTGTGAGGGTTTAACAGCAAGGAGAGGAATGCTTGCATTTGGTTTGTTTTAAAGTAATGCAAACAACCCCGGTCCGTGTTTTACAAGAGGTCATTTGGAAGGGAACAGCAGCCTTGCTACGGGCAGGTACTGAGCAGAGTGGACATATTTAAGGCTGCTCCAAGGCAGGGAGCCATCCAGTCAAGTATCTAGTAGGACAGGGTTTAGCTCAGCAAACTGAAATGATTTTCAATTTGTCTTTAAAATTTTTAAAAAGAGCGATTATCCCAGAGAATGTGATTTCAATGAGTTTCATTAGTGACTGTACCCTCCAAAAACATGTCTTGAGACACGATATACCAAACTTGAAGGACCATTGTTCCGTGAAATACAGCAACACAGTGTTCATTGATAGATATCTAGAGAATAATAGGAGATCATGTCATTTGCTTTTTCTCTCTTCTGCACTTGAAGGGAGAAATTAGGTCCATACCACCACAGATCAACCAACCAACCCTTAGAGGAGACCTGGTAATTAAATTAATGTCTTAGATGCTATTTTGTTGCATATATTTCTGCTTTTATCCCCTAATCTTTCAATCTGCCATTAGGTATTTAAGGCTCTTTAAGGCTCTGCTTTGAAAATCTAAGCCGACTGCTTTTACAAATTCTGCCAAGCACCCAGGGAGAGCACAGGAACTACGGAGAGAATGGGACATGTAATTCCTGAGAGTGTCAGAGGGACTGGAACCCACTCCTGGACACTGATCCTTCCTGCCTTTAGCACCTCTCCATTTGACACTTCATCTGTACCTCTCAGACAGAGGGATGCAGTGGGAGGGTTAATAAACACTGCAAAGATAACCTGCTTATTCTCAGAATGTTAGGAAATGCTGAACATCTTCCTGACTTTGGGAATGAAGAGCTTGGCATTGCTGCAGTCCAATAGCCATAACCAAGCCCTACCCTTAGGATTGCCCTCTGGCACTGCCCTGGCTGTGCAAGCAGTGGGGTTTTAACAGAGAAGAATGTGCATGGTAACTTTGCAGCCCCAGTATTTATTGAGAAATTGGCTGCCCTTTGGCAAATGTACCTTTCTGCCTGAATCAGGTGGCACCACGTGAAAGCAAAAGGCTCTTGCTGTGCTCGAGGGAAGATTTCTGTTCCGAACAGAGATTCTGGAGAGCCAAGTGCTCAGCTCCTGTCACTGCTGGCTGGCTGGGCAAGGCAGAAGAAGGCTGGGCACAATGAGTTAAGAAGCAAACCAGAACTCCTAAGCCATGGGCATCACAGGGGATGAAATGGGCACTGTTGCACACAGGCAGGGGAAATCCAGATGTCTGTCTTTACATAGAGCTATCTTCTTTTGTCCACCTTTTATCTGAGACATGGTGAAGGACATGAGGAAGCCTCTTACTTTGAACTTTATCAGGGATTTAAAGGTTGTTTCTTTTCTGCTCACGGCTGTTTCTCTGCCTTCATTGTCTTCCCCATTTTTGGACAAAGCAGACGCTGAATGCATATAAAATCTTGTCATCTTCTTTTTTCTTTCTGTTGCTTTGCATTATTTTGAGGAGTGGTCCAGCACCCTATGGACATTAGAACTATGAACAATACAGCTTTTCACCAGGAATTAAAACATTTCACTATTTCTCTGTGAAAACCACCATTATTATGCTAACATAGCACAGCATGAAGCAGATTTATTTAGACAAAGAACTATTTACTCTGGTACAGCTATCTCTTGCTTCTCTAACCCATGATTAATTATCCATCTTCTTGCAGGTTTTATGAATATAAGTCCCACTAATATTCCCAGATGTTCTTTCTTCACCCCTGCGAGTGCCCCACAGCAATCAGGCAGGCAGAGCTCTGGATCTCTGGGTATAATAGTTTCACTGACAGGGACAGTCCTGTAGGCCTTTGAACTCAGCATTAGGGACTTTGAAAGGGCTGCTGGGGACAGGAAACTTCCTTCTCTGGTTCCAGGGTGGGCCAGCAGTACGTCCCACCACTTTTTTCCATTTTATTTTATTTTATTAATCTGAAAGTCCAGTGGAAATTAAAGTTTCAGTACTTCACAGAGAGATTTAAATCTTGCCAGATTCTGGTTTTGACAACTGTGAAAATTTTATTTCCATACCTTGGAGGTTCTGTGCTACAAATCTGTCATCATTTATCTCTGCTGCTCTGGTTCTGGTTGGGCACAGCCAAGATTTCTTGTCTGTAGCGTGTTTCTCACACATAAAGTAATTCACAGCTATGCTGGCTTTACATGGTAACCAAAGCACTTTAATACTTAATTCTAAATATATACTCTGGCAAACGATGGAAACTATTACCCTGGAACAGCACCCTTCAAACATTAATCATAATTATTAATCCCAAAGTTTTTTGAGAAACTTGAGTGTAAGTACAGGCCTGGAGTAATTGCCACATTAGCACATATTCAGTGCACATGGCAAACTCGATTTACCTGAAATCACTCTGCAACAAATAAGTGTTTTGCGCTCGGATTTAATTTAGTTTCATGGCATCAAGTCATTCGGGGCGGGGGCGGGGGGGGTTAAAAACATTATAATAAAAATGAGTAGTTTCGAGGTTATAGAAATCTCACTCTTTCTGAATTGCCTGAGCAGGTCTTTGCTGGAAGTTAACTGACAATTACAGATTCTCAGGATTTCTATAGTTCTTGAATGTATTTGTTATATACCATTAGTCACCAGGTGAAGCCCGTCAGTAATGGCAATACCCTTCAGCAAGAGCTCGGGAGAATTTAACACTGATTGATGGCAGGTCACCTGGAATTGGTTGGCAGAATTTCCAATTTTCTGTTGGGAAATTGCTTATTTCTTCAAGTCTATTCCCATTTTTACAAGTGGACAGCCAGCTGAGATTATACATTATTATGTGTCTAACTATAAAATTGTGATGGATGGTGTCACACGTTTGAAGAGAGCTAAACATTTCATTTAGGGCTGGTTTTAAGAAAAAGGCTAAGTAATTTTAAAATATAAACTTACCTGTTTACATTTTAAATGTAGCTTTGTATTTTAAACCTTATAGAAATGTAACTTATATTACAAATTTCACTTACCTTTGGCTTCTCTTTGTTCGTCTGGCTTCAGAACAATAGCATTGCATCTTAACTAGTTTTAGAGAGAGAATTGCTGTCTTTGTTTTCATTCTTTTAAGTATTGAAAGGGTTATGATATCTTTGTTGTAAACATATTTTCAGTTTCTAAGGCTTATCCAGGGAGTGACTGACTGAACAGAGTCATGTTTTACTTTATGGGACCACCATTAAAATTCTGGCAAAATTGCATTGACAGAAAATCAAAGGCCATTCAGCAAAGCCTTCCTAGAGTTCCTCTTCTAAATCAGGAGGGAGGGCAGCCAAAACCAGCCAGTCATTTCCTGTTTCCAAGGGGATCCCTGTTCAAAGCAAGAACAGACTTGGCATATGATATTCATTACCCCTTTGAAACCTGGCTGAAGCGTTTTGCAGCAAAGAGCCTGTGCCCTGCCATAACCAAATGGAAAAGAGTCACCCATGGCACAAAACCTGACAAGATGAGAAGTATCGATGATGTTCTCAAAGCAGAAACAAAAGGCAATGGCTGGGGGTGGAAGAGCTGAAGCCAAAGTTTAGGAAGGTTGGCAGAACGAAGATGAGGCTGCCTGTGTGGAGCTCAGAGCTCTTTCTCAGGTGCCCAGGTGCCTACACAGTGACAGCAAGAGCCAGGGGGCTTCAGGATAACAAAGCTCTTGGCTTGGCAGCTCTCAGAGGGAGCCTTTGAGAGGTGCTGAGGGTAACAGCAGAGCTGGACATCTCACCACCTTGTTCACCTTCACCTCTCCAGAATCAGATTTCTTGTACCTCCTGTCTGACTTAGTTAAACTTGATTTCTTACTGTTCAAAGGTGGGGTGGGGGTGACCGTGCCCAGCTTTTGAGTAGCTTGAGCTTTGTCACTAGAAGGTGGCAGAGGTGGGACTGCAGCCTCTCTGACAGGAGCTCTCTCACTGCTTGCAGAGTGTGTTAGTTCCTGGGCTGAGTAGGAACCACATCTGCCTTGACTGTCCTTGACAAATAAGTGATTATTGCAAGTTAATTCTATAACATCCAGTCTCGTGCTGGTTTATGGGCTGTATATTCTGAATCTGGCAACAGGTTGCAGTGCCTCAGATGATTTTGGGCTGATTGAAAGGCATTCAGGAGTGGGTACAGCTGAGAGCAGAAGTGCCTGAGCCCTGTGAACACTGGGGTAACTGGGCTGTCCTTGGAAGGAGAACAGAGTCTCTTATGTAACTACAGGCAGTGCTACTTCTTGCTTCCATATTTTGCTCCAAAAGCAAAAAAAAAAAGACTTTAAATTTCCCTTCAGGAATTTAACATCTTGCCTGGATGTGGCCCTCGTGTCTCAGGGCTCACCCTCACTCTGAGGTCATGCCCTCACCTCTCAGAGCAGTGGGTTGATGAGGAAGGACGCCAAGGTGGAAGCAGTGGGCACTCAAGGTGTATTAGGCCTGCCCTTTATGGACTTCAGTGCTCTTAACATTTGGCCATTCAAGAAATCAAAGCTAAAGCAAGTTTTTCAGAAGCTACTTCAAGCGCACACGAAAATCCCTGCAGAAGATGGGAATTGGCAGCATTACTTCAGAGGCTTTCATTTTCCAAAATTTAATTAGATCTGCTCACCTAGAACTGTTGGAAATATGTTTACTGCTTTTAGATCTTTCTGTCTTATGAATTCCTATTATGGAGAAGCTATTAAATATCACACAGTGTCAGATTCCGAAATCTATCTACTTGGAGCAGGCAAATGTATTATTTACTGTTTGTCTCAAGTTATACTTATTTTATTTCTTGCACAAACAAAATGTGTGATTTTATTTTTTTTCTTGAACTAAAAATGCTTTTAGGATCTGTCTTTATTTTCAGAGTGCTCAATTTGCAATGTACATTATCTAATTTGGCTATAGTGAAAATTACCTGATACCAAATTGTTTTGTATGCCTAAGCTAGAAACTAAACAAGCATCCTAATTACTATTTTTAATCCTCAGGAAGTATAAAAACTAAACTGCAACGTTTGGAATCATACAAGCATTGCTTTATTTTCTCAGACCTAAAAGCCAATACTTGCATAACCATTTGATGCTTTTTATCAGAAGCATTGATGCACATCAGTGAGAACTTTCTACCACCTTGAAAATGACTTTTAGAATATTTCATTAGCAGACTGTCTTTCAGAACTCAAGTTGACATTCATGTTTCTTCACACCAGTCTTTCATCCACAAAACTCTTTGTTCTGCTGAACAGTTTCGAGACAATATGGGCAATCAAAAAAGCAAAGGCTTATGACCTATCTGCATCTTCCATTCCAACATTTGATCAGTCTTATTCAAATCTCATCTTTTAATACTCCTTTGAGAACTTTCTGAGGATTTTATTTCCTTTCTTTCATTATGATTATATTATTTCAAAAACTTCAAACTTAATGAAATGGTCGCTCTCTATAAAGTGAGAGGCGGACGCCATTGGTGGCTACACATTTATCCATTTTCATCTCTTTCAGTAGCCTACGTGGAAAGAATTTGAAATCTGGAAGAGTGGGAGATGTCTTTTATATGGATATTTTGCATTCTGGGGGATCTGTGGCTACATCTTGCAGTTCTGCATTTTTTCCTTAAGAGTAAAGCACAGGAGCAAGTTGCTTTCTGACTGAAGCCCATGAAACCAAACATGGTTTATGCATTTAAAAAAGCCAGAGGTCTCTATTACCAATCGATACCTCTGCCTCAAATAACATGACATTTCTTCAGACTTTGCCACTTAGTGCTCTGCCAGCTGCCTGCATGTTCCTCTGTGGCCAAGGGGGGATCTGTGCTTTCCAAGTGGATTACTGGCTGGACAGAGACTTTGGGCAGCCACGAAGGGGCCTTCACTCATTCAATTACCTCACAAAAGAAATTGGAGAAGCAAACTGGGTGGCTGATTTAGAAACCCAGGGCTGACAAACAGACAAACCCAGACACATTTACGTTCAGGCTGCTTTGGGGATCTGTTTCCCTCTCTGTGTGCTGGTCCTCTTGGTCCTGCAGCCTACAGCACTAACAACGGAGCATCCTTTTCCCCTGTGACTGCCCTAAAAATGAAGCCATGACAGTGGTGATGTTCAAGTTTGCAGAAAAAGGTTACTGCTCGGGAGTTTGGGACTGCTTTGGCTCCTGCTCCAAGAGGCAGTGCTCATTTGTGTGTGTCATACACAACTGGCTCTGCTTCTCAGCCCATGGAAATGTATTCCCCAGCAGGCAGTGAACCCATGAACTATTTCCCTTCACACATATGCACGTCAACTTCATCAGCAACTACCTTTTTATTTCTTGGGGTTTATCCTACAATTGAGACAAAAATTTATGTGCAGTGTTTGACAGAAAAAGTTCTACGTGCCATAGAGGTTCAGCTGCTGATGGGTGGAATCTTCCCTGTCAGTAGTTGCATTTCACTAGCAGGTAAAATCTTTTCTGTTAGCAAGCAGATAAAATCTGCTTTAGTGGTTATCTGTGCCCCTCTGCAGGTAAAATATTCTCTATCAGCAACTCTACTTTCCGCTCAGATTTAATTTGCACCATCAGAAGTTGTCCCTCTGTGGCAAAGCTTCAGAAGTTTTTTCACAGAGCTCTTGCTCCTCTTGACACGAACTCCTGAAAACATTCAAATGCTTTTAAAAAGCTATAAAGTCAATTCTCCAAAATATTGTTCCATGAAACGCTCAAAGTTCTGCCTATAATGTTCTTGATGTCAAGCTTCAAAAGCCAGGATATAAAAATTTAAGCCACGTTTTATTTCTTATCTCCCCCTACCCCTTGCCCCAAACATACTTTTTATCTCCGCTGCAACTGCATTTATCACAGAGGCCACTGGACATGCTTATTTCTCCCTTTGTAAGCATTGCCTGAAGAAGATTCCTGTCCATAATACTGGACTTCTGTCCAACATTTTAGGGCAGTAATGGTCTTAAATGTAGATGAAACAGCCCCTGGAACTGTAGCAGTTAATGGACTGACAAGTACTCGCACAGTGTCTTCAGGATATTAACTAGGTTAAACCAATTAAATGAATTACCACCTCACTGACTCCCCCGTTACTTGTGAGATAATAAATACCATTGAAAGCAATGTTTACCCATCAGTATGCAATGGGAATAGGCATTGTTGTGCCTGAGCCACAGGGCCTGTGCTGGGAAACAGCCGGAATACTTCTCCAGATGCACTGGATCATTCCAACTGGCACCAACAATGCCAGTTTAGGATCCCATCCCTCTCCTCACTAGTCCTCCTTTACCTTGCGAGCTGTTGGGGATGGAATTTGTCAAACTCCAATGTGTCCTTCTGCTTCTTTGGCAGGTGTCAGGAAGGATGTGGCTCCTGGAAAGTTGATTCCTCTCCACGGCTGTAGCAGGCAGAAGAGGAAAAGCCCTCCTGTTGCCCCCACAGACATAAGAACAGAATGGGCAGCATTCACTATTTAATCACTATATATTTACAATAGCAACTGCAGCCTGGGCTGTTCAGAATGGAACCTGCTGTGCAATGTATGACCCACTCTGTGTAATGGGCAATGTTCAGTGTTCAAACTTCTCTAATTAATTTACCCTCCCGTGGCTAGGGGCCATGGGGTAGTGCCCGCTTCCCAGGCTGCCAGCCTTTTAACAAATAAACAAACAAACAAACAAACAAACAGGATCCACGAACCAACAAGAAGCAGAAAATGACATCTCAGAAGAGTTACTTGGGTTAAAGTAACTTCTCCCTGTTTGGACCCTAAAGGACAACCTGAAGAAAACACATTTGGAAGCCAGTCCTCATAAAAGATTGTATAAATCCAATGTTTTGCTCTTTTATATGGATATGATTCCTTTTATTTGTGGACAGAAGACAAGCTGCTGAGATCCCTTCTTTTTTCAGTAAATGAAAAAACACCTGTAAATTTTCTCTTCGAAGTCCTTCTAAGAATCTTGTGATGGAATTGGTACTTCTACATTTTTGAACTCTGGAAACAAGTGGTGTTTTGTTTTCTTTGTTTTAATCTCACAAAATTACTGGTTCTTTCTTAGTTTTGCTTGCATTAGCAAACTTTCCTCAATATATAAACAGCAATTAGTGGTCCTTGGCACACAATTTAGCCTGGGAACTGTCAGATTTACAGTGGCCTATTCTTTCACTGGCTCAGAAATCTGGTCTTGCAGTTACTTATTGTATCATATCATATATCATATCATATCATATCATATCATATATCATATATCATATCATCATTTCATCAATATATTTTTCTTTCATTGGTGATTGCTCAACCTTGATTGCCCCCTCTATAATGCTAGAAAATTATTAGACCCCGTCATTATAATGCAGAACATTCTAGCAGGAGATGATGAACTGTTCTGGTGTGCAAACAAAATTGAACTGGCAAGGCTTTGCCCTGGTCCAAAAGCTAAAACTCAAACTGCGGTGATGAGGAGCAGCAAAAATGAAGCTGGACCAGCAATCCTGAAGCTAAACAGCAGCTGCTGAAGGTGACACCTCCTGACAAACCTCAAAACTAAATGCAAACCCACTGGTTACATGGAACAACCCAGTAATGTAATACATTGATAAAGACATTAGGGAATAACAATGCCAGACTTAGCAACTAAATGACTCTGTTGCCCCAAATGTATTATCACTTAACAAGCTTATTAAATATCACTATTTTAACAATTAATAGAAACCTGGCTTGCTGTAGGCTATTTTGATAACTGTTAATTAAGTATCTACAAATTCCTTATAAAGTCCATGTGCTACAACGAATGAGATTAGGCATTTCTTGCTTATGTAATTTTGAGCTAATTACAAGACTATTAGATTTATCTTCTAAATACTCAGTAAGTTCTCCTTTAACAATCATCTTATATTTAATTAAAAAAACAGTATCTGGCTTGCGAAATTTGAATTAAATGCTTGCTGGAGACACTAAATTAACGTGTTAGTAACAGTTTACCACTGGATAAAGGGCTCTACAGATATTTTCCCAACACAGAATAGTTATCCAGAAAGCAAATGGGGATTTTCAAAGACCTTGACTTCCATGCGCTCTTTGGAAAACGCTTGACATAGAAAAGGATCATTTTCTAAGGGTGAGTAATAGAAGGGCTATCACAACTGAAGAAATAGTTAGCACTTGTTTACAAACAGTCAGAAAATTTGGGTTCTTTCACCAATAAAAACGGAGAAAAACCTCATTAACTTTTCTGTGCCTCGGAGAATATTGACAGTATTAACATCACATGTTACTACATTTTTAAAAATATTTATGTATCTAAAATTCAGTGGTTCAAAAGTGTCTTATTCTCGGTTAAATTATTTATTCTAAGGGCAGAAAAATTATTTCAAAATGTTGTATTTGCATGTGATTTTATTTCTTTTATGGCTCCCTAGAGCATTGCCCATATTAAGACAGTTTTCCTGCCTCTTTTCCTTCGCCAATCTGAATTTAAAAATCTATGTTAAGGGTTTGTTGTTGGGGTTTTTTTCCTAAAGAAAATGACAGCCTTGTACAACCTGCTGTAAAAATGACACTTTAAAAAGTACTGTGCAGAAAACTTTTGATTTGCTTTTTGATTTCTCAAGAACCACTAGTGGTAGGGGCACTGTTACATTTCCTGAGAATGATTTTTAATGTTTCCGTGCTACTCATAAGAATATCCCCTGTCCTTATATATTCCTGGCAAGCTCTTTGTGCACAGTCAGTGTCATGGAATGCCCCAGCATTTTGGAATATGAAGAGAAAGGCTGAAGTGGGAGAGCAGAATACTACAGAGCTGTGATTTTTGAGTCATGGCAACTTAGTTGCTGAGAAGTGTAAAGACGTGGAAAACAAGGGCTAGAGATAACTCAGAAGTCAGACTCTTGCTTTGTTAGTCTTGGTAAATTCTTGCCCATGCTGTTTTATACACCTCCAAAGGTGGACGTGCCATACTCCCCTCTGGCAGTTTATTTTGTCATTGTTTCAGTGTCCTCACCACCCAAATGCTTGTCTGAGGTCCAGCCTGGACACTGCAGTGCAATTTGAGCCCACTGCTCCTTGGTTATCTTGCACAGAAATGCTTTAAAAATTGTCCTTCCTCCCAGCTGGCATTTACATGGCAAGGCTGTTGCTGTATTCTGCCTCACCCTTCCCCTCTTCAGGCTAAAGTACCCCAATTCCTGCAGTTTTTCCGAAGAGTCGGGTCCCCTGTATTCCCGATTCCTCTGCTGGCGCTTGCCACACTGCCATCCAGTGCCCAAAGCAGTGTTGTCACTCAGTCAGCTCTGCTGAGCAGCTTAGGGCTGTTTTACAGCCTGTGTCCATCCTCACATGGCTTGCTTTTTCTCACAGCGTGTCCTTGTTGACTCCTATTCCCATTCTCATCCACTGAACCCCCCTGGATTTGAGCAGAGCTTTTCTCTCCTGCCTCGCACGCCTCTTATTCCTGTCTGTGTGCAGAGCTTTGTTCTCATCCCCAAACAACTGCACCTTGTTCGGAGTGTTTCTCCAGTCTGGTATTGCCACTTTTATTCCTCCAGCAAATTTGCAGTTCTTTCCATCCCAGTTTTCCGTGCCAATTTAATGCCTGCTCCATTAACCGAGCCATTAATTTGAAATTATTTCACAATACCAGATACAAAGCAGATTGCTATGGAGACTCACCTGAACTATCCTTTCAGTAGGGCCATGAAATATTCATAACTAATCTCGGGATGAAGTTTTCCTTCTGTTTTTCCTTCCCTTTTAATTCTTTCATCTGTAGGATGCTTCTACAGGCTGAGAAGATGTTGTGTGGAGCAGTGTCAGAAGCTTCAAGGGAACCAGTATGAACATGTTGTCTTCTTTAAAATGCTCGTATATTAGCTCTTGCAATTTCTTCTTTCTTTTGAATATTATTCCTGTGGGGTAGAAAAGAAATTGGCAGCTTCTGCCTTCCACCTGCTTCTGCAGCACCCCCTGTAAGAGCAGGGGAAGGATTCTGACACTGCTGGTCACAGGGCACCTCTGCTCCAGTCCTACCTGCTCTAATGTCACCTGTGCAGTCCACCCTAAGCCTTGAGAATAGGACTTATGTTACACATCAGACCTTGACAACGTCAAGAAATGCATCCCTTGGCTAATAAATTCATGACTTTTGCCTAATGTGAAGATTTACAGCCAGATGTTCCAAAGTGGCAGGCATACAGTGGCAAGCTCAGTGTCTTCAGTGTGACTCAGCAAGCAACAGGCTTGGCAGTGCCCAACACACAGACCTGTACTCATCAGGCACACCCCCAAACCTCGTGTTGCTGTGTCTTTGTTCCAGCCTAGCACTGAAGTGCAGGAACTGTTCCAAAGGTCTATCATTAAAGACAAGCATTAGCTCAATTACAAGGGGAAGATAACAAAAGGCTCTTTATATATCCTTTCTTTCTGCCCAGCTTGGCGTGTGTTTTCCATCTTTCAACTGTGCTCTTTTCATCTGATTTATATCCTCACATTAAATGTTATCACAAATCATGAATTGTTCTCATTTAATGTTTATTACTGCAGATAACTATTATCTCTCACAGTCCTGTTGGCTTTATCTTTATCTTTGTGCATTTCAGTGCTCCTTTAATTATTTCATTTTCAGGTGCTTTACTCCTACCTTTCTACAGTTAGAAATGTATACAGTCTGCAAATACCACTAAGAAATCCAGCGAAGGACTCAGTGTGGGGCTTGTAATACTGAAGCATTTGACTCCCACTGTGAAATCCCACATTCCTGGTGGATCTCTGCAGTTATGGGGAAAAAACCTCTTAATGGAATCTGATCCGTTTGACCGAGGAAAGGTAAGATCCAAAGGCAATGTGCAGCTGCTGAAAGTCACACCAAAGATTTGAGGGTGAGCAAAGTCCACCTTGGCACTGTGGGGAAGGATCTGCTTCACTACCACAAAACAGCTTTTGAACTCAGATGCCTCCTTCTCTTCCCTCAAAGGAATTCAAGGAGCAGCTGGGCCCTGTTTCTGTGTCCCTAGTGAGTGAACATGTGGCTTGGGCAAAGCTGGTGTTAATCCACCCCAATATTGTGGAAATAAGGAGCAGTTGGCCCCAAACACGATATCACGTCTGTATTTTTAGACGTCTTTAGTTTGTCGAAGTAGAATTTGATGTTAGCATGTCTTTTCCTCCACTCAGTGTGCAATCCTTCAGCTCTCAGGGGTTCTGGTAGCACTACATGTGTTGTCATCCATGTGCAAAAAAAAAGTCCTTTTTCAGTCTGGTGCTACCAAAATAATTTGGTTTTTTAGTTGCTTGTGTTGCAATTTTTCATAAGTGTCCCATCCATCCCCCAGACCTCACGTGATGTTATTTATCTTGGTCCAACATGTCTAGCCTTTTGGATACCACGTTTTGTTCTGGAGCCCTGTGTTCCTGAGAGCAGTTTTATGTTTGGCTGTGTGATTTTCTGCCCATGTATTTGAAGGAATTTATATGTCCAAATAATCCCATTGGTTCTGGTGCTGCCTAGTGGTAGGTGGAGCCACTCTCGCAGTGCTTGGCAGCTTGACCAGGATGACGGATCACAGGACATGTAAATCTTTGCCTGTAGTGGATTCCTGGACTTTTTCCAAGCCCTGTCCTGGATCTGGAACAGGAGTGACTTGGACAGTGCTTCCTGAGATTTGTGTCTGTTACATCCATGATCTCACAGTGCTGTTCTGCTCGGGATAAACAGGCAGCAAACAGGAATTTATTCATTTCTAAGACTAATTCATGAGACTTCAGCAGCATGAACTGTAGATCTGGGGAGTCCTTAGCAGTGTTGCCACAAAAACCTTCTCCTGGTGCTATTAGCAGCGAGCAGCGAGGGCAGGCAGTGCCCAGGGCAGAGGGCACGGTGGGAGCAGAGCGTGCCAGCAGGGCAGGCAGGGGCATCACTGCCACGGTGACAATCCCACAGTACCTGAGCAAGGAGACAGAGCAGGTCCAGGGACAGTGAGCTCCCTCAGCTGAGTCCAGACCATCAGGCAAGCCTATAGAGATCAAGGCAAGAAGCATGAGCTGGGCATGGCCATGGCTGCAGAGTAGCTCATGCGATGACCAAGGATGAGAAAGGAGCTTAAAAGCAGCTCCTAAGTGAGCTGAAACCTTGCAGTTGGCTTTTCCAGCCCATGTAGCTGCACTATTGCAGCTGTTTGAGCCCAAGCAGCCAACCCTCCAGGGGCCCAAAGTGGAGGAATGTGCTCAAGGCCCCGAAGGTTCTCCATTCTTAGCATGCGAAATGAAGTTTTTCCTGTGGAAATCCATAGGAAATACTGATCTTAATTGCAATCAACCACTGCAGCCTGGCTTTTTCAGGTATTCCATGCAATGGTTCCCTGTCTTCACTTTGCATCTCAGTAAGTTATTACTGTGTGAAGCAAACAATAATCAGATTTGGACTGAATTTTTGACCAGAGACAAACAAGTGAGAGAGTGAAAAAAACGTTTTGCCTATGATTTGTGACTCTCAGTAATCCTCAAACTGACCTGAACTCTTTAGCGTGGTCCACCAAGTCTCGGGTTTTGTTTAGGGATGCATTAGCAGCCCTTGCAAAGGTACGAATGATGCTGTGTTTTCTCCCAGTTTTGTCTTAATCTTATTTAGCTCCTTATTCTTGACTCGCAAACTTAAAAGGTTGTGTTGCTGACCTGTTACTGCCTGGGGAGGGTTTTCTGCCCCATCCTCAAATCTCTTTTCCATCCAGCAGAATACCATCAAGAACTGCAAGTCTCTTGTTACTTGCCCCAGGGAAACTGTCCTCCTAATCCAGGTAGTATTTACCTTTAAAGGATAATAGATTTGGTTAAAGCAAGTGGGGTTTTGCAGAGGTATTTGGTAATTATCTTCTCCTAGCACTTTGTTTAAATTCCTTGGACCTTTGCAAATGCCCAGCTTGCCAGGAGTTCTCAATGACAGCCGTGTTATTCGGTTAGCAGTGATGGATGTGGTGGTTAGGGTGTATTTTCCCCCTCATTTTCTTTATTGCTCCCACTATTTTGTTTGTTTGTTTTAATGCAATGGGTGTTCTGCAAGACAGATGTTTTACAGCCTGAATTGTTTTATTTATTTCCAGGTGTAACATCCTTGGAAGTTGTCCCAGTCTTTCAAACACAGCTTGACAATAGTTAGCAGCTTTGCTATGGGAATACCATAGAGAATTGCCTGCTCTGAGTTATTTGTGGTTTGGGCTTTCTTGTACTTTATTAATAATTTCTCCAGGCTCCTAAGTTCACTTGTTCCAGCAGGGAAGTAGGTCTCATGTATTTTCATAGTCCATACCTTGGTCTGTGTCCTATTCCATTCTGATTATCATTTACATTATCCTAGTAGCATTATAGCTGTGCATCAGTGAAATCTGAATTTGATTCAGGTCAGTGCAGTTTTGCCTTGGTTGTTTGAGGGGCTTTTTGTTCTTTAAGGGTAAGTGACACTTTCCAGGCCAGCAGAGTCTCTGATGCTTGACTTCCTCATTGGCATTCAGTTTTCTGGTTGTTTCTGTGCCTGCCCTTGAATCTTATGCCAGCCTGAGCTTTATAAACCATTTATTTATTTTTGTGCTGCCTTAATGTTGGACATGCAAAATCTCACCCCGAGTCACTGCCTGCTTCCTTGATATGATGCCTTTGTATTTTGTTGTTTTCATCTACAACCTTTGACATGATGTTTTCTCTTGCTACAATTATTGCTTCTGACCTCGTATGCAGGGCATTTTCCATTATCATATTTTCCCTCTACAGTATCAATAGGTCTTCTTTTGCATTCTGTTTGTTTCCTCTGTGTGAGTTTGCTATTGCACAGAGTGTTTTGGCATATTTTCCTTTGTATTTTCCTGTTTTCCCCGTGCCCTGTTGGTGAACTTTCTTTGTGCCAGCTCAAGTCAGTATTTGGGATGGGATGTTGTAGCTGTTTAAATATAGAAAGACAGTTACCACAGGTTCTATGAGCATTCTCCTGCAAGCACCTGAACTCTTCTTCCCTAATACTAATACACCACAAAACATGACACATTCTTTGCCTGGTGGATGAATCAGCCCTGCTCTGCAGTCAGGCACACCTGATGCATGAGGAGAACATCTCTGAGCAGCTGCCACTCCAGCACTGCTTTTGCAGAGCCCCTTTTAGGATCTCCCACCCCCTCCTCAATCTGCTGCTGCTGCTGGGCTGTGTGATCTTATTAAAAGGTGTGAGAGTGTTTGTCTGTGACAGCTCAGAGGCACACGAGCTCTTCGTTTGCCCCCTTGGTCATCCAGACCCACTACAATTTAGTGATTTGTTCTAAAGGGATCACAAGGAACGTGCAGTATCACAACACCCATCCCCTTGCCTTCCCTGGCCCTCAGCTGCCACCATGGTGATTGCTTTGGTTGCTTGGTTTGGTTCTTTGCTTGTTTAGGGAGGTTTTTCAAATATTCATGATTTCATATTTCATGGGTCTGCAGGAATTAAGTCATCCTTGCTACCAGGTCCTGAGTTTTTGTAAAGGAAAAAAAAAAAAAAAGAAAAAAAAGCCAAGGCAATAAAACATTTAGTCTTTATTCCTTCTTTCAGATATCCTGTGGATATTTCTAGGCGTAATCTCATGCATGAAGCATGTACCAGCCTGTTCACCTCTGGATGCTCAGCTGGGAAACTGTCTCTCATAACAGTGAAGAAATATCACAGTATTTATGTGTAGCAGCTAATATTTAGACTTTATCAAGAATACTAATGTTAGTAAGGAAAGGTCACAGAGATTATGAAGCAAATCTTTTTTTCTCAGGTAGTAACCCTGCAAATTAATATCAATGCCTGTCACATTCAGAGAGAATATGGTTTATCTTCCTTCTGAAAGAGGAGGCATTTCAGTAGGTCTATCTGAGAGTATCCTGGGTCCAGATCATTGGAAAATAGAGACACCAATTGGTAATGCATTTATTTTAGCTTCTTTCCATATAGTTTGGATTAAATGTCTCTTCCAATTTTGGAAAACATAATTGGTACCATCCATCTCTTATTCAGCTGTACTGTTTATGATAGACTGCAAAAACAATTATATCACAACACTTGGTTTCTTTGCTTGTATTTATCAATAACCTGCAAGCTTCAGAGAGCAAATGTGTGTCATGCTGGACAAATATAGAAGCCTTTTCACAATCATCCTCTTTATTTCCTTCCCTTTTGCAACGTAAACAGATGAAGAACTTTCTCAGACAGTGTTTGACAAGATGGAAAGACTAAAATCAGTGATGGGTCAGTGTGGAGCGCCTTGGCCCCAGCTGAGGGAGCTCCCCTGTGTTTGTGAGCTTTCTAAATACTCTAAAAGAAGTTGCACAGTATATTCTTGACAGAAGCGTTGCTTTTCCTTTATTCAGGTAAACAATAAATACATTTAGATAAAAGCATGGCCAAAAATGCAAATTTTAGGCCTGAACCCCCAAATGAAGAAGATTGTTAGTGAAACTTTCTGAAGTCACGAAGAATATTGTTCCCAGATACAAATGAGATGCAATTCCAGTTCGTGTCTTTGTCACACAAAGGTATTGACCTGATTGACCTTATTGACTAGATTTATCATTCGGTACAACAGAATCATTTGAATTAATGAGGCAGCAGATACATAATTGCAAGAAGGTCAAGAAAAGGGAAGACAGACGTGTGCTAACCTTTGCTAAGCTTTCTGCTCAAAAGTTGCAGTCTTTTCAACTGTCCTGATTAAGAAATGTCTCCTGCTGGTAAAGAATTAGATGATATCTCACATTAGTTTGTGATCAGCAGCACTATTTCTAAGATGTCCACACATTAATAGAACTCTGGGTTCAGGTATGAAGAAAAGATTCGGAGGTTTGTGAATTTGGAATGAGTATCTCTGATGGCTGATTCAGTGCAGACGATCCCAGGGTTTGTTTTTTCCACTTACACCGGGTTTACATGGGTAGTAATGTCCATGTTTTCTATAGATTTGTCATTATAAAGTACAGAAAAGGAATTTGGTGTCTCTTTTCAAAAAAAAAAAACTATAAAAATAGTGTTTAGGTTGGGAAAATGGCCAGACCTGTAGATAAGTAATAAAGTGATGCTGATCCTGTCAGCATTACTTGGACTGCTCCTAGTCTTCTCAAATATGACACAATTCTAACCTGTGAAAGAGCTGCAGAAATTCAGAAACAGAAGTCATTTAAGATGTCTCATTCTGTCTCCCAGGCTAATGAAAACGCTGGCAGATCTGCACCACCACTAATGAGTACTTTAGTTTGCTCCTAAAGGATTTACATGAAGGGGGGTTTCTGGACTCTCTGGATAATGTGTTTCAGTGCTTAACTGCTCTTAAGAGTTACCAGAGTCCTCCTATAGCTAAATTAAATATTTTCGGTCGAAAATTATACCTATTTCTCCTTTAATAAGGTACAGCTTAGATAGCACCAATCACCATCTTCTTTATAACATCATTTTTAAAGACATTTATCATGTCCTCCTCCATCTTTCCTGGTTGAGACAAATCCAATCATTTTAACCTTTTAAGAGAAGTCATATTTTCTAAGATTTGAGTAATTTTGGTTGCTGTGCTCAGGAATCTCTCTAATTTGGCTGCATGTCTCCTGGGGTGAAGATCAGCTAGACTAGATGAGGATTCCTACAGCCTATAAAGTGCAATAATTATCTCACTGGTGTTCTCTAGGAGTGTCTCTTAATTACATCCCCGCTTTTGATTTGTTTTCCTTTTTTAACCCAAAAGCGTTACTTTGGTCAGCCAGAAACAGTTTGTGGCCTGTTCTGTCCTCAGCCACTTAAGCCCCAGTTCTGTAATCACGAGTTTGTTTGGCCTTCCTTTGTGGAATATTTTGTTCTTGTCTTTACTGCGTTTCATCTCACCAATCCTCAGAACTGCACAGTTTCCTGCTCGTGACTCCACACTGAGTGTGGGGTTTCCACCCTTTGTGCCCCCATTTAACAGTTCCTTAATGCAGTATCTAGCTTGTCTTAAGGAAGGGGCATATTGGGCAGTCTGATTAAAACCAAGGCCTCTTTTCCTTCCCAAAAAATAACCCTTTCTTAGTCACAGACAATTTTTTTTCTCTATCCAGACCTGAAATTGCCATCATAATTCCTACTTTGGATCTGGTAACCCCAAATATGAGCAGTGGTGCTAAAAGCAATCATTCCTAAGAAGTATTGCAGTCCATTGTCTCCACTGATCAAAATAACCAATTGGCTACGGTTGTTATTCAAGTTGCACAAACACTCTTTTTTTGTTGGTTTGGTTTTTTTTTATCTGCAAAACTAAGGATGTCTGTGATGTGACATTTCCTGTTTGTTTTCAAATGGCTGAAGGAGGCTGACAAGAGACATGACAGTGATGGGGGTGATGTGATTTGCTGCAGAGATCCAGGCAGCTGAAATATGGGAAAGGATGGCACCAGCTCCTCATTATTTGGAACTTGCAAGAAGGACCTGAGGACTGAGGAAGAAAAGGGGAAATATTTGCGTGGAACGAAAGTTTCCTTTATATCTGTTAGGACTTTTACAGCTCCCTGAGGATTTCCCTGGCAAACAAAAAGCTTGATTTCTTGAGGGAATTGCTGCCATAGGCTCTTTCTGACCTCGAAAAGGTTGATTAAGATGTACCAGTGTTGTCAGGAAAAGAGACTTGCAAGCCTCAGGTCCCTCTGATCCCACGCACGAGCCTGTCTCGCTTGGGAAATCCCAGAGTAACACAACTTAGTGGCTTTGAGACCAGAGATGTCTCTCTTTATACCAGTTCAGGGCTCAGGAATATCATTGCAGACAAACTCCCAGTTTCTGTCTGTACTGTCATTGTTAGTCTGTAAATTATGAAGGAATATTACTGTGCCTCAGCCTCACCTTGTTGCCATGAGAATAGAAGCACTGACTTAGTAGAATATTCATCACACCCATGAGGGGACCATAAAAAGGCTTTCTGACCCCTTCTCTGGAGGGTTTAAGAAGGCAGAGAGCTACCTGTATTGGAAAGGAATTTCCTGGCGGACAATGTAATGAGAAGATCCAGTCCCAGCATGTGGGACGTACAGATGGGAGATGGGACTCATATCTCTGGCACTGCAAGACTAGAAAGGATTGAGATCAGCTGCAGCAATTGAGAGCAAAAATATCACAGCAAACAATATCAGTGTAGTGCTTTGTGTCCTGGGAGAAGGAAAATCTTGCTTTTCAGATGTCTAGAACTGAGCAGAGTATTTATAAGTGCAGCTGTTCAACATTCCCAAATGCTAATGCTTTGTACCAGGGCAAGATTGAGAGCCTCCCTTCCCTTTCTTTTCTGACTTTTTTATCATATTCTTTGGGTTGTTTTTTTTAGCTGTAACATCTTATTTTCTATACCTTTTGCTGCCTATCAGGTTAAGAACATTTTCTTCCATTTCTGAGCTTTGTTTCTTCTGGACTCAAGGTTTCTCCCAGCCCTGACACCCTCAGAAGCTTGTTGGTGCCACAGGTGTGAATTCCCGTGCTGGGTTTTGTGTGAGAGGGCACTGATGGTATCAAGGGGGCTTTTGCTGCTCTGCCATCACTGTCATCAGCCAGTCCATGCCACGTCCTTGGATCACATCCTCTAGGCTTGCTGGGAGGCTGCTCTGCCCTCCCTTCTCCAGGGCGTGCCCACCCATCCCCAGCTGTACCCAATGCTTGGACTGCCATGTATCAACAGGGGCACTTGTTGCCTGCTGTTTTCTTTTTTGCATGGATTTTCTGCAGGATTTTGCCCAGCATACTTTGATTTCAACGCAAAACCGAAGCTTCTGAAGTTTTCAATAAAAAATGGATTCCTCTGCCCTTCCACCACTCCACCTTCACATGCTCTCCTTCCACTCTACCCTTCAGCTTTCTGGTGGCATCAGGAAGCAAAGCACTTTCTTTCCTTGAAAAAGGAAAGAAACTGGAGTTGCTTCCGCTCTATCATTCACTCTCTTCTCACAAGACTCCTGCTTTTGTACTGCAGCCCTGCAGTGTTGGAAGATTCCAGCCCTGAGTAGGCAGGTGATTCTTAGCTGCTGTTTATGGAGAAGGCTGGAGCACAAAGCAGTAGTTAGAAAGAGAACCCCTGCTTTAAGCTGATTTAAGGTGATTTAAGCTGCAAATTAAACCGAGTAGACAGGGGGGGAAATGCTGCTTTTCCTGTTTCAGTAAGGTGAAGAAGGATTAAGGGCTGACTCTTCTAGGCAGTTGGAGACTTATGGAGTCAAGTGGCTGCTGTGGTGCCAGGTGGGATTTTCAAACGTCTAAAGACATCCCTTTCCTCCCCAAAGTGTTCCCACCTCTCTGTTTCTTTGGGGTGTAAGCAGCTTTCAGATCTTCTTCAAAGGCACTTGCTTGAAGCCACACACATGTTCTGGGGAACACCACAGACCTGAATTCAGATCTTGTATATCCTTGTCCCGAATCTTAACACGGGACCTGTTCTCTTGAAACCCAGCAGAATTCTCTGGAATATCTCAATTTGCTCAAACATTTTTGTGTGTGGCACTTCAGTTTATTTGTCTCGGTAGTTATAGCCTGTTATATCAGGAAATGCCTTACAGATTTGTGAGATAAATGTCAAGGATTCCTGTTTCCTTCCTCAACTCTTCTTTTCTTGATGATTTACTTATAAAAAAGTGAGAATAAATTATGGAGTTTTACTTTTTTTTTTTTTTTTCCCCAGAAACTTAAGATTTTTGGTCTTTTAATCCCTCCTGGGAAGAAGCTTCTTAGTGTGTCTTTCCATTCTGATAAATATTTTTCAGGCAGGAAGCAATACGTTTGTATGAATAAAGGATCTCAGGGAGAGCAAAGGCAAGCCATTAGCAGCTGTGGATAAATCTCCTCCTACAGGTTTTGGATTATACAGTGGGCACTTCCTCAACACAGAAAGCATGATTTTAAGTGCCATTAAATGCTGCACAGTAAATATCTCCAGTGCATTACAAGCATGAAATGTAGCCCACGGGGGAAGGCACTGAGTTTAATACTCAGATCTTGACTGGCTCTGAATTCCCTCCCATGTTTCCCCTTGGACAATATTCTGCACTAAAGCATCTAAGCAACTCCCATTAAGGAAGCCATTGAGAAAGAGCCACAAGTTTGTCTTGTGCTTGTTTTGTGAGCTCCTCTCATCAGGACAAGTGTCACATTTGGATCATTTCCTCCGTGGTTTTCATTTGTTTATTTTTTTTTTCACTTGCTGTTTGGTTTTTTTTTCCTCTGGGCTGCTCTATGATGCTCTAGATGGTGGGATGCAGGGTCTGTACAGGGAAACTGTAGCACACTGGGATTCTTTCAGCAGGTTTTCTTCAGGATTTCATGCTCTCTACTTATATATTTAGCTGGAATACTACTGTTCTATTTCATTCATCTTTTATAATGGAAATAAAAACAATGAAATGGAAGCTAATTAGGCTATCTAGATAATTCTGAGCAGTGAAAACTCTGGAAGGAAGGAAGAACTGTGATTGAAATTCTCACAAAGAACCCAAGAGGAACAAAAAACGAGGGAGAACAAAGATCTTTGAGAAAACAATAAATAGGTAACTCTTAAAGATCAGGGCTGGGTTTCTTGGCTCCTTTGGGCTCTAGAGCACAGGCTAAGCCCATCACTAGGCTCTCTGGCCCTGTAAGATGTTTATCAACCCTGTGGCAAAGCCACCAGAATGGGAGTTGGAGTAAAAGCTCAGGGGCCAGAGTTTTAGCCTGGCAACTGCACCCACCGTCAGGTTCAGTTTGTGTCAATGGCCAGGTTGGGAGGTGCAGTGTCAAAGGAGCAGAGCCAGCACCTGCTGCCCACTGTACTTCTGGGGGAAGTGATCTCCAGAAGGGCAGGGAGGACAGAGGGATTGTCACTTCTTTGGCCACAAGAAATAAAGCTAAACTGGATCTTCCCGCAGTGAGCGGGCACGTAGGGGAAGAAAAGAAATAACAGTGCTCAAGAACAGGACCACAGTGCTCAGGAGGCAAAAGAGTTGTAAATATATTTGTGTAGCAAGGACAGGAAATCTTAGATGATCATAGAATTCTAATCTGAACAACACTGGTGCTTAAATATCTGTCAAAAAAGGGAGGAGTATTCAGTTCAGGTGCTATTCTCAAAGGTCTGAGAAAGATGAAGGAGATTTCACAGAAAGTGTGAGTTTAACTCCAAACTAAAAATCGATCACTCTCAAAATTCCCCTGAGAAACTGAGCAATGCAGAAGCTGCTGTGAAAACCCACCATTCTTTTGAGATTTCAGAGAGTTGAAAAAATTACACATTTTGTAATATTTCTTTATAAATAAAACACAAATGGGGTTTCAAAATGTCCCTTTCAAATGCAAAAAAATACCTGAAATCTACTTTGTATAGTCCCTGCATCTGAGAGCTGCTATTTCATGTATGAAAAGTGGAGTTGTGTTGTTGGCATATCAAGTCCCATTGGAGCACTGAGAGCTCCCATATTATCCTGTAGTGCAAAGGGAGCTTCTGATTTCATTCATATGTTCTTCATTGCAAATAGGTGCTGCCTTCCTGCTTGCACCAAGGATCACCAGGGTGACAGAGTCACACCAGCATGAGGAGGAGACAATCAGACTCCGCACCATAAGAAGAAGAAAAGTTATCAGTAATCTGACACTGAATAAGCCTCCCTCCTTTTGATTTTTTTCTTTTGGATAGGTAATAGTTGCGTCCTGCATTAATATTTTTGCTTGGTTTACTAGGAAATGCAAATGAAAATAAGAACCCAATTTAAATCACCTTGAGTTTTTTTCTTTATTGGCCAGCAGAATGTATATACCTCAGAAACTAATATAACTCTTTGATGGGAATTGCTTATTTTCTGTTGACAGCTTTTTAGTGAAAAAGATAGAAATCAGATTGAATTTCAACAGTGAGAAATTGAGAGCTTGTTCTACCAGCAGGAGTCTCAAGGCCTCTAATTTTACCTCTGTGAGCACAGATGAACCAAGAATATCAGCAACCTACTTTCCTGCCACAGAAAGAAGGCACAGCATCCTAATAGTCAATCCAAAAGACAATCTGCGACAGAAATCCGTCTAAACTTCAGTGATTTTGCCTTGGTTTCAATATGGCAATATACAAACACAGCGGAAATGCTGGACTTTGTCCCTGGGGACCCAGCAGTGTGGTGCACAAAAGTGAAATAAAGCACATTTTGCCTTTGCTCACACAGGTAGGGGGCAAGTGTTGCAGTCCTCCCTGATCCCAAATCCCAGGCATGCATCACTCTTGCCACCCCACAGCACTGGGAGCAAGGCTTTAGTGCTTTAGGGAACATTTCCTGACTCCCTCTGTCTCTGATGAGGCCTCAGGGTTATCTATGTCAGAAGAATATTTCAATTCACAAGTGTCCATATGAACACTGCTATTGACTTCAGCCCCCCAGAATTAGAACGAGACCATTCAAATACAAATATCAAAACACTCTGGCTTCTTTCCCATGTATGGCAGCATTTTTCTGCCTTGTCCATTTCTGTGTTGCATTCTGTGTGATCCAACCTTCCTTTTGTGGCTGCAATACATCATCATAACGCCCGTTCCTGGGCAGCAGCACCAGGCACCACATCAGGCTAATTCTTTCCCATCACATCGTGTTTTTCTGTCTCCTAATGCTATTATTTCATGCTCACTTCTTTCCTTGTGGTACTTTTGCTGCATCATCTTTCATTTTTATAGTATTGTTTTACTCCCTTTCATCTTGTACTTTTTCTGTCAAATGCTTGTGTCACCTCAACAGTCAGATACTGGCCTGGCACAGTTTCTTCACAGCATGTTTCCACCTAAAAAACCCAACCGTAATGCAATCTTCACACTCGCTGATGACAAAATAATATGTTTTCTCCTTGTGATAAGGTGCTAATTTTTGTGGTTTAGCATAAAATAACTATCCCAAGAACTGTATAAGCAGGAGAAACACAAGGATTTCTCTTTCTTTCAAAATTTCTATTTTACAGACTTCCCTAGGGATTGGCTACTTTGAAAAAACCTTTCTGCAACCGAGGTGAAAAATTTTCGTCCTCAGAAGTGGGTGAGTTACACAAAGCTGAAGCCAGTAAAGAACTGTGGCTCCTACCAGTCAGGCCTCTCAGGGCATATGGAGGAGATCTAATTCTGGATCATGACTCTGCTTAAATGCAGCTTTTGAACCCTGTCAAAGCCAGGACTGCTGTCACTGAATGAGGTTGCTGCGGCTTTTTATGTAAGGTGCCACAGAAGCTGGCAAACAAACTAGCCAATATTGTGGTGGCAGATTAAAAGGTTACTGCCCTTGGCTGTCTTTCCCATCCTCCTGCAGCATTATTTGCCCTGCAGTGGAGGGGAGTGGGTACCCACATATGAGCATGGCACGATCTTCAGTGAGGGGGCTTACAAGGTGCACAGACTCAAGCAATGCTTTGTAGAGAGGCTCCTGTCTGTTCCTGTCCTTGATGCTTTTCTGCAAGTATCAGCCCTATGCCAGAGGTGACTGAACTCACTGAAATGTGCTCCCCACCAACCACTGGAATAATTTGCACTGAAATACGGGAGTCTGTGAACTACAGCAGCTGAGGAATTAGGCACATTGCCTATTGTGTTGCGTACAAGGTCAGTGTTCCCTTGAAGACAAAAGCTGTGGATATTCATCTCCTAAAACCAGCCACACAGCTGATAAGACAAAGCCTTTGAGCACCAGAACTCTGGCTGTGGAGATGGTGAGCAGCTGAGTGGACTTTGCTTGATCTCCCAGTGTAGTAGTAGGGACATAAACTTTTAGTCAGAGGAGCAACAGAGGCTTTAAGCACCTTTGCAAAGTTCCATCATGGGTTACTTGCTGCCTATACCCCCTCTGGCCCCTTTGGGGAGACAAAGGTGCCTCAGAAAGCAAGAGCTGCTCAGCATTGATCTCCTGTACCACTCCAAACAGATGAGAGCAGCAGAAAATTGGGTTCCACAGTAACAAACTTGGTACACTAACTTAAATCAAAGTCAGCCTTGTTCTGCAGACAGGTTTTCCCATATTCTCACACCTCTACTTTTAATTAAAACGCTGACAATCAGGGATAAGGGGAACAAAATACAAAGGTAATCATGTACAGAAAAACATATTTCAGCAGAGCATAAGCTATTAGCACTTCCTCGGCTATCTGATCATCTGACAGGCTTAAGGGGAACAGTGATGTGAATTTCAAATCTCCAGCTGCTCCCCGAGGAGCTGCTGTCTCGTACAGTTTGTAGTGAAGTGAGACAGTGCAATGCAGAAACGAAGGAGAGGAAAAGCCATAATGCAGCAGGATGGAGAAAAGCAGGAACAGGGCCAAATTCAGCCCTCTTTCAGTGCCGCTGACTTTGATGCATGCGGTGGCTTAGGAACATCTGCCTCAAAATAGCATAATCCCCCACCTGAACCAGCATTTGTCACTTCGGTATGTTTAGCTCTGTAGGACTCAATCCGTTCAGGAAATTAAGCAGATGTCTAATGCTGAACAGATGAGCATTTCCACTGAAGTCAAAACAATTACAATTAGATGTTCACCAGCATCCCTTGCTCAACTGGGGCCGAGTGGCAGAGCTTGTTTCAGGTTATCAAAGGCCTGACTGCATTGCAGGCTGTTCCTTTTCACCAAGACACTCTGAGCTGGCCGTGGACTTCTCTCAGGTCACTTTTTCTCATTCCTTCCCTGTGTAGGACTTTGATTTCTCCCAATCACTTGGGTATTGTCTGTGACTGATCTGGCCATTCCAGTTACTATGGATGGGCAGCCCTTAAGAGCTCACATGCCAGGTTGCTTTCCATCACTTCTTTTCTCCTACAAGAACAAAAACAGATGACTTTAGACCTAGGGAAGTTGCAGCTCAAAAATTACTTGAAAGCCGACAGAAGGATCCCAGCTGCTGGAAGAGAACAGTATTGGAAATGATATATCCCAACCTGCCTCCAAGACAGCTTTTCACAGGCTTTGGGAAGAGGGAAGGTCCTAGGGAGGAAGGATGCCAATGTCCTACATGTATTTACAGTGAGCTGCCTACCAACTGTGAGGGTAGCAAGAACTCCTCCAGTAACAGGATTTAGCACAGTTTTCATGTTTGATTCCACTGGAAGGTTCTTACAGCCAGCCCAAGGACACGGTGCTTGACTCACCCAGACACAGGACAGGCTAGAGCGAGCACAGGTCAAACATAATTGCAGTTCTCATGTTTGCTTTCTGCCCTCATGTCAGGAGTTAACTGGGATTTTTCTCCGTGTGGAAATAATCTCCACATCTTTACTCCTGAAACAAATGGAAATAATGTATGGAGCCCATCCTTTTTTCTTTTTTTTTCATTACAGTGTCTGCAAGCTATTTATCTTTTATTGCAATTGTAAAGGTAACCTGATTATTGCAAACAAACACTGGCTCTGCTCTGTTCCTGACTAATGTGCAAATTTGGGCACATTTCTGACTCTAGCTTGCCACTGAATTTTTTGCATATGGTTAGATGTATGTTCTAGTTCATATGTCTCCTGCACCTCAAATATGAGAAATAAACTTCTTGCAACATGCTGTCTCTCTTTCCTTGCCTCAGACCCATCTCCAATCTTTTGCTTGCCTACAAAACCCCACTGAATCTTGTCCATTGTACACTGAGCTCGGCCAGGTTCCAGTGGCACATACTACTCTGTGCTCCCCCTTTGCACATCTCTGTCACATCTTGATTTGCAAAGAATACATCTGGTTGGAATAAAGACAAAAGGTACATTCCTTATGCTTGTCCTTTTGTGATATACCTTGTCCAGTGCCAAGGGGGAAAGCACAAGAAGTTGTTAGGTTGGCTCTAAGGCTCTTTTTTATGTGCCTCATTTTTCCTTCCCTATGGTTTGGGGCCTGTCTTTAGAAGGAGGGTGGATGGGATGAACTCTTTAAAAAGGCTGATATATCAAATGATATTTATCATAAAATATCTCAGGTTTATGTCATTTATAGCTGTAATTTAATTATAGCTCATATGTTTCCCTAACTGTGATATTGACTATTTTATAGGAATCAGAATGAGCCTTTTCATCATCTGTGGGTACAGCTTCACTAATAGGCATAAATCAAAATTTCTTAGATCAACTTTGTACCCCTAAGGCATAATGTAAATGATGAAGGGATGGGACTTCTTTTTGTCATGTTCTCTTCAAATATCAAGTTATATTAAAGAAAACACTTTTCTCAATCACAGGTGCATGTACCAAAAATGAGTGACAACTTGATGTCATCTCTTTGATAAGTCTACTCCCTTGGCATTTTTAGATGTACTTTCATAAATGAGTTTCAATTTGTCTTGCACGTAGTGGAGCTGTATCTCACTGTCTGAAAAGCTGTATTTAAAAATGTGCTTACTACTCCATAATTCACAAAGCATGGGGAAGTAAAGGAGAAAAAAATACTCCTTGTGTATTTTGCTAGAAACCAACTAGGAAATGTGCATGTTTGTTCCTAAAAGTCAAAGCACTACAGGGAGGGAGGCAAATGGGAAGCCTGTGCTGTTCCTTCACCAATCTGGCCATTTGTTATACGACGTTCCTAAATGAGGGGATGATCCTGCGATACCAAGATGTGTCTGCCTGCCAAAAGAAAGGCAAGGAGAGAACATTTATGAGCTCAAGCAAGTCTTCTGTACAGCAGAGACATGCTTGGACAAGCAAAGATCCATGCATAGTTTGAGACAAATACAGAGCCTGCATTTTCTTTGCACACCAAATCCTTCGAAACCATACCACTTTGTTAAAAAATATAAGAGGTTTTGATACTGCAAGGACAGGACCATCTTTTAACACTAAGGGAAGGTGATATAAGTAATACAACCTATTAGATATGTTTGTATATGCACATTATATATTGCATATATATGTATATGGTCTCATGGAAGGTGTCCCTGCCCGTGGCAGGGTGTAGAACAAGATGAGCTTCAAGGTCCCTGCCAACCCAAGCCATTCAGTGATTCTGATACGAGTAACACACCACAAGTCAGATCTTCATCTAATGTAAATTGTCATCTTCTTCCATTTGACACCTTTTAGGACTTTTAAAATGTTGCATGCACTGAGAATCTGCCCCATTCAGCTTTTGAAATGAGCAACTACAGCAGCTTCTGTAGCACCTATAGAGTCACACCATCATTTCTCAGTCATTCAAATCTGACAACACTTGCCTACTGTTATTGCTTCTTTGAATTTTAATCTGACATTTAACCTAGCTGGAAATGCATTGCCTCGTTTACTTTTCGTGCTCTTCCCCCCTCCATTTACTTCTAAATAACCTTTTTCTTTAGATGATTTTCATGAAATTGCCACTAAAAAGCGTCCCGTTTGAGCTGCCTCATTTGAAAACTGTGAGATAGTGCAAGGCATCTGAAGATGTCATTGTAACACATGAAAAGCACTTCAGCTTGCACATAAACACTATCAAGCAGAATCTGAACTGAAGTTATAAGCTGGGCTGAAATGATATTTTGTTAATAATTGTCAAATATTCCACAAATAGCACAATCCTAAATAGCACCATTCTGAGCAATGAGAGCACCACGTAACACGCTGCATTTTTAAACAGAGCTGAACAGAATATAGAATTTCTATTTGGGAAGTGTGGGCATCTTGAAGCTCAATTTTGTTCAGAAATGGAACAAATATCTCTCCTACAAAAGGAAAATTCTAAAGAGCTGCTTCAAAAAGCAACGTGCATTTCAAATTCAAAGTTTAGGTTTCAAATTGTCTTTTTATTTTTCATTACTTCCATGCCATAATCTGGTTAAAGAAATGACAGTGAAAGGGAGAATTTGCTAAGAACAAAAGCGTCATCAGAGACTTTGCTGATTTCTTTCTCAGTACAATAGACAAGGAGCTGTTTTCTGTATTCTTGTGTAGGATACAGCATCACATTTTTTACTACTGACAGATCATGAAATAATGTGAATAAAAACACACAATATTTTAAATTAAATTTTAATGTTGAAGTAACTATACAATTTTGATAAAACCAGTTCAAGTTTTCTTAAGGAGTTTTAATGAGAAATTCTTAATCAGAAGTCAAAATAAGCAAAGCTCCCTTGCACTCATACTTTCCAAAAGGTTATTTTTTTGGGAATGTATTAAACCAGTTCTTTTGCTTATAATCTAAGGATCCATTTATATTCAATCTCTGTCAGGCATGCAGTTTATTGTTCTTACACTATCCACTGTCTTCTTTGGCAAATATTTCACTCTGTAATCCTGCTTCTAATATTATTATTTGTGCTCTTCTGTTACCCATGGATAGAATGATGATCAAACCCACTTCTTCCAGAGGGGAGAGAGTTCCACCTCCAAAGAGCTTGAAGCCAGAGAGGGAAATACAGAAAGTATGGAAAGAGAGGAAGGGCAATAAAGACTGTAGGAATAAAACAATCCAGATGACCCAACTCTTTGCCCTACACTGTTTCTAGACATCCATGTTCCCTCTTAATCCCATTCTGCAAATTACCTGGTTTTTGAAAATTCAGTTCATTCCTTACACAGGCAAGAAAACTCTCTTTTCTGCATGGGTTAACGAGGTCTACAGTCCAACCCTGAGGAAGAAAACATGCTCCTAGGTGAAGCTTTGTCCTGGACACACACGGTGTGTCTCTTCTTCAGGGTCTCTGGTCTAACAGTGAAGGGCAGTAACAAGAATGATGCAGATCCTTTTTGCTCTGCCTAGAAATAAAAGACAAACGCCTTAAGAGTTATTCATCAAGACTAAGGAGGAAGGAAAGCAAAGACATGGCAAAAATCTTGGGGAGGTCTCCGTTTCCCCAGCCTGCTGCTGCTAAGGAGGGTGTCACATCCCTCCACGCTGGCACACAGCACTGGCACCCTCCTGGCTCAGGGCTGTGCTGCCAGGCACAGCAGAGCCCTTGTCTCAGTGAATTGTCACTGAAGATTCTTTGCTGGGTTTTCCCTCTTTTCGTGATAGCCCAAATTGAATCCTTGCCTTGCCTTGTATCTGTCATGTTAGCTTTTTAGATAGTACATGTTGTATTCGATACTCCCGTGGTCTGCTGTCCTGCTGGAGGAGCTTGCCAGGCTTATCAAGTGCCTCTAATGGTGGTGGCCTGAGGGAAAACAGTACACAGTTTGCTTTTACATTTCTTCTGTACTTTAAAAGCATGAGAGATATTAATAGTACAAAGAACTGCTCCCCACTGCTTTGATCTCTACAACACTGCTGCTCTTTCAGCCTCCATGTCACTACTGATGCCATGTTATATTACTGTTTGCATTATTCCAGCCCACAGTCCATATTCTTTTCCCATCTTGTCTGCTTTAACCTCAGCTGTAACTGGCCTTCCCAGGAGGAGAAAGGGGAGTGAGAGGATTGGATGTGCTGCAGCAGCATCCCCTGAGAACTGTGAGTGATTGAGGGGCTGTATCAAACCCCCTGGGACCCTTGAGAAGAGAGCTGTTGATCAAAAAAATAAAACAAAAAGAAAAAAGAAAAGCTGCCTAAACTGCTTCCCCCCCCTGGAATAACCTCCAAGGAGATGTGCCTCGGAGACACGTTCCCTCCATGCTCCTCCTGTGCTTCAGGGCAGCAGTAATTTACTGTAAACCAGAGGCAGCTACAAATCCCACCATCCTGATGGGAGGTCAGCCTGCTGCCCATCATGTGAGACGGAAGGCAAAGCACGGCAATAACTCCTGTGGCTTCTCAGGGAAGGCAGGAGGAGCAGCACACCATAAAACTCACCCAGCTCACACTGCTGTGCTCCACACGCTGACGTTTGAGGTGACGGGGGGAGGAATCTTCATTTCCCTTGGCCCTGACTCAGCATGGAGTCAAAGTCATTGCTGAGGTGGAAACGTCTGGGTTTGGTGACAGGTTACGAGAAGCTCCGGGGATTGTTTGCTGTTTTCTTATGCAAAGGAACATCCAGGAAGAGGGCATAGACCTGATTTGAATTTAGTCTGTGACTGTACAATTCAAACAAAAAGCAAAAAGCAGGATAATATAGTGTTTTGATTTAGAACGGCTCAACAATTTCCAGCAAATCACAAACTCAGCCATGAAGCTGCAATTGTTCATAGGGGAGTGTGTCTGTGCACACAGAGCCACACCATTTGCAAACTGTGAGATGCATTAGACACACCATGCAAAGTCAATTCTAAGGAAAAGTGGCTTCCTCTTCTTAACTAAATAAATCCATAAATAAATAGAAGACAGCAATACTACAACGGGCAAATTGTTCTTCAGCTCCTGAATGACACATTCGGATGGAGAGAACTGACAAATAGATTAAAAAATGTATTTTATATACAATTGACAAGGAAAATTACCTTCAAATGTTATCTCATTCTCTGTGAAAGGCTGTGCTTGCTTTCTGGGCAAATGAGCAATGCTGCCTAGAGAGCAGAGCACTCAGGTGGGTGCAGCAGCCTGGTTTTGCCCTGGGTCTTGTTCAAATCCTGAGTTTTGGACACGGTTGGGTTATCAGCTGGTGGTTATGTCTCCACTGCAAAGCCTTCAGAGGTCCATCCTTAAATTACATTACAGCTAGATGAAATCATTATTACTGCTGTTCAAGGAAATATATTTTTCATTGTCTGCAGTGCCCATTTTTGCACACCTAGTAAAAAGGGAAAAAAAAGTTGTTTGCCAGTGTCTGACTCTGCTGAGAAACCTTATCTGGGGAAAATGAAGTTGTGTCAGACAGGTGAAGGACTTTCCCAAGCTATTAATTCATTCTGAATAATTCATTAGCTAACACTCTTCGACTCTGATAGTCGCAGGTAAATCCCAGAGAGGGGTTTTGTGGTCCCTCAGCCATGCTCCTCATCAAATGCATTAAGTTTGACATAATAAGAGCATGCATGAGTGTTTTGAAAGAGATATTTATTCCAGAACTTGTAATTAGTGCACAGTGTCTAATTGTGGGATGGAAGTGAGTGAGGATGGTAATAGAGGGCACTCTGCACGGACTGGCAGCGCAGACTCAGGAGTGGTTTCCCTTGATAAGTGAGCTGCTGTGTCTTCTTCCATTTGGAAGTGTTTTACTTGGCCCCCAGCCTTCAGAAGTTTAAGCCAGTGTTAAAGGCAAAGCCTCTCCTCAGCCGTGTGGTCCAGTACATCAGTGGGCAACGTGGAATCAGGGGCTTACCTGATGTGAACTGGAGTGTCTTCACTGAAATCAAGTAATTCCTAGGCACTGTGAGCCAGGTGTTAGCAAAAGTCTTGCCGGGTTACAATGACACAAAGGAGATGGGAATATAAAATTTACCTCTGAAATTCTCAGGGGGATTGATGTGCTGCAAACATATGAGCCAAAAGCACCCTCTCCCTCTAACAGTGTTGCAGGCAAACTGACTAGGCTGCAGGCACTATTTTTCCTTACTTCTTATTGAACCTAAAATGGTCACCAAATTAAACTTTAACAAATAGATCTTCTTAAGACTAAATGAATAAACTTCCTTAATTCTCCGCTATCTAAGTTCATAGCCTTTACTTAATGATGATGCACTTGATTAAATAAAATGAAAGAAAAATGGAAGTTCTTTCAGACATTAAAATTAATAATGAGTTTAGACTTAATCCAAAAGCAATTTAACTTTAAACATTCATATGAAATTAAATGAGCCATTGAATTTGCTATATAAGCAAGCATTAATCTTATCAATCTATGAGAACTGGAATGTTATACAGTGACCCATTAATTTCAAAGTCTAATACAAGGTCTGTTTAATGCCTTTAGTCTATTAAAAAGTGTGATCCTACAATATAACTCCTTTTTCATAAACATTTAAACCCCAATTCATTCTCTTACTGCTTTGATCATGTGCTAATTTGTTCTGACAAGGTTATGGTTCCAGAAAAATCCCAAAATATATCATTTCTTTGCATCTGCATTTGCTCCAAGTTTGAACTTCAACACCAACAAAGGATTTATTGCAAAACATAAGGATTTGAACAGTTGGTGTTGAGGCATAAGTTTGCTGTAATAAATGTTCAACAAAAAAAGGATAAATTTCCTTTCATCAGATGCTATTTAGACTAACAATCTTACCTGTATTCTCAATTCTGTCTTTTCCAATGCAATAGAGAGAGCTGTGCCACCAAAAAACCCCCAACAAACAACAGTGCTCATTCAAAACATCTCTAAAAGAATTAAAGGAAGATTTTCTGTTATGACAAATGCCTTTGGGGTGTTTTATTTCAGTTGTAGCAGATGTGTTGCTTTGTGCAAGCAGGGCGAAAGAGCAGAAAGTTTGCTTTCAAGGTTTCTTGACAGCAGTGCAAGTCATGGTGGTTTGCAAAATTAAAATTTAAAAAAAAAAGGTGTTTTTTTTTTTTTGAAAACTGCCCTTTTTAATTAATGAGATGATTCAGTATCAGCCTTTAATGGCATGACATCTTAGCTCCTGCCATGGAAGGTCATGGTTTGAAATGTCTGTTTGTAATCAGGAGTTTCTCCCACAAAAACCAATCAGAGGGAAAGGTTGATATTTAAATATGTTTATATTCCTAAACAGGTGTTCCAGTTTGACATACTATACCTAATTCTACCTAATTTTCACAAATCTAAGGTCAACAAGAAATTATGCTTCTTAAAATAAGACAAAACCAGTTCCAGTGTGGTTGTTAAAGGGAAAGAATAATAAATAGCTTGCTGAATGCTCTGTTCCTTGAGGGTGCACTCCAGAAATGTCTGCAAAAGACAACCAGTCTTTTCTGTATAGCACTGTATTTTCTTTGCCTGTAATACCTTCCCTGACTCACTTCTGCTTGCAGAAGTCTGAAATAGGGATACAGTAGTACTGTATCCTTGTCCAAATAAATGACTGCTATTAACTTTTAAGAGTCTCCACATTTTGGTGCCCTGCATTAATTAGGAAGGCAAGGCTATGAGCAGATTACTTGTGTAAACTCGTGCAGCTCAGTGGAGCATTGCCCAATTTACACTGGAGACTGTATTAAAATCTGACCTGCTAAATGGTAATATATTCCTTTTCAAATATATTTCTGTGCATTAAGAACAGAGGAATCCTATTTCCAGGGACAGAAGGACAAACTCAAGACTGGTGGAGTATTCTATGTTATGGTCCAACAGCCTGAGTGAGAAGTACTACTGAACCCAAGAGGTTGCTCAAGCAGAAGCTGAATTCAGGTAATCACACATTTAATAACAAAATCACTGATTTACCTAAGGGTGCTCGTGTCAGGGTGTTACTCAAGAGGCAAAAAGGCTCTGCTGGCTCTGCTTCCTGAGAGGTGGGACAGCAGAAGCTCACCGGTCAGAAACCACCTAAGGTGTTTTTGAAGCTTTTATTGAAAGAATATTTCTTAAATTTCATAGAGAAGGACATTTTTCTCATACCTAAATGCTGTGAAAGATTGTTACTGTTGAATTTTCATTCTGGCCACAACAGAGGCGTGGGCTGATGAAGAGCTTTTTGGTTTGCCCAGCTTTTCTATTTTCTAACAATATTTTTATTTTTCCTTTCAAATGAGGCCTTCATTTCTATTTCGTATTCTTCACTCCACAGCGCCGTTGCAACCAAATGAAGCATTTTGATTTTTGTCAAAATAAAATCTGTCAGTAGCTGGCCCAAGACAGTATTTTGGTTTGTTACGGTTGGAATCTCCTTTCATGGAGAATTTTGAAGTGATAGGATTGGCTTCCTGATGGGCATGAAAACAGTTTGGAAATTACAAATTCTCTAGGAAAAAAAACCCCAAAAATGTCATTCTTGTCACAGATCTGGTGCTTTTTAAATTGTTCCCTGTTCCCTTGCCTCGTGATAAAAATAGGATGTTGGGAACATTTGCCACAAGTAAGCGCTAAAGGAGAGCAGAGCAGATTTCCTTCATGCAGTTCTGCTTCAGTTAATATTGCACCCTGATAGGGACTGGCTGAGTTAATCTCCACCACGTAAATCTGAGCATCACCATCAGCACTCTGAACTGTTATCATTGGTTCAGAATAATTGACATAACAAACTTCAAAAAAAACCTCACAACAATCCCCCCCTCTTTGTTATGCTTATCTTAACAACTCTAATCTACAAGACCATATCCAGGTTTGGGGTTTGTTTCAGCCACTTAGATACAAGTTCTTGCCTCAGCCCCTCAGAAATATGAATTCTGATAATTCTGATAATTCACCAGATAAAGGTCTCATTCTCCATCTCATCTGGACTGTTATAAATGAAAATTAGTAACAGGCTGTGCAAGCAACAGGTGATGTGGTGCAACCAGGTGAAAAGTGAACAAGAAATTCTACCTTTGGATTTAAGCTCAAGAGTTTGGTTTTGCAGCCTGCAAAATGCTCTTGGTCTAGAGTTCCTGCCTGGGTAGTGGCACCATAACCTCTGACAGTAAGTTTCCAAAGCAAGTATCAGACCTGTCTGGTACAGGCTGCTATTGCTGCTGCTGGAACACAGTGCTTGTTCTGCAGTGCTCACCCACATGCCCCCAAAATGACTCTTGGCAAGGACAGATTGAACGAGCAAGCCTATGAGATGAAACCTCTTTTCTGGAGGGACCGTGCAAAATACCCGTTGGAATTTGCTCAAGGCATTGAACTGGTTTTTTTCCATATGCAAGAACTACAAACATACTAAAACCCTCCAGTTTTATCATGTTCTCTTAGTCTTTCAGCTCCCAGATAACTGCGTGGTTCAAACAGTACATCTCTCAGGATTGTAACCCTGGAGCTTTTACCATTCATTTATTTATTCTTTGTCAGCTTCTTTCTGCTTAAGGGGTGGATAAGTTATTACTTGTTTGGTTTGTATCCTTTCTTTGTGAGAAATGCTGATGGCACAGGCAGCAGCCAAAGTGTCCTGGTCCAGAGAGCTGGGTGTTCCTTTCTCGAGTGACTTTGTGGTGCTTCCTCAACATTTCACAGAATCACAGGAATTCCTGTTGGGAAGGAACACAGGAGTCCTGCTTCAGCCTCCAAACTCAGACAAGAGAATTCAGCCTTGAGAACTTCCACATTTGGAGACTTCTCTCTGGCTCCTGTTGCAGTGCTAAGTTATCCTCGCTGTGGTTTTTTCTTTCTTCTCTCAGGTCAGACCTATCTGTGAATGTGCCAGCTGTGTCATGTCCAGGAACAATATTTGCACACCAATATTAATAAGGAAGGAGTGCCCTAAAGTAGAAAAGAGGAAGAAAGGACGAAACAGCCTTCACCTGCAGCACCTGCAGGATTCTGAACTGGAAGGCTACTTGCCTGGGAAACAGATCCATTCCATCCCACAAGCACAGCCAAGTGTGGGCCCCAGCCTGGCAGCGGATCCCAAGATGTCCCAGTCGCAGTCCAGCTGCATCTCTTGGTGTGAATGACTTCAAAGGTTGGGATTCTCTCCCCTCGTGAACAAAGTCCCTCCTGTAGTCACAACGTGTAGTCCTTCATGACACTGAAGTGGGGCAAGTACCTACCAAAGCTTGTTCCCCAGCACTGCCTCAGCAAGAGACCTTTTTTTAAATTGTTTGTATGGTTTTAACTCTTAGGTTTGGGATATAATAATCACTTCCAGATGCACTCCTGTTTACTTCTGTGGAAGTATTTGCACAGCACACAAATTTGACAGATGCATTTGGGGAGTTCACTTTTCTCTGCAAGCAAAATGCATGCAACATCATAAACCCCAGCCCTTTTAGAGGAGCACTGAAGTGAGAGTTTCCTAAATAATTGTTTTCTAAACCAACAATAAGAACTCTCCTAATAATTATTTTGAAGACAAGAGATAAGGTTCAGTTACTGTCTATGCTGGTTGATAACATAAAAAACTTAATGGAATACAGTCTTTCTAATAAGAAAGTGAGAATTATAAGCAATAAAACCCAGCATGGGATATGATTATCAGGAGGCAATAATATCCTTGAGCATTCTGCTATATAAAAGCTGAGTCCTCCCCATAAATATGTGTACTTCTTATTAACCACACCCCTACAAGTTGCCTGATTGATACAGAGGTATTATTTTTCAGATTTAAATAGTGATACATCATCTTCATAAATTGTTCTGGGCTTCAATATTGTATCCACGAGATTAATAGAGTTCTGTGTTGGAGATGTTAATTGCTTCATTCCTGATGGGCGCTATTTAGACCTTCACACCTCCATTTTCAGGGGAGTAAAACGAGGGGAGCATCACTTTGGGACAAAATGAACCAATCCCATTTTAAGAAGGAACAATCAATCAGCATCAGAATTGAGGTAGTGCCTGTGCTGTCTCTCATTTCTTGTTTCATTACTTACCTTGCCAGGATGAATAAAATAACTGTCTTTGGAAGGCTGCAAAGTGGCCTTTTTTCTCAAGTTAGTTCCCAACTATGGTACAATTGGCTGATGCCAAAAGCCTATTGAGACATTTTAGGAGGCACAGAACTTTTTGAAGTCCTTTTAAGAGGAATAATGTATAAATGTTATCCTCATGTACATCACCCATCATCCTTTGTCTCTTTTACTCATTCTTTTGTGTTTTATCCCACCTGACCTGACTCTCAATTTTACATCGTCCCCCAGTTCCACAAACTGCTCCAAGCCCTCCATTCACCTGCCTGAGCCTTGGGGACTGGTGGTGGGGAACAGATTGTACATCTTTCTCCTTTACATAGTAAGGACAAGATGGAAGTGTAGGGAGGGAATTTGTCCCAGAGTTTTTTCTAAGAAAGGTGGGGTTTATAATCCCAGTAAAGCAGATCATTCAGCCCTGTGACCTGGCCATCCTTTCTGCAGTGAGAGAAAGAAAACTTTTATTATTTTATTATTTTTAGCAGAAGTTTCCCAAGGCAGTTCTCTCCAGCTTACTTTGATAGCAAACAAATGGTGTGTAACTTGTGAAGAAGAAGCATTTCATAGCTTTTGCTTGAGGGTTTTTTATGGAGGAAGCACCAGTGAACAGCCCAGGAATTCGTCTTCCTCATCTCTCAAACCTGAGCCAAGCCCTGGCTGTGGTCAGAGGTGACAGGATGAGGCTGCTGAAGGATGTGAGCATCCACTGCCATCAGCACCAGCTCTGCTACCCAGGCTGCTGCACACAGGACTAAAATAAGCTGCTTTAAGAGTGCTCCCCATATTCCCCAACACTAATTTCTCCTCTGCTGAGAATGTGACCTGCCAAATCCCCAACGCCTGCAATTAGGACACCGAATTCCAACAATATTAGATCACAATAGGTATAATTACAGCTGAGTGTAACTGTCTGCTGTCACATTTGTTGCTTTGTGCATATTAATTGGTTAACCTACTGATGGCTGGCCAAATTCCTTCCTTGATCAAAAGGCACACTGAAACACTTAGCAGAGTGTTCAAACAATGGGCTTTATTAGTACAGTGTCAGCAAGTCAGCCTTTCTTAGAGAAAGAAAATGTATAAGGAAACACAGGGCAAAAATTCTTACTGGAAATCCTTCTGGAATAACAAAGTATAGTGGCTCATACATCAATTATTTTTTCACAAAAGCTTTTTTCTAAAAAGAGAGACTGTTATTAAGCAAAAAGAAAAGTATTTTCTTTAAATTCCTTTTCTCTCTCTCTCAAGACCAGTGTTCTGATCAATGACAAGAGATGGAAATTGACAATTTAATATTTTTAGAATCTTCTTTGTCTTTTGGTATATTTATTTTACTGTTAATTAGAAAATCTTAGACTGACTGACATCAACTCACATGTAAATTAGCATTTTCCCCACTAGTTACATGCAACAGTCATGGCTTTCAACAGAAAGAGAATAGGTTTAGATCAACTATTAGGGAGAAATTCCTCCCTGGCACAGGGTGCCCAGAGAAGCTGTGGCTGCCCCTGGATCCCTGGGAGTGTCCAAGGCCAGGTTGGATGGGGCTTGGAGCACCCTGGGCTGGTGGAAGGTGTCCCTGCCATGGCAGGGGGTGGGATGAGATGAGATGAGCTTTAAGGTCCCTTCCAAGCCAAACCAGTCCATGATTCTGAGTTTCTGCAAGTTCAAAACCTTATTAGCAGTTTGGTTTTTGTGCCTGCTCCAGAAGTTCTGGAAGATTAGCTCACCAACCTAGTGGATATATGCAATGATGGCATAGCAATATATAAAGGGTTTACATTATGTCATTTATTCCGTATTATGAATTACTGCAGAACAGAAACTGCAAAGAGCATTTTATAGATTATCAAAATGATATACAAGGAACAACCTGTGTATGAAAAATTATGTACAGTGGACCACCCCTACCTTCATTGTATATCCATAACATCTATAGCATTCTCTTAATAAATGTTTAATTAGGAACAGGGCCAGTAGAGTTGTTCTAGGTCTAGTTTCTCTGGTGGAAACAATGATGTGCACAGATGTGCAGTAGCAGCACTGACATCTGGCCAATAGATCACTTCAGTCACTGGCTCTCAAGTTTAATTTCTGAGCTAATGCTTGTGATTTTACTGATACCAGGAATTGCTGTTACAGACATAAATCTCTTGGGGAGGGGGAACACTCTGAAATGGTCTCCAGGCCTTCACTGCCCTTTCTGCTGTGGGTTCCCATAGTGCCATCTTCCTAAGCTTTCCACTTCCATGTTCGTCCCCTTAGACACTGGTTTCAGTCATCTCCTCACATCTACCACTAGTACAAACTGGAGAGGACTACAACAGGTCCCTGAGAATGATGGTGGTCACCTTAAAACGAGCACTGCTTTCTTATTTATGTGCATCTTATTCACACTATGAAACACTTTGTTTTGTTTTGTTTAACTTCTTTGGTGCAGCAGACAGGTGAGTTAATTTCATTTGATTCTTAAGGCTAAACTGTAACAGAACATATATTAAGTCAAAGTTATATTCAAAAATATCCCATTTTGCCACTTGAAGAAGTGTTCAAGTTGTCAGGTTTATTAATACCACTGAAGCAACTGTTTTCTGGGTAAATGGACACAAATGATGTTACGGGGGCTCTGCTTTAGCTGTGGAAAACTACATTTGCACTCTAGGATTCCTACACTGATGGAACATGTTCATTTCCAACTGGGAAAAAAAAACAAAAACAAAAAAAAAACTTAAAAGGAAGAAAAAAAATGTTCAGGGTCCCATTCCTTGACAGTGACATTGCCTTGCTGTCTCCCAGTAACTCCCACCAAGCACACACTTCAAAATGAAGCAATGGCATGTTGCTCATACACTTTTTGCTTTCTGTGACAAAGTTTGTATCATGTCTAATGGCAAAATATACATGTAAACATAGCTAAAAGATTGTCAGTTGCTTGCTTTGTTTAAAGATCAGGTAGCTTGTACTTGTCAAGGCTTTCTGCTGTTAGCCTCAATCTTGCCCTCCCCACCTGGCCAGTTTTAACTCCGTGCTATGGCTGGGCTAGGTAATAGGAGCCATGGGAGTAACTTTATAAAGCCAGGAAATCAAAGGCAGATGCTAAACATAAATTGTACCAATCAGAGCTTACGAAAGAGTCGAATTCTCTGCTGTAATTCTATTTGAACAAACGTGTCAAATACAGGGACTGGTAGAAATACCATCCTCTTCAGGTCCCACTCTCATCAGCTGCCCTGCATTTAATCCCTTCCCTGCTCATCAGTTCCATCCCTCCGCTGCAAAATCACCAGGAAAGACACAATCAGGTGTGATGATCCTTTGCAAAGGGACAGCAGGCTCTGACCTGCCCCCCAGCAGCTTCAGGGTGGTAATTTCCCTGATGGCACCTTCTCTACAGCTGACCAAGGGAGTACATCCTGACCTGCCCACGTCCCCTTCCTCGGGCCAATCATCCAGGCAGAACTGCAGAATGCTCTGTGCTCTGGGGATGAAAATGGTAGGGAGAGTGGATGTATCCAGATGGAGTCCCAAACCCTCCTGCTGTGACACCTGCATTAGTCTGAGCTGTTCGGGTGCTGTGCTCATTGTCACCCTGATGTCCTTGCCATGAACACCACTCTGTCCCTCAGGGTGCAATCCCCTCCAGCAACTTTCAATTCCCAACATATTTCCCATCTTCTAGGATGGATAGAAGGCTCAGCCTACTCAATATGCAATCCAGCCTGGCACTTACTGGTATGTTAGTTTGTCTTCTTTTGTTCTGATAGTGTTGAACTTGCAGTAGGTTATTTACACTGAGAACATGATTTCCCCCAAAATACTTAATTTAATAATGTGTTCCACCAAAGGGTCAGAGCTGACCTGACTTGGGTGGTATTTTGCACAGGGACTGTTCGTGTGATCTTTAAAGGGCTGGTTTAAGGGCTACTGAAGTGGACAGAAAGATGGGCATTGAGAGTAAACAAAGCCAAGCAGTGAACTGTGCAAAAATCTAAATATTAGGAAAGTGTTCTGTGCTGGGGTGACTCCACCTGTAATATTTGCAGCATTTCTGAGGATTCTAATTGGGCTTGAAAAAGCCAAATTAAACGGACTCAAGTTTTTAGCTAAAATGCATTAAAAATGGAAGGTGTTTGTGTAACCTGAAGAATTGGACTGATCTTCTTTGTGTTTACAAACACAAAGGCAAGAGACATTCAAACCATAGCTGTCAGCTGCATTTCCCAAGGGTGATGCCATTTGGCTGTACATAATGGAAGAAAGCCTAAGCTGTTCTACATATGTAGAGCTATAAAAATAAGATTATTGTTGTTCCATGGCCTTACGTTGCATCCAAAACGTGAGTTAGTGCTCTTGTAGTGGTAATAAAAAGAAATTCCAAGTCCAGTTGGTTTTGGCAATATGAATGATGCCTACAAAACACTTTTGTTCTATTAAAAATATTTCCTCAAACAAACAGAAGGAAAACGCTACTCCAGAATGGCCATAATAGGGAACTGATTTTGAACTCTCTTGCACCATCATTGCCAAAACTGCCATTTCAGTAATCCCAGTTCTGATGGTACCTTGAATCTCTACAGGTATAGCTCCATTTATTTCAGTGGAACTATCTTGTTTGGTTCTCATTATACAAATCCAAAATCTAGTGAAACAGAGAATTTTAGAGCTGTATTCAAAGCTCACTGAAGTCAATGAGACACTACCCTTTGACAGAAAGCAACCCAGATAATTTCAGAATTTTTTCTAATAGGTGATACTAGTCACACCACTTGTGTACCTGTTTAACTTCATTGATTTCAAATGCATTACTGAGTGTTAGGTTAATTATTTTTAGTGTGAGGCAAAACTTTCAAAATCACCATGGGAAGAATAAGTTCCAATCCAACAGAAAACTGTAGTTAAAGAACAGATTTCTCAATTTTCTTCAATTTAGCATCAGTCCTCGTGTGACCCCCACCCTATTGCTTAATGCACTTTTAAAATCCACTCTGGTTTCCCAGGGATGAAAGCAAAATAACTTAGGATAGCATAACATTTTTTGGCTTTAGCTCTGGTCAAGGGAAATGTGTGTTTTTGAAACCTCTAAATGTGTAGAACCACTGCACTTTTCCTTTTTCCTCATCTCTGTTTTCAATCTCAGTTATGCTCCCAAGCTAAACCCAAGACAGATCTCAATCTCTTACCCTTTCAGAAGAAGTAGTGTCAATAGGAAAAGCACTTCCCAGAACAAGGAGGTTTGGCTTAAGCCATATATGAGTCATCTGCTCTTTCAGCATTTTATGGCAGAGGAAATATGTCCCAAATATTAAGGCATAATTAACAATCACAGAAGGACAAATTTGTGAGGTGCACAGTGCCAGCCATGTAAAGCCTGGTCCTGCTGTTGGGCTGGAACTCCATCCCATGGTCTCCTTGGTCCATGTCCTCTGAGTTCAGCAGTGGGTCTGAGGTATTGCAAAGCACTGACCAACATTTCCAAAGGGAAGGATAACACACCTGCAAGTCAAAATCCACCCGTCTGCCCATCCTCACTTCAGACCTGTACAAAACCTGCATAGACTGATGAATCTGCACAGCAGCTCAGCATAGTACTTTGACTTTATATGAAAATATGCCTGAATTTTACTGCTAGGACTGATGACAATTTGATTGGAAAACAACGAAGAAAATCTCCCCCAGCAGCAGAACAAAATGTTCTCACCTCCAATCCTTTCCAGCCAACCCACCTCACCCCTCCCTGTTCTCACCCAGACCTGTCTCTTCCTAAAAGTATGTGTTCTTCTTAAAGGCAAAACTTTTACACCCAAATCGTACCTGAATATACTGAAAACGAATGCTTTTGACCAATTCCAGCTACATCAGGCTGAGGTGTTTCCAGGCTGCCCCAGCACTGCCCCAGCTCCAGCAGCGCCCCACAAGACAAAGGCTGGGCGCTTGTTCAGCGGCTGCAAACAGCTCATATACATAAAATCTGCCTCTCTGGGTACAGCAGACCTCGCCTTCCCGAGCCTTTTGTAGCTTGCCCAGTGGAAGGTCTCTGGCTAATGAGGTAGATAACATTTTCCTGCCTCATGCAAAGTTGGACTGTTCTTCCTTGCAATTTCATGAAGGTAAACATTAGGTTGGCCTGCCTGACAGAGAAGAGTGGCACCTCTGTAACCTGTTCTTCATCTGCAAGTGCAACTTCGCTTGACTTTGGAAGGGTTTGTTGCACAGGCATCTTGGGATTTTCCCCTTAAACAATGAATTGCACTCTGCTGAATGTCAATTAATGGTACTAGGATTTAAATAATATATGCTCACGTTTTTAAAATTTCAAATGTGTCGTGCTGGTGACTCAAGATTTACCTGGCAGATAGTTTAAAGAAATTACTTTGCATGCAGTGATTCATTTAAATTATAAGTACCCATTACTCTCTATTTCATTTTTAACAAGTTCATCATCCACTCAAAGAAATGCCAGATAGCTCAGGCTGGAAAACTGATTTATCTGGCATGTGCAAAGATGGACTCCTTGCAGTTGGGGCTTCCTAATCAGAGCAGAAAGGTATTAAGGGTAGGTGTCATATTCCTTGATGTTTGCAGAAACTGTCAGAAGGCTGCATGCATTATGGACTCTTCTTTTGCTACATTACAGTCCTTCAGTCCCCAAAGCAATTTATGTGCATACGCAGGACCATATCCCGAGCTCTTAACTCAGGTAAGCCCTGTGGATTTCTGCAGCATCTTACCTTAATGAGGACTTCCGGATTCAATGCTTGAAAATAAAAGGGAAAATTCTATGGACTGAATATATTTTAAAATTAATAATTATTTAGGGAATTCGATATTAAAATATTGGTTTAGAACTATATGCACCACTGGAATACCAAACTAGGCTCTGGCTAAGTAATATTTGTGTTAGCCTCCAATTGCTGTTTCTATCCACTAAAGAGATAAGTGGTACAGCCAGCCTTTATTTCTTTTCCATTTTTTTATGCTTTCTCTAAGAATAGCTTGGCTCCGAGGACACCAAGACCAAAGATATTTGTTTTAATCTTTGATAATATGGTCCTTTTATGTTGTAGGTTTAAAGGAGTCTAAAACATTGAAGGAAGATTTTTGTAAAAATGTTTAGCCTCCAAATGATATTGCTGGGCCTTTGGTGGGGTTGAGGGCTGAAATGCCTGACTCAATATTTTCTACATTTCTCCTTCTGGAAGCCAAGTTTATCCTCTGCAACTTCTAGTCGATGGTGGATCCTGATCTCCCACCACTGAAGGGGATAGAGGAGCAGAGTAAAACATAATTATTTGGGATTCATTGCAAGAAATGCCTGCTGTGATTTTAGGGGCACTTAACAACCTGCAGAATTTATTTTGTTCCAAGATTCAGGGGAAATAGCAGGCCTATTGTCAGAGATGAGCCAATAATAAAGTTATTGGTTAAAGAAAAAAACCAGTAGAACTTTAATTAAATTTTCAGTCTTCACAGTGAAGGATCACCACCAAAGTTTGTAAGTGCCTCCTCTGGCCAGGGGAGCAGTGGTAGAAAAATCACCACAAGAGCAGTAGATAACTTAATCAAATAGTTTTATTTGTAATTGGATATTGTAATACTCGTAGGATCATAAAATCATGGAATAGTTTGGGTTGGATGGGACCTTAAAGACCATCCAGTTCCACCCCCTGCCATGGGCAGGGACACTTTCCACTAACCCAGGTTGCTCCAAGCCCTGTCCAACCTGGCCTTGGACACTTCCATTCCACTGTGCGTAACATCAGCACCTCATGGCACAGCAGCTTTACAGTTCTGCTGCTGATTAAGTTCAGGCCCGTATTTCTGAGACTCAGGCATCCTTGCTAACAGAGTTTCTGGTTTCCCTGGCAGTGACTTCCATGTAACTGTCTACTTACCCATGTAAATCAGCATCCCATGGTTCAAGTTAATGAACTATGCCAATTCTTTATAAATAAAAGCTTGCCTAGACTTTTAATTGCTTTGAAGACCTCCTAGGAGAGGATCAGCCACAAAGCTCATGTACTATCCTGCTACCTTGGGGCAGAGCACTCCCTGTTCCTCTGTCTTTACTTTGCTGATCAGCCATGTGCAATCTGGCCTTAAATTGGCAGCGTGACCCTCATTTTCCCAAAGTGGAGGACTTTTGCAATCAGCTGCCTCTATTTATGTAGACAATAACAGACATGATCAATGAATAACACTTAGGCCCTCTTTTAAGGCTGCTCTATTTTCAGCTGTTGCACAAAGAACTGCTCATCACCATCGTTCTGCTGTTTGCCAGCTCAGCGTTACCCAGCGCAGGCAGAAAACAGGGATCTGCACAGGTTTGTCCTGTTTGTGCCCATGCACTGCCTCTGGGAGGAAGTGATTTTCAGAGCCAGACCCACATTTAGTGGAAAAACACCACAAAAACACAGAAATGTGAATTCTACAGCACTGAAGAGGAGCTCAGTACGTTTTCCACTTGGGGTGGATTTAAAGTGCAGGTAGCACTGTGGCATTAAGAGGCCCACAAGGAAGGGAAGAGCTATAAAAGCCTCTGTCATGTATTAGAAGCAGCCTAGGCAGCCTTTGATTGTAGAGATTCCTTCTAAAGGGCAAACTAACCCTGTAAGGAAGCAAACTTGGGTACCTCTCCAGTCTGTGGCAGCAGGGGTTAATCCATACCCTTATGCTGGCACAAGGCACAATGATTTATGGATGTAGATGGTAGAACAAGCACTTTGTATCTCACCTCTCTGTCTGTCTGTCTCTCTACCTCTCTTCTCCCCCTCTCCAAAGGAATAAGTCCACAGTGCATGTATATTCTCTTTGTTTGCAATGAGTGATGTGCCAGGCAGTCATTGCTCATACGTGTGAGAACGATGCAGAGAGGACAGAAGGCACATGGTGAAAAAGTCAGATGATGTGATTTTGGTAGGTGCAAGTACACATTTAGACTCACACTGTCCTGATTTCCAGCTACGCCCAAAACATAAGTATAATTAATTAGTCTTCATCCTGCACCTTCAGCTACTGAGTAACTTGTCGGTTTTTATTCTTGGTCAATATATCAGGATTAATGATGTTCTATGCATAAGATTAAAACAGGATAAATGATATTTAATGATAATTTAGACAAAAAAAAATCTTCTGTGGGCACAGCTTCTGTTCCAATCTGTTCTGTTTTTGCTTTCGGCAATAAAATTTTATTGTAGCTTAGGTCTCCTCTTCTGAAAGAAATAGCTTTATTCATCTTCCCTCCTATTGGCAGCACCACAAAAAAGCAAGTTTAATGGCTAACGCAGAAAGTTAATTTCAGAGAAGTTGCTTAAAAAATAAACCAGGTGAAGAGACACATTAGAAAGTCAGTCCCACTTCAGGTCCTGTTGTGTAAACCCAGCACGCCACAGCAGGTCAGGAGTCATCTCAAAACAGGGAACGCTGCAGCAGGTCTGTCCCAGCTGGCTCCAAACCTGTCCCTCCTGTCACCTACTCGGAAAAGGGGACACTTTTGGTAGCTGTGTTCTGTTGCAGGGTCTGGGGTGGTCTGCTGGGGTCTGCCCACGGGTTAAGCCACAGGAAGGCTGAGTAAAGGTGTCACCAGCCCCCTCTGCCTCTAGGACTGCTAAGAAATTTTCTCAGCAGACTGAGGACTCTCGTTCTCCGACTCACATAGATTTCATTTCACAGAATAAGCAGAAAGTCTTGAAAATCCATGGAGGTTTTGTGTGTGAACATGCAGGGAAAGGTTAGAGAATAATGACTCATTTGTGATGCCTCCAGACTGATTCAGTTCAGGTTTGGCAGAAGGTTCTGCTCACTTCTGTCACTGAATACCTACGTCTCCATATTACACTGCCTGTCGGAGATCTGTTAACATCATTGCTAATAAGATATTGTTCTTTCTTCTTTGTCAGTGTTTCAGAGAAAGGACAGATACTTGAAATTTTATTTTTTTTTTTAAAGAAAAAAAGACTTTCTAAGAGAGTACAAATTAATGCGAAATGGATCAAATTCTGGGGAAGCTAAAAAGGAATGAAGGGAGTGAAGTTAAATGTGCTCGCAGTAGGTTTTCTTTTCTTGTGAAGAAAGGTGACAGCCAGGAAGGGAATAGCTCTGGGACATGATCCTTGCAGGCTCTGTATGCAACACCTGCCCGTACCCAGGCGTGCAGACATCATCTTGAATAGCCTGAATAAAGACCAGGCTCATCTGCAGCCTCTCTGATAGACTGACTTCAGCGGGAGCTATTTATAAATCATTCTTTCATTCTCCACAATGCTTTGGCTGGAGCCAGAAAGGACAGAACTCCTGGCAGACGGGCCCCTTGCCCAGTGTGCTGTGACTGACATGTAATCTGTCACTCCCCGTCATCTGTGGGGTGGTGATAGGAAAATAATGCTCCTCAGCTTGCCTTAGATCACACATTACTCTCCTGAATGCAGCTCCCTAAAGCTGTGAAATGGCCTTTAGAAAGTGTCTTTGTTCATTTTTTTTTCATATAGGAGAATGGGAATAAATGATAAACAGGCTGGAGGGAAGGAAAGCAAAACACACATTAGAACTCTGATGAGAGAAATTGGCAATGACTGAGATTTCAGTGTGATCCAACGACCTTTCTGCATAGAATACCCACGGTGTGTCTCAGACACAGAGAGGGGTGCAGGGCTGGGCTGGGTACTGACCAGGGCACTGGCTGTGAGTGGCACTGCCTGAGCTTTAATCGGGGTTTAACCAGCCATGGTCAATAGAACCCTGGGAAATCAGGCCCCTTCCACTTCTCCACTGTTTAGAAAATAAAATTCCCCCTGTGGCATCCCTCTATAACAAACATGTGGCATAACAGAGTCCCACTTCCATCTGGTGACTTGGGAGTTACAGTAACACAAATACTGTAATATAATAAATACAATGACCACGGACACAGATCTTTTGCTAAAACAGTTTTTTTTTGACCAGTTGAGGATCACAGCTCTTTAAAAAAAAAAAAAAAAGACACTAAATATTCTTCTTTCAGGCCATTTTATTGTGATGATTTGTTTACATTCCTTTGATGCAATGAAAACTCTCCAAGATTGGCAAAGATGCCAAATTAACTTGCTCTCACTCCTCCAGCATCCCCTGGTTCCTGGGCACCAATTCTCTTTGTTTCATGGTTTGGATAGAGTGAAGTTGCTGGTGATCTTTAGAATATTATAATGCTCTGCCTGAGGTCGCCCCTTGCTGCTTCCAGTGACATTTATGTAAATTGTCACTAGAAGTTTAGGGCAACTCTCTTTTCTTCCTTAATAACATGTCATACTGATGTGGCTTTATTTGTGTTTCATAAAGGGATGATTGATTAAAGAGGCCAACATTAATTTAGATTGATATTCTCCAGACTTCTTGTAGAGACACTGCAGAATGAGGCCCCCATATTTTGCATTTTAATTTGCTTCTCAATAAACTTTATGTCTCCACAGTCTCGCTGCCCCTTCCTATGGCTCACCAGGCAAATTCCTGGATGTAGTCCCTCAGTCTCCTCACCATGTCTCCCTCTTACCCTGCTAGTTTGTTACAGGGGAACTAGAGCTCCAGAAAGTGCAGAAGATGCTGTATTTGCACCAGTTGGTTCCAGCAGAAACTGCAGGTGCACTGTAGGTGATGGGATGTGTTCCCATTCCTCCCAGTGCAGGCAAGGCAGCGTTGCCAGTGACTGTGATGGAAACAAAACCCAGACCAGAGCCATTTTATTCATGCAGATGAATGCAATTTCTACTGAAAACCTATCTCAATTATTCATGTTTGAGTCTACTTATCCTCTGAGCTCCTTTCACATTCTTTATTGTTCTCCCTGTGTAGTTTGCAAATACATTTTAGCTCAGATTTATACTGGCACAGACATCAAAGCACTGACCCAGGAAGCCCAGTGTAACAGGTTGTTTCCTTTGCATCACAATAAAAGACCCTGATTTATTCTCAGTTTGCCTATTAGGAGAGAAATAAATATGGAGGCTGCAACTAGACTTGGGTGCCTTCCAAAAACGTGACTGACTCTACTCGGGTCAGTATCCAGAAGCAGTGCTTTAGATATTCTTATTTTATGCTCAGTGTCCCCATAGCCCTGCACAGAGCTGAAGCATCTCAGGTGGTACAACAATTTCCAAGATAACTAGAACCCTGTCTCAAAACTGGGCTTTCCCAGAATGGCTGGGAGCAGAAGAAATTCTGCTTTAAAACTGCTCTGAATGATCAACAATGTTCCACAGAAATAAAATCCCCGCAGAAGAGAAGCCTGGCCATTTCTGGAAGGTATTTATCATCTTTCCAGACATTTGATCACAGATAGAAGAGCCGCTAGGGCAGCTTGTGCTTGAAACTGTGTCCTTTGCTCTCCATGCCGTTAAGTCCTGTCAAATTCTTGCTTTCCCTTATTCCTCCAGGAACGTCGAGGTTCCCTATTCCCTTCCAGCTCTCTGCGAGGGGCTGCAGGGAGGAGGGATGTACTCACTGCTGGAGACAGCTCTGAACACACACACTGCAGTCATTCCTAATGGCAAAAGTGAGCCCTGCGAATGTGGAAATAACCAGCTTGAATAAGTAGTTTGAAGACAGCGTGTCAGTAGCTGGCATGCAGGAGTATGCAGCATTTGTTCCTGTGATTTACAGGATAAATCAAATACCTTGTTTTATGCTTCATTGTGAAAGGCTTCTTTTGTGTACAGCTCTTCACACGTAGTTCTTAGCACTTTTTATGGATTGTCTGAGGGCCCATTACCACCTCTGGGCAAGGTAATGAGGAGATGCTGGAAATTCTCACACTACCCTGCTCATGTGGAACAGAACAAAAGGGTCAGCCAAGTTACTGTAGAGGGTTCCCTACGAAAGAGAAATGCTGGTTATAGGCACGGGATGAAAAAGGACCTACCAAAATGAAGTTATACATCTTTTCAGGCTCCTTTCATTTAAAGAAGAAGACAAACCCCTGATCTTTCCAGAGGCTCCAAGGCAAGGACCTACCTATTGTCACCAGAACCCACAGGTTAACGTGGAGTTGCCTCATAAGGAAGCTGGAAGTTTTTCAAGTCCAAAAAAAGATAATTAGGAATATGATGTACTTTCACAAATAGAATTGATGTGAGAGTGGTTTTGCTTATAGATCTGTGTAGCAAGTGCCTGTGCCGGCCTGTGCTTCTCCACAATCTTCATTTTCCTTTATCTGTGTTGTTGGCTTCCCATACACAGAAGGGAGCAGCTCTTTCCTGCCAGGGCCCACAGCTTTGCTCCCCCTGGGCTTTGTTCCCAGGGATGGAAGGGGACCCCATTGCTCCTGATACTCAGCTTTCAGCAGGGACCACCTACAGCCTCCGTTTGGATGATGCGTCATCATTCACTTTGACAATTTCATCATGATCACAAGAACTGAGAGCAAATTTCACTCCCCTGGTGTGTGAATTTGAATCATGCCACACCTGCAGCCCCAGATTGAATCTGGGCTTTGCTGTGGTAGGTCTGAGTGACACTCGCAGGGCTCCCTCACAAGGACAGTGCTGACTGAAGCATCACAAACAAGTGGCTGTCATACACTCCGTTATTTCTTAATGGCAATGTTTTAATTGCATATTTCATATTTACGACCCTACAAAGAATAATTTTAATCTGACATTAACATCTGAATATGATTGCCTGAAAGACAACAGCAGCAATGACAAATACTGATATAAATCAAACCAACTGATTTTCAATTTCTAATTAAAGATGACACTGAAATTTCAAGATAAGAGACATACGGATACAAACACATTTCTTTGCAAGAAGAACCAAAACCATATGGAGAAAAAGTGTAAGGATATCAAGCTAAAATCTGAACTTCTTGGCATCTAAAATGACTGCAAAGGGAATCCTAAACTGATCATCTTCCTATAAAAACTCATTTACCAGGCTCTTTCACAAGCCACTGAGTAAGATGTGAGACATCTCAAGCTGTTCAGAACAACTGGGAATTGATTGTACGTAACCTGTGTTGCAATTGTTTTACCAGTTGAGACCGTGAGACAGATGGCATGAATATATTTAAAGTTGGGGACAAAGCTGATGTGACAGTGAGCTGGCTTTCTGAAATGAACAATGCGAGTCACAGATTTGTGATCAGATGCAAAGGGCTTCCTTCAGAAGAAATGGGGGCCAGCGGTCTCCAGATGCTGGGGACTGGGACAAGAGCCTGCTACTTCCACAATCAGCCCCACCATCTGCAGTCCCAATAATCAAAACTTTTAACTACTCCCCCTGTGCAAATAAGCCTTGCAATAGGTATGGCTTTCATCGTGTTGCAAAGGGGGTTTAAAATATGCACAGAGGGCCAATAAGGAACAGCCTCGCTACAGGCTGCTGATACAAATGTTATATTCCAGCCTATTTCACAAGTCAAATATTGGGAATTGCCTTATTAAAGTGCCAGCGAAAGAGGGAGAGAAATTTTAAGGGTTTTTAGAGGCTTTAAATGATCTTGTGCAATATTGCAGCCTTAACTTTGCTTTTTGTAAAGAGCTCATACAACCTCAGAGCCTGGTGTCTGCTGCGCTTTGGCATAAAGCCATTTGCAGTATTGAGATTCACTTTTGCTGTGTTTATTGTATCATCAACTGCTTGTTTATGTGGGGTGGAAGATGAAGTGGTTAGCTCTACTACTCGTTTGCTGGGCAGGAAACAACTCTATCTGTAACCTGATGTCTCTGTTCCTTCCTCTTAATGTTCCCTTCTCTCTAAAGGCCTTTATTTTTTTTGCCTTAATGACACTTTAAGCTGCTGCTTTAAAAATGAGTTAACTTCACGTTTAGATTAGTTCCCATAAACCTGATCTTTAAAGGGACCTGATTATCTTCCTTGTTTGTAAACATAATTTTGTTGCAATAACTGAAGATGCAAGTTCTGCCAACTCCAAGCCTAAAGACCTAAGGAAATGAGGGCTAGAGCTGGGTATATGGACGGTACCAGGACACTGAGGACAAGCCATTTAGGGCAAGCCATTTAGGTCATTGTGAAGCTGCCCATAGGAAGGAAAACATGCTTCTTAGAAGACAGGAGTACCAAAGTTCATATAGTAACCTTTAATTAATGTTTTCTCTAAAGAAACCTAACAATTTGTATGGTACAATGGCCAGGAATGGATTTTTTACTGTCTGTCAAGAAAGACAGCTTGTTCTTACTGAGAAGCTGAGGCAACTAAAAAGCAGCTCTTAGAGAAAGATAACTTCCAGTCGCCTCAACATGTGGCTTTACTGTGTTTCCATGGGAAAAGAGCTGATTCCATGCCCTCTTCCCAAGCCAGCTGCAGCCAGCACTGCTGTGTGAAGCACAGCTGGCACGGTGTGGCATGGCAGGAGGCTTTGCCACTGCTGCCTGGGCCAGGGTATGGGGCTCTGGGGGTCTGGGCTGAACCTGCAGGTAACCCAAATGAATGTCCTGCCACATGCAGACCAAATTGGCTCCGCTGCCTCACATTCTGGGAATGTCAAGAGAGTGTGGTGAGAAGTCAGGCAGAGTAAAATCTGTCCTTCAGCAACGGAGGCTCTTCAATAAACACAAAACACATTTTCTGCACAATTACAGAACACTTTTTCAGTAGTCCAGTCTGATGCAGCCTTTGTAATAATGGAGTCTAAACTCCATTGTCTGTTCCCTGTGCCATGGGCAGGTTTTTGCCAAAGAGAAGAAACCATCTGAAAAAGGAACATCTAATCCAAAGCATATTTAGCATTAGACTATATCATCAGAGAAACGGCTTAGCTCTACAACAATGACCCAGGTCCTCTGTTTGCTCACATTAAGTTGACTTTATGACATGCTGTGGGAAACTTTTAGGAAATACCTTCAGTTTTTTCTTTCCCATCTTATGCATGGTTTCAGGTTGCAAAAAACAAGCGGTGTCCCACCACTTCATGAAGTTTTGATGTTGTATTTGTAAACACCAAATGACATTCATGGCATAAAAAATAGGCCCATTACCATGACTAAATGCTTACAGGTAGCAACAGAGAGCACTTTTAAGCAAGCACTCCAGAAGAGCTCAGGGCAATGTTAGATGATAGAATGAAGAATAAAAAATGAAGTAGAAGTTGTCCATAGCTTTTATTATGTGCTAGGAAAGAGGTTCTATTTATTGCTCAGGCAGTTAAGCAGGCTGGCTTCACTTCTCTTGTAAGATGACAAGTTCATAGCCCGAGGTAGAAAGTCTACATCATACCCTTCTGTTATATCTTACCAGAATAGTCTTAATGACCTGGCATCCCAGATAAAACACATCCAACTTCTCTCTTTACTCCTTTCACTTCTCAGCAATTCCAGGGTCACCGTTATATAATCTGATGGGTGAAGAAGCATCTGTGAAGGAGTTTGATATGTGTCATCCGTGGTGTGGCTGGAATCCATCTCTGCCACGTCTTGCGGGGACACTACAGTAGAATAATTCAGTGAATCTAAGTCACACTCTTGGCTAACAACTGTCAAAGTTGAAAGAAACCCTGGTTGTTTTTTTTTCTGAAAAACCTTGGGATGGCAAGGGAGCGAGATGGGATTGCCCTGGATGTGATAATGGCAGTAATTTGATGGAGTCAGATGTTACTTCTAAGCTGACAGATCTCTAGAAACATTGAGGTTAAGGCTTTGAAGATGGTTCCATGAGAAAAAAGGTACTTCAATGAACTAGGACTTTTTTCCTTTACAAGATGAAATCCTCACGAAGTCCCAGATGAAGGCATATCATCGTGCTAATGTAATTACATAGAAATAAGGACTTGCAAGGGATTGTGTCAGATGTATTAGAAATCACACTGAAGGAGTGAGAACAGGAGAGGTTAACATTTCCTTGTGCTAGTCAACATTAAAACTCGACAGAATCAGAAGAAAGTGACACTATTTAGTACGCCAAGCAGTGTTAAATCTCCACAGAGACATCACTGCCAGATAAATTGGGAAGGCTGGTAGAAATGGGCAAAATAATATCATGTCTCCAGAACTCTTAAATCTGTGCAAATTCGGTGCTTTTAAATTCTGTGTCATAAATAGGAATATAATTCACAGTGTTTTCAGTGGTTTTTTTCAAAGCAGTGTTTTGCAATCAGCCACATTATTCTTGTTGTACACAAGAACTGACATTTATTATCTTTCAAGGATTTGGGTTTTTTCCTTGATTGGCACTGATTTACTGCAAGGTCCCAGGAATATCATACCAGAAAAGAATTTGGGTAAGTGCTGTTGTTACCAGTAGCATAAAACAGAGGCATCAGCAAAGTCCAGTGCAAAAAGTCCACAAATCCTTTAGTCAGTAAGAGTTCAAGGGAGCATGTAGACATGTATTTAACTTCTGCAGATTTATATGTCTTAAGCACAGGCTCACTTAGGTGCCTGACATTTGGCTTGTGCCTATCAGAGCATCCAAGATGGAGTGTTAGTGAAATACACACTCAGGCAAGAATTAAAAAAAAATATATCAAAAATTAAAATCCTATATAAACTAATAGGCAAACAAATGCCTTACATGGTGAGAAACAAATCAGAATACAGGATGAGGAGACAGAATTAAAGACTCTGCCAAATGCCTGGATTCAGCAGGAACATGTCTGGTACGAAATATCCCTTCCAGTTTAATTCTGGATATAAGGGTAGAATTGGGAATTTGCTTTGCTGAAGACAAAAGTCTTGCAGACTGAAAGAACCTGGGAAGTTTGTGGAGAGGGTCTGACAGTGTAGTCAATCAGTGTGTAATGGGAGAATCCTGGGAGATTCTGGAGGGCTGTGTATAGAAACTGCAGTGGGCTTGGTTTGAACTGGGGAGTGAAACTCTGAAGAGCTGCCAGCAAAAAGAAACGAAAAGAAAAGGACAACCGGTTTTGTTGGAGCCTTTCATTAAAATATTGGCAGCTGCTGATCCATAACAAAAGCTCTGCTTGTGCTAGGAGATATTAGAGTGGAAAACCAAGGAGGCAAATGTTCTCTTCAATTGGAGTGCAGGAGTAAATGGCTCCCAGCCAGCACAGAACACCTCAGAGAGGAAACATTTCAACTCTGTCCTCATCAACTATTCTAATCTTCCTCCAGTTTGTTATGAAGCAGTAATTCTCTCATTAACTGCTTCCAGATTATTTTTATGGGGCTTTTTCGTCTTTTAAAATTTCTGGTTTAGTTTTTATCCTAAAATTGTTGTGTAGCTCCAGATAACTTGTATGGAAGTTCTCTGTTACAATGATAACTTCCCATATGAAATTGGTCATAAAGGGAGAGGCAAAACAGAGTGGACTTGGTACCTACAGCAGGAAATCAAACTCTTGATTCTGTTTGAAGTACAGGGAAATTTTAATTTTATTTAATGACCTTTACTGTGCTTAGTATTTGCAAATGTCTTCTAAGTGTAATCTTAATGCTGGTATTCTTGCACTATATGGCTTAGGGTATTAACAATATGCCTCTGATATTTTATATCCTTAAATGCCTGGTACACATGAATCTGAATTTTATCTCCATGTGATTATTCATCAGGAAGTAACACAAGATTAGAAAATAAAATAAATGCTAGCTTGGATTTTTTGAGATGAAAAACTATTCCTTTAATGAAATTATAGGAATATATAACATACAGAAAGGGTTTTTTTTTTATATTAGACATTACTAAGTCTTGTGTTATGTCTCTGAGAGATCATTTCCTTGGTAAATTATTTTTCTCCATGCCCTGACCAGAAGGAAATAGGATGTGAAAGGCTGCTCATACAGATTCTCTGCTCACTCTGCTTAGCTCTCCAAATCACCAGGATAACTTATATTTCAGACAGACAGGGTCCTCCTCAGTGTCAGCAGTATAAATTCCCATTTTCTCTTTGCTGTTCTGCGGCTTCTCAGCGGAGCAGGAAAAATGCAGGGATGGCAGAGTGGGGAGCAGCACGGCCAGCAGTGCCCCAGGGGCTGGCTGGGCAGCAGGAGCAGGGCTGGCAGTGAGGCTCAGGGGGCTCAGGACACACGAAGGCTGGAGGAGGGAGGTCAGGATGGCTCTGGCTGAGAGGGGGCTTCACTCCCAGCCCCTTCCAAGCTTTGGTGCTGTTCTCCTCTGTTCTTCGTGGCGTTTAAAGGCAGCTGCCCCACATCAGAGCGCCCTGGCTTTGAAGCGCTTCCCAGGCTTTTGGAAAGGAAAGGTGCCAAGCTGGGGAGACTGCTGAAGCAGAACTTTTGGGGGCTGTTGCTGCCAGGATGGAGCTGCAGGAGGTGCCAAGGCTGGCAGGGAAGGTGGCCTGTCCCCGAGACTGTAGTGGCAAAGCAGCAGCTGCCAGGGCTGGTGCCGAGAGGAGCACACACCAGCAAAGGGTCTGACACTTCTCGCAGTCTGCCTTGCTTGTACCTTAAGCAGACTTGGCATTCTGAGCAAGGATTGACAGGAGCTGCCAAGGGGCTCCAGTGCTGAATATTGGCTCTTGTTTTCCTTCTGCCTCACCCAAATGTGCTTGAAGGCAAGTTCAGATTGTTCTGTTTAATGTCAGGTCATCCCCGGTTTAAGTTTTGTTTTCAGTTTAAAAAATAATAATAATAAGGGAAAGTGGGATTACAGGGAATTTAGAGAAAAGTATAAGTTTTATTATTCACCAGATATTACTAAAACATCAGCTAAGCTACTGAAATTATGGTATTTTAATGTCATCTGCAGCATCTACTTTGACATAGGATGTCAGAAAGCATCCTTTACATGATTCACAATTCCTTTTCCTTTTCTCCAGAAATCAAATAATCCACGCCATAAGTTGCTGATCCTGAATGAATATTCTAATTCCTGATAACAAACATTTCATCCAAGGGGTTTCCATTCAACACTCCTGACAGGGTTTCTCGTGAGACACTCTCATGGAAACTAAGCTGTCAAGGCATAAGAGGGAAGGTCCTCTCGTGTCTTAGAAACTGGTTAAAAGATAAGAAATAAAGGGTAAGAAGACATGGACTGTTTTTCCATTGAAGGGAGGCACTCCAAGGCTTTCAGCAGGGATTGGTACTAATCAGAGCATTATCAGAGATCCTGGGGAGGAGGTCCATGTGTAGTGGCAATAAAAAAATTATCAGGATAGTCAAAGTGAAAACTGAAAAGCTTAGACCTTAAACTCACAGTACTAATAAAATAGCAGATAAAATTTAGTGCTCAAAAGTCCAAAGTAATGCTCAGGGCAGAATATTAAAACAAGAGAAAGGCAACAAGAATGCTCAAAATAGGAGCAGAGATCACACAGATTAGGAGTCTTCGGCTTAGAAAATAAATAAAAGGGATGCATGTGATGGAAGCTGATAACATCATAAACAATACAAAGGAAAAGCAGCAGGAATTATTACTTTACTGCTTTTCAAGATGGGTGTGCAAGAACACAACCAGTGATGTTACTGGTGAGTACATTTTACACAAAGAAAAGGAGGTTTCCCATCACAAACTGTATCATTAATTTGTGAAACTCATTGCTAGCTACAAGACTTTTAGAAAATCTAATTAAACATGGATTCCAAATGTGATTAAACTCTTTAAGGAGAAGCATATTACTGGCAAGAGTGTTCAAACCTTTTGTCATGGAGACACTGATTGCTTGTGCTCCCTCTTTGGTGGCTCCCAGAGACTGGGAACAGAACTAGGTGGGGGTTTCACCTAATCTAGTGCACTAGATTCTAATGGCTAACCCTAACCCTAGACTTGACCCAAAAAGGTTAAATTTAAAAAACAAAACAAAATTAGTCTCCTAGAACCAAGTACTTGGAGAAAGCCAAAACTACAGGATGGACTATTTCGTGGGTTTTTTTTTTTTTTTTTTTTTTTTTTTTGCTGTTACAGAAATAATAATTCAGGCAGCAGTACCTGAATGTGTGCCATCTCACCTGTGATGTGCTGCTCACACCTCAGGATTTTCCTCTTCCCTTCTGCAGGACTATATATGATTCCTGATCTTATTTTTAAATGGCCTTTCAGAAATTATATCTAGGGAGAAATATCTTTGACTGTGAATTGGGGATTACCATAAAGGGATTTATTCCGTGGTTGGAAGATGATGCTGCATTTCCCAAGGCAATGATTGCATAGTAAGTCTGTGTTTTGCAATGCTGGCCAACATTGACAGGTGAAGCAAACCCATCCACTCGCCCCAGAGACCTTGAAGTGTGAAGGTATTTGGGGCTCTTCCAGGGGATGGGAACAGTGAAGCCAAATGCTCATGAAATGGCTCTGGAATAGGAGAAACTGGGAAAGGAAAGGGCTCTGCTGACCTTCCTAATGGCTGCATATTTAGCCTGAATTTGGAGATGTTCTGATGTGGGGCTGGTTTTTTGTTGTCATTTGTTTGTGATCTGATCTTTCTGGTCATTTCAATGCCTAGACTTTTGATTGTGGAGCTCATTGCCTTCACTTGCTGTCCTCCTTCCTCCCTGCTTTCTGTGGCTCCCCTGCTGATGTCCATTGCAGAAGCAGGTGGCCTTGGGCAAGCTCAGGAAGGGCCAGGCAGAGGCTGTTGGCACAGCCGTGCCAGTGAGTGGACTCCCACAGGAGACAAACAGGTTTCTAGGAGAGCAGGAGGTGAAGACAGCCCCTCACACCCTGTCCCTGCCTATTTATGCAAGATAGGTGTGTTTTCCTCCTTTCTTTTGTTACGCAAAGTTTATCTTGTTTTCTTCAGTTTAATTAAATCCATTTCTTTGTGGAACTGTCAAAATCTCTCCCTGCATCTCCAACTCCAAGAGAATGAAAATCACTGGCTAAAAAACTCTTTGCAGCTTCCAATTGTAAGTAGATCAGCCGATCCTGTTGTTGATTCCTCTCGGGTCTTGTTTTTGTTGCTGTCTCATATAAAGTTGGCCACTGCACGTTGAGGAGCTTCACACACCGACATCTTGATTTCTTCGCTGATGATAATTGAACGAATATTAAGCATATCAGTGCCTCAAATAAAACACTATCAGCCAAGCCAGGCCTGTTTGCAGCAGTCAGTTTAGCCACCTACTGCTTTGCAATATCATCCTAATTCTGTGGAAAGAAGCTGCCATTGATTAAAATCAAGTGACCCTCACTGCTGGTGAAGGTCAAGTGGGGGCTCATGCAGCAAAATGCATGTAAATGTCACAGTAATGTTTGTGAGGGGGTTTTTGCCTACTCCAGATCAGGCACTGAATCAAGTATTATGCCTTCCATGAATAGTGTACAGATGAAAACAAAGGGAAGAAAGAGATGATGAAAACAAAGGGAAGAAAGAGATGATGAAACGGCACGTCCAGAGTCACTGGGCAGTGACATGTCCAGGTTTCCTGATACTCTGCCCTGAGCCACCTGCTTCTCCCTCGTTACTAATGATGTTATTACTAATAGTGGCATTATAAGTGTGATTACAGTCATCATTATTTTTGGTCTATGCAACCGCATGCATGACCATGTTTCACTTGGGGAAAAAAAAGTAAATTATTTAAATAGCTATATAATTGGGACTTCTGGTGACATAGAAACTCCAACAATTATCTACAGCATGTGAGAATACATGCAGCCCTCAGCAAAAGAGAATGGGCCCATCCCCAAATTATTCCATCTGGCAGAGTCAGTACCTGCTGTAGTTCACACATGAATAGCATTAATTTGCATGTAAATAGAGGCCTACATGCTTCTGTGGAGCTAAAAGCTGTATTTCAACATTTCACAGTGGAATTAGGCAGTGGGCACATCACTACATGATGGTTCAACCTTGTAGTGACGTGCCAGCTAAAATCATTTTAAATGCTCCTCTCCATATTTCCCAGTAGGATTATTTATTGAAGGAGCGTGTAAGAGCTCAGAAGAATCCTCTCTTGAAATGCTGCCAGCTCCCAGCTACGACTCTGACATTGATGTTGTCAACTGAGATTAAACATTGGTCTTAATGAATGCTGACAGTCCTGGTTCTTAGGTATGGTCCTGTACTTCCTTTCAGCAAAGAACCAAAATAGAAAGGCTGGACATGCAGAGAAGGATGCAGCAGCACAGATGTTTACCTGCTACTTGAGCTTTTTTTTGTCTTTTCTGCTTCTTCTCCTGAGAGGTGCAGCACTAACAGTTCACATTTTCATATCAAGATGTAGCAGCAGATGTTCTGGTATCACTTTCGGGTAAAATAAACATATACACTCTGTTCCTCCAGCAATGCTTTCTGAGGAACTTGGAAATTCCAAACTGACTACAGAGACTAAACCCATTCCTTCCACTCTGTTGGGTCAGTATTTCCTTTGAGAGGTTGGTTACTATTTCCTCCTCCTTGCTCACAGGAGCTCTAGGTTCGATCACGCTGGCATTGTTTGTCTTTTGACCCTTGACAAAATTATATTTTGTTGGGTTTTTCAAGAATCTACACTGCAGTTAATTCCCCCTGGTGTCTAGACAGATCAATGCTCAACTAAGGCTGCATTTCAGAGCCTGAACATTTCTGTGTTTTTAAATTTTAGTTCGTTTACACACAGTTCTTGGGACATCCACAGTCTGGTAAAGCTCCCTGTCTGTGATTGCAGGGAATGCTTTACTCTGCCATTGTACAGACATGCTGTTTTGTTGCCAGAGGAAGGTGACACTGTTAAATTCAAAAGTATCCCTTTCATGTTAAAATCCCACTGACCAAAATCTCAGAACGAACCCCTGTAGTTACTAAACATGGAAAAAAAAGAAGCATGCGAATAGTGAAAAGGACTGGTAGCTGCTGAGTGCAGGGAACTGTGTCCTGGGGTCAAGATCAAGGGTAAATGTTCAGCTCTGGAGGGAGCAGACAGGCCCATCAGTTTGAGTGCCAGAGTGAGGAATTCTTCACCTTGTAAGACAAAGGGTATGAGTGTACATAGCAGCCAGGAACAAATCCATTTGGACTGACTGGCAGGGAGCGACTGGATGCACAAGAGGACCTGTCTGCAATAACTCAGGCACTGCTCCCACGTTTCCCTTCACAGGAAAACTCAAAAAGAAGTTGCACTGAGGCATCAGAGATGTGTTTCCTTGTGAATTTTTATTGCAGCTCAACAACAGGAACCAAGCAATTCAGTGATGGCAGGATTGAAACCTGAGTGCATAATGTGTGCTTAATGCTTCTCCAGCCCGCTGAGCAGATGTGCTGTGTGTGTCAGCACCTGGAAGTGGAGCAGGACAGGCTTGAAGGGACATCCCTTTCAGTCAAACAAAGAGATTTTGATGCTTGAGGTTTTGATGCTGTTTCCGATGTGTTATTTGCAGCCTTTCATATTGGAAAAAAAAAACCACAAGGAGAAAAAACAGTCAGGCTGGCCTTCCAGAAGGAAGGGAAATGTCTGGGGAGGGATAGAAATGGCCCATGGAAGCACAGGGCCCTATCAGTGGGTTACTGGGACATGTACAAGCTGGTGACGGATAACATGGAGACAAAAAGCAAACAGCAGAATCGTTGTGATGGGAAGTCAGAGCTAAAGCACCATTGAGGGCTGACTTCCGCTTGACATCGAGGTGCCAAAGCTCATGAATTTGGGCCATTTCTGTACTTCAGTGAGTGCAAAAAGACCTCCTCTCCCTCTTTTCGTTCCTTTTGTAAGGACAGGAAAATAGCTGTGTGGTAAAACCGCAGGAAAGGCACACACCTTTCGAGCTGGGTGTACCTTTCCTGGGGCCCAGGAGGAGCAGCTCAGTGGAGCAGAGCAGAGAAAGGAGAAGGAAAGGGCTGCTTTGCTGTCAATAGGCACTTGGCTCTCAGAGTGCTCTTAATTGCAAGAGGCATAAAGTGACATTCTTGGGAGCAGCCCAAGAAACAAATGCCCCTCCCACAAAGCTGCCTCTGTTGTTGTTTATTGTCATGGCCGGTCTGTTTCAGAAGGTAAGAGGGTGAACGAAACACCCTTGAGAACACTTCACTTGCAGGAATGCCACCAGGCTTTCCTACCAACAAAACTCCTCCAAACGCAGGGCAATAATTGACAGTTCTCTAATAGACATCTTGGAGGCAAGCTCCAGGTCCCTACTTTGTTTTCTTTAAATATATCACACTGTTGCAGAGCCAGGCTATTTTCACAAAGAAATGAGTTGTATCTTTATACCAAGTGCTGTTAAAGAGGATTATAAATAGGCTTTAGACTACAGGCTACAGCTTTGCTTTGCAGCTGAAAAAAACCATCAATCACCTGGCTGAGACTAAATCCTAACATCTCACCTTCCTAACAGATTTTAAAGGTCATTGATGTATAGAAATGTTCAGCTTAATCTTAAATGCATTGACTAGTCTGGCAAAAGCATTTTAGGGTCTTTTCCTTTTTATTTTCTGCCAGCTATTTAAAATGTGAAAGAAGTGTCACTTATAACTAAGGAGTGGATCTTCAAGAGAAGGCAGAGTATCAGAGATCAGACTCGAGTCTCAGAGAGGTCTCTGCAGCTCTGCTCTGCTTTTCAGTCAACCTGATTCGTAATGTTTGCAGATTACACTGGTTCACCCCCACTTCCCCAAATAGGTTATCAGCAATCAGCTCCATGCTGGGGACACAGAACAACCTCAAATGAGCTCCAGCCTAAAAATAGCCATTTTCACATTAAAATCTTGAATCAGGCAGGAGAAGGGGTTGCAGCTGGGACATCTTGTATTTGCTTATGTCACCAATGGCAAACACCTACAACAACAAAAATCTCTCCTCCCCTCTGAAGTTGTGGGGATTCTGCTTAATAAACATATTCCTTGTTGCAATGATGTCATAGATACACAAATTTAAGCTGCAGGTGGATTTCGGATGCCTGTTAGTAGAATAAATAGGACCATTTTCAGTCTGCACCCACCTAGACATAGCTCTGATTAATGTTCAAATTTACCCCACAAACCAGCACCTAGGTAAAGACTTTACGTGCTCCCTACACATTGCTGCATGTTGGTAGATACAAAGAGGGACACAAAGAAGACTCAGAGCCTGTTTGACCTGAGCTCTGATGTTTGGAGTGAGGATGTTTGTCTTCCCAAGCCACCATTCCACATGATGAAGCCCTGCTTTCCCTGGGATGGCTGAACTGCCTGCCTGCCCAGGCGAGGTGGGGAAGGAATTCCTTGTTTTGCTTTGCCTGTGTGTGTGGCTGTTGCTTTACCCGTTAAAGTGTCTTTATCTCAGCCCACGAGTTTTCTCACGTTCTCTCTTCTGCCTCTCCCTCATCCTGTTGTGGGGAGTGAGCCAGGGACTGCGTGGTGCTTGTTGCTGGCTGGGGTTAAACCACAACACACTCCTAAAGTTAAGGGTATTAATTGCAAAAACTTCCAGTGGGGGCACAAGATAAATCTGAGATATTTTCATATCTTTGCCCTTTGTCATTTTGTCTTCTTTACTCCCCCTTCCAACTTCTGCTTTACTTTTCAAATTTCTCAGAGTTTGCAAAAGAAATTGGGAGAAGATCCAAATGAGAAGCACTTCCTTTGTAGGTTGTGATCCTCTTGCTGACTGATTTCTTCCCCTTACCCCAGTCATCATTTCTGAGGAGATATTTATCTCCCTGAGTAAAGATAAAATTCTGGCACGGGATAAGGGCAGTGCTATATGGAAGTAGCATGTCACAACAACATGAGTTTACCTTCACATCAGAGCTGGATGAACTTCCAGCAGTATGGAATGGGAAAGAAGATGGCTTATTGGGCTCCGTGCCTAACCTCCTAAGCATTATAGGATGGAAGGAAGCTGGATGCCCTCCTGGAGGAGATGCTATAATTCTTTACTGGCTCTAAGGAAGGCTTGCATGGAAGAAAGCAATCATTCATTAGATAGTGGGATTTCTTGGAGGAAATTCTTTGGCCTGAGCAATGCAAATCAAAGTGGATAGTCAGAGCTCTCTTCGCTTGCTTTAAAAACCTGTGAATTGTGCAGGCTGACTCGGCCTGTGTGTGGTGAGATTGTGTTACATTTCTTATCTGTAAGACTTGCTGAAATAAGACTTAGGAGCTGGCATCTTGAGCTGTGTGTGATTGTGTAGCATCTGTTTAGGAGCATAGATTTATCTCACTGGCTTTATCTAAAATTCCCCCTCTTTTCAGTTTTGTTTCCTTGATGTATCTGAAAGGTTTGGTAACGGTAACAATATGGACCTGTTAAGAGTCTAAATGAAAATATCACAGATATCCTTCCCACACATCTTTTTTTCAAGCACAAGATCAGTTCAGCCATTAGGATGGCAAAAGCATCATGAGAACATCTTGCCTAACTAGGAACTTAACTATGAACAAGCACTAGTAATCTGTTAAAAATGCAGCTTCAGGTTAAGAAACAAGATTGCTTTCCAGTTCAGAAGATTCCTTGTCTAAAAATGGAAAGCTATAAAAAAAATTTGAGGTTTTATTTCTTCCGATTCAGAAAACAATCCTTTGAATTTGTTTACAGATAAACTTACTTAAATGTAATTTAGGAGCTTGTGAGAGAAAAAAAACAACAACAAACTCCTGAAAAATAAACCACGAAAGATTGATGTGTGAAATGAACTAAATGTTTCCATTGATCCAGGACAATTTTCTCATTTTGAGATTAAAAACACTCCAAACAACACGTAGATGGTTTACAATTTTCAACTAAATGGGAAAGGCATTCTCTCCAGATATTTCTATTTGACTAGAATTTTGCCAACTTAAAAAAATTAATGGTAGGAAAAAAAGAAGGTAAAGACTGTTTAAGAAGCGAGACTGAGTCATACGAAGAAGAGAGGAAAAATAAGAAGATAAGGATTTTTTTGAGGTGGTTCAGCTTCCTTGAAAGGCAAAGCCAAGATGGGGAAACCTTCACTGGGTAAAGCTGTTGCTGCTAAACAAGGAGTAAATTGACCTAAGAAAGGGAAAGCTATGAGTTGACTACAGTCTTCTCTAAGGCAGTGTGTCTAATAAACATGCACTCAAGTCTATCATTAAATAAGAACAAGCATGCAAATAGACTGCCTGTATTTGGCTTTCTTTTAATTTGCTTTCATTTTTTGCTACATTTGCTAACAAGGTACTTGCTTAATAAATGCAGCATTGGGAACAGGATCCTGAGGAGAGAAAAAAACATGTCTGGTTTGACCTTCACATAATAATCAATGAAACCCAGGGCATACACAGATCCATATGAAAAATGAGATCTCCGCCCTAAAAGGGAACAGGCACAGCCATGGAAGTCAGTGTGGAGATGAGCAGGGCAATTAGTTCTACAATCCCAGTGCTTACCAAAGGCATATTCAGAATATTTATGGAAACAAGTCGTTGTTTAGATGTCCTCATTTTCCACAACAACCTCCCAGCACTACTACTTCCTGGTACATCCATGGAATAAAAATGGATATAGCCTTGAGCTGCCATCAATTACCACTACACTTGGAAAACTGGCAGTTGCCTTGCAAAGCAAAAACAACACTGCAGTGCCCTTAGTATCAAAATTAGCTTTACAGCCACTGTACCACGCTTGGGTCGAGAAAGGTGGAAAGGCTCCTTTTGAGCTCCTCTCTTCTCCCGTTCTCATTGATTCTGCTTTTGCTCATATTGATTTCCACACCTGGCAGTGTGGTAGGTGTGCTAGGTGTGCGCATCAGGTCAGAAAGGCCTGATTTCCCACCCATGCAAGGGAAAAACCACTTGGATTGACTTAACCAGCTTACTCTTTCTGGCCCTGGTGCAAACTGTGTCATTATTGTTTCCTTGTTCCATGGCATGTCCTGAACCAGCTGTCCTGAACTAAGACATGAGACTTTTTATAGGAACAAAGACTCTGAACCATAGAGGGAAGTCATAAAAATAGCTCTTCCTTCCCTGCAAATCCTCTTTGCACTATATAACCATAACTGCACTTGCTTGCTAGATATCCCTCATGAAATAGAGCTTTCCTCTCTCCTCTGGGCTGGAATGGTAACCTCAACACAAATCCTCTGATGTGAAACATCCTGTCTCTGAGAGAGCAGGGTGGAAGACGGAGTAGTGGTAAGAGTGAACCCTTTCTACTCCTCCAATGTGTTGCACTTGCTGTTGCAAGAGGACTTTTGTATTTAGTCCAATACAAAAAAGTCCATCTGTTAGTTAAACAAACATATCTGTCTTTCATATTCTCCATGACATTAAATGATGCTGAACTCCACAATGTAACTGAGCATTCTGTGGAACAGTACTTTCATTTTCTCTAAGAACCTGCTGCCAGCTCCATGAAACACTGAATATCCAAGTCCTGAGTTGTCTTTTCCATTCCTGGCTTTCTCTCTGGTCTGTGAGTGGACCTTTAGCAAACTATTCACTCTAACTTGGAAATGGGGACAATAGCAGGTCCACATACCAAAAGAAAGAATTGTTTATTTCCTGTGAGGGAAAAGAAGCCAGGTAAGTGCACAGCTCTTAACTACAAAGCACATATGCAAGGGATGTGCTCACTGATCCACTTAGTACAGCCAAATTTTGTGCCAATGGCAGTGGAGCTGGAGTCAGATTTAAACCTACACAATTCTTACTGCTTTCCAACAACTGGTGATAAAAGCTGTAATAAGGGGAGAAGAAAGGAGTGAGAGAAGAGATGGATCTCTAAGAGCTGAGGGGAGAGCCCTTTGCTACCCTGTCGTGGCCAGTGCACATGCAAACCTTAGCGCCTGAGGGGGGTCCTCTTAATGCTGGCATTAATGCTGCAGACAGGTGGCAGAGAGGGTTGGAAGCTGTAGCTGCCTCGCTTGCCACAGGTTAATTTAGAGCTGGCAGTGATGCTGAGGTGGCTGGCTGTTCAGGCTCTCTGGCAGGAGCCAGCCCCAGACACTGAATCACAGGGTAAGGAATTGATGTGCTGCACCGAGCAGCTGCTCCCCTGAGCACGGCTGGGGCAGCATCTCCTCAGCAGCTCAGCTCTCACACTGCCTGCTGAGAGCAAAATAGGCGTGCAAGTCAGGTTTACTTAATGTGCAAGGAGTGGAAAAAATCCTTAACAAACCAACAAGTGGAGTCTGCTGGAAAGAAGGGCAAAATATGAGAGAGATCAGTTGACACACGCACAGCCTGACAGGTAAATCTGCATTAGTGAGTGGAGCAACACACGAGTCTATTAAAATGACACAGCAAAAGGGACATCTCTGTTTTGGTGAAGTGGCCTTTTGCAGGTCCTGGTGCAACTGAAGTCAATGGCAAAAGTTCCAGTGGCTGCAATAATTCTTGGGTCACACTCAGACTAATGCTACGTTTCTTTATGCAGCCTCCTTTAACTCTACCACAGTGTCATACTGTGGAGATGGAAGAGAACGATCTCATTTGCTCACTTATAGGGAGAAAGAGCTGCAGATAATGAATCTGTTGAACAGTTAATTCAATAAGTGGGTGTTATACGCCAGCATTCAGGTTATACGAGGTGAGTTGTCTCAAGCACAACCAGAAGTGTGTCCAAAAGGCGAGTTCACGTCCAGGCTCTCCCGGAGGGAGCGGAGACACCACGGAGCGCAGGCAGAGAGAGACCTCTAGTGCTGCCTTGCCAAAAATGTGTGCCACGGAGCTGCTCTGCGCAGCCACACCAACGCTTCCCACGGCTCTCAATTAGCATTTCCACCGTGCCTTCCATAAAATACACCCAAAAACGGCGAGACGTTCTCCAGGATAGAGTTATTAGCCAGAATTCCCATTTCTTCTCTACTGCACAAACACCACTGATGGTCTGAGGCTGTTTCATCAGAGGACTCTGAAACAGTCGTGGGGGTCATAGGGTAACTGAGAATGAGAGGAACACAGAATCAGATATACATCTGTAATTCTGCCATTTAAAGTAGGATCTTAACAGGAATACATTATTATGTCCTGTTTCTTCTAGCAAGCCATCAGATTACTGCCTTGCCAGGTATGGAGGTTTGTCAGTTCAAAGAATTGCAACATCATAGGGATTATAACAAATATTTCTCAAAGCATTTTGTTTTTAAATGGTAACTTTGCATACTTTTAAGCTGACTAAAAGGCATGATCTTCATACTCCCTGTAAACGGGAACAATTTTCTGCGTGCAGTCTATCTCATGGCATTTTCTGCATAGGAAAACCTGCATATTTAACATTTTAGAGGCTTGCATGGAAACTACCAGGACCTCCTTGCTCTTATTGACAATAACGAATGTCTGTGTTGGTAATTTTCAGAATTAATCCATCTCCTACAATGTCCTGGTGCAAATTAAAGGGCTGACCTTAGGCAAACAGTGGGGGTATATATGAATAGGGGCATAGATGAGTAGAGAAGAAAGGCACATTAAGGAGATCAACATGTGCTTTAAAGTTCAGAAGACATAAAGAAGAATCTATGTGAGTACTGAAAATGCACAAGCAATATTGACCTCACAACAAATTCTCTTGGGTTTTGTTCATCACACAAAGCCAACGAGGAGAGCAGAGCAGGTCCAGCTGAAGAACAAGCAGTTCTCAGACCAGTTTGCCTGCTTGACACGTGTTCTGTAATGAAGTACAGGGGTCTTACAAACACGAGTGTCTCCTCCTGCTGAGTGCTGTGCCGCAGTGGTGCCCCGGCTGCTGTGCCCCCTTTGCTCCAGAGGTTCCCCTGTGGATCTCTTGGGGTGAGAAGATGCTCTCATGTTTCCCTCAGCATGAGGTTGATGAGAACAGCTGGCTAGAAGAGATCATATCAGCTTTGCTAACTTTCCAAATCTTGTCGTCGTTTCTTCCTACTGCTGAGGGCGATAAGAAAATGCATACCAAAGCCCTTGGAAAATGGATAGAGAAAGAGGGGGTGAGGAGTGTCTTAAAATTCAAACAGCTCTCCAGGTTCCTGTTGAGGACTGGCTGTTAGTTTTCAGCCCCAGTGGTCTCTGTTAATTCACTTGCTGCCGCAGCTGAGGTTTTAGATTACTCAAACCTCCTTCAGGTCAGCAGAGTTCCTCTGCTAGTCGTGTTCTGTAGTCTTGGACAAATGCTTGGTTGATCATCCCAGTTGACCATCCTCGTTTTAGAATACAGTCAGTTAATTCGATCTGAATGTGAAAAATCCCCTCGTGCCCTAACTCCCAGCTTCTGTGAATACTCTGAGGATTTGTTTCTTATCCTCTAGAGATAATTGCATTTAAATAAATCACTGAACAGGAATAAAATTTGCTTATGATGCAGTTCCAGGGGATTTTCTTAACCCACTGCAGACTGGGTGTTCTGCTTCCTTAGAAATGTGCAAGAATTGTAACAATAAGGGAAGATTTTCTATTACAAAGGGAATGTCATCCTGATAGTCTCAATAGGCTCATGGCATGTCTTGGAAAGTGAACCTGGGTTTGTTTGCATTAACCCCAAGGTGATGTTACTGAACATTTTGTTGATTATTACCCAAGTTCAAATACTGGTGAAGCACAGCCGAAAAGAAGGCTAAAATATGAGAGAGTGAGCTTGATGTGAACTGATAGCTGGGGAACAGTGAGGAGTTAGTGATACTCCTAAAATGAAATGTAATCAAATAAATTTGGTTATTTGTGTTTCTAGGAATGTGGTTTGTTGAGGGGTAGGTTGGTTGTATATTTTTTTGATCCTCAAATCTCTCCAGTTCTTTTCCTGTTGCATTTTTGGCTTTTGTTCTTTTTCTGCAGGTGTGGAATTTGTTAAGAAGTGCTCAGAGGTGAGCAATGGTATGTGGATGAGAAGTCCCATGGTATTTCCAAACCAGGTATCTGTCATATCTGTCATATGCCTCAATAACTCCAGCTTTCTGCCATTCTGTGCTTTTAAACACACTATTTTTAGTAAAGGAACAAACAATTGCAAAGATTGGAAATGTTTTGGAGAAGAATTTGTTTAAGGTCTTTTCCTCTGTGAGATGCTTCTGGTGGGTTAATAACTCCATCTACAGTTCATCACTGAAATAGTTTCAGAAATAATGGAAATATGAGCCTGAACCAGGTGGCTAATAAGACAAACCCTAGATTCTGTTCACATTTTAAGCAATGGCCAGTGAGGAGAACACAGTAGTGTGAGGGTAAAAGTGCTGCAACAGCTTTTTGAAGGCACAGAGGAGGAGCGTCCACACACAGCTGAAGCTGATCCTCTGTGGGTTTGGGGCACTCTCTGCTCCCATGTTGGAGACTTCAGGGCTCATGGGCTTTCTCCCAGGGGAATATGAACTCCCTGAGGTACTCAGGATGGGCAAGAGGAGCCAATCTCATGCCAAAGTCCAGGGGCAAAGTTGGAAGAGCAAACAAGTGGGAAAAAAAGCTACGACCAGCTGCAGACAGATGCACATCTGCTTTTCCCATGCCTTGAGGAGCCAGACAAGCTGTTTCCTTTGTGGCTGGTCCTCCTTCCCAGCCAGCCAGCTCAGGCACTTGCCTGAACCAGAGGTGCTGATGCAGCTCCAGGCACTGTGCTCCGGTGGAAGATGAGCAACAGAGGTCCTGAGAAGGGTTGGGGATCTTCCCATCATACACAGAAGTCAATTTTCACCAATGATTCTTCTGGTTTTGCTGGGGTTACTTGTGCAACAGACCTGGGTAGCAGTAAGCAAACATAACGTTCTTGGACATGAGATACAAAGAGAGTTTGTGTGAAGTATTTATAGGTCAGTGTGCTCACCTGTTCGTGACCTGCTTTGCAGTCTCCAAAACACAAATATTCAAAATTACGGTTGTCTATTAGTGTCAAATAAAGAGGCAATGGCAATGAACTCCAAAAAGAAGCTTAACTACTTATCAGTTCTTATTGTGGCAGATGTTATAAGCTTTGTGGGCATCAATTTTAGTGTGGAGGTGCACATGTGGGCAGATGTACTAAAACAGCTCTGCTTTCAGGGCTTTCACCCCCTTCTTTGGAAGCTGTAGGAGCTCTGTGCTTCTGGAAACATCATTTTGAAGGGATCTAAGTAGGCATTCTCATGTATTCATTACTTCAGGCTCCTACAAAATTCTTTTTTAAAAATGTATCAGTCAAACCAGCCATAAATTTATCAACAACAGACTTACTTAGTAAGTGAGCTGCTTTAAAAAAAAAACAGCTAGCAAATTAAAGACAGAAATGCAAAATTGGTTTTCTAAGCCCAAAAAGCAAGTAGGCAAAAGAAGCAGGATATCATTGTCCTTACAGTATTTTTAGCATGTTACAAATATAAATGTATTTTCTGGCACAGCAGGATTTCTCTCTGTGAACCATATTGTAGGTGTGGAGGTTAGATCCCTGTAAAAACCACGATCCAACACCTTTCATCTTTGTGACTGGAGAATTCCACCTGCTACACCATCTTCTTCCCATGTGATTGTCATTCAGCACTGTTTACTGGCACCTTTGACAAAATCTTCTGTCAAAATAACTCCAAAACCAGTATTTGAATGAGGCATTTAAGAAAATAATGTAGTTTATTCTCAATGATCGTGATAGCAAAACATTTCTTTGTGAATCAATTTTTTCCTAGTGTTATTTGCTCTTGAAATCCTCGGAGATTATATTCTAGTGACATCTGTTAACGCTGCTACACTTAACATGTAATTAGGAAGGGGGAAAAAAAAGAAACCAGAAAACAAAAGCCCATGCCAATCTAAATGTGCTTGCAAGGTACCAGATTGATAACTCGGGGGAATTGAGTCCTCTGTTTATCCTCTGAATTAGAGCCACAAAATCGATGGCAGCACAAACTTGCCCATGTCACCCTGAGATGTCTCGTGCTCGCTCAGCTGTGAGGGCAGCCTGGGCTTCCTTCTACCCACAGCCCTCGGGATCCCAGGAGGAACCACATGAACGGTGTCATCCCATGCTGGAAGGGCTGCACTGAGAACCCCAAACTCATTTCAAATCAAGTCCTGACTGCCCATCTGAGGTCAAACTTTGGGTTGTACTTTGCAGTTCCAGTCTAGATTCCAAAGGGTGATTTTGAATTGAAAGGCTTTATGTTGCATTTCCAATCTGTTAACTATCGAATCCCCTGGTGTGTTTGATTTGATGCATAAGCTGCCACTGACATGACAGAGCCAGAGGCATTACAATCTATCACGTCAAGGCTTCATACATTAAGAGCCCTTGTTAGCACACACTGGCACAGGGCACTGGAAGAGTTCTGAGTTATGGTAATGATCCGTGGGTAATGGGGCACAGGCAGATTTCTGAGCCATACCTTTAAGCAGTGCCACAGTGCTTTTAGGATATGTCAAAGTGCACAGAGGCTTGGCACTGTAACATGCTTTAATGCATCTTCAGAGCACCTTCTCTTGTATGCTCTGCTTTAATTGAGATTAAATGGCTTTGAAGGTCCAAACACAATTTCAAGGACAATGCAATATCTCATATTCTCAGTGAAAGGTTTTGAATGTGTTTCCTTAAAACCAAGACAAATATACCATACAAACACATTACCCCAGACTGATGTTAAATGTCTGCCTTCAACTTAGAGGAGCCAATACAATTTGAATTTAAAACGTAGCATAGTATTCCCAAGACTCTTACTGGGATGGGGTGAGAGAACTGCAGAGAAGCTTGGGTTCTGCAAGAGCACCAGGTAGCAAAGTGAGAGCAGAGGGAACACTTTTTAAAAGGGAAAATAGAGGAGCCTGGATCCTGCGGAAAGTCAGATGGAATTTGTGCCAGGGAAGGCTTGTGAGAGCATTCTTCTGGGGGTACATAGTCTGAATGCTTTGCACAGTGTCAAAGGCACGAGCAAAACCATCCTGAAAGTGTGGGTTATTCTGTTCCCCTTGCCTTTACAACAGTCCTGTAATAATGGCTTAAGAAAATTTAAATAGATGTCATATGAGAAGAGAAATGACAAAGACAGAGACTTGGCTCCCCTCCCCTTTTTTTGTAACTTCAGATAAATACTTAGCATTTTCTTTAGTCACAAACTTGCCCTCTCTGCCTTGCTTCAGTGATGATATAAAGGTGCTGCAGTACCTTGGAAGATGTTGCTGCATTCTAATAATGATAACTGTGTAGTTTCATGACCCTCCTGAGCCTACATTTGAGGACTCATTGGAAAATCTGCCATCATATCACAAGGATGTGAAGTCTGATACTGCCAATTTTCTGAATTATTCATTAGTCTGAAGGGAAGAGAAGCAACAAAGACACAGGCAGCTTCTTTTTATTTATGGGTTTACTACCCTTCATATTTTTTAAGTGAAGGGAATACAGTTCTCCCATCTTTTCCACAACAAGAGCAGAAAAAAAACCAAAATATGTATGCTTGAGAAGTTGGGATTTCTGGGAATACATTTTCCTCTTTTAGCTAGCATTTTAACATAAGGTAAAACATTTTTTTGACAAGGTAAGTAGAGTAAACAAAGATCAGTGAGAAAGCAGAAATTATTGAAGTACTGGAAAAACTGCTGCAGGCTACTTTTTCACACATTGCTGCTCAAGTCAGGATTATGCTATGACAGTTCTAACTCTCCTGCTGACATCCTTATAGACTCTATTACATTATTTACTTCTTGTAAAATAACATTCTATTACAGCTCCTTCATGTCCTGCTGCTAGTCTAAGTTCAAGGGGAAGAAATTTTGCTCTCCTCACTTCCAGCTCGTTAATGCAGCTCTGAGGAGATCATTATTAAGAAGACTGATATGCAGCCCCTATTTCATGCCCCATTTTCTGTTGCAGTAACCACTTTATTTCTAGGGTGTTGGTCTTCACTTCAATCAACAGCACAGGTAAAATGTGCCAGCCTCTGTCCGGAAGGATCAGGTGAAGAATGCCCCACCCTGTGCTGAAGATGGAATGGCTTTTTTATGTCTCTAAGGGGGAAAAGCTTTCAGCTATTCCTCCTCCTTTTCCATTGCGGGGAAAAGAAAAGCCAGGCATGCCATCACACCTGATTTCAAAAGGCAAAGAGTCGACTCTCAGTAGACTTACAGGAACATCTGTGGATAAAGCAGGGTTAAAGGCAGACAGGTTGCTTAAACACTCTCTGAAAGCTGGCTTAGGTCTCTTTCTCAGTGTCAGGAGATAATCAAACACATATCACTGAGTCCCACATAACAAGTCTGCTGAAACTTGTTTTCTGGGAAGACATACTTATTAGGACCCAGAAAAGGAATTTGCCTCCTGTCTCTGAATTCTCACCGTTAAGTCCAGCTAACAACCAGCTGCACCACGAGCAAAATATTCCCACAGTCTGGCAGAAATCTCCCGAAGTACCAGCCTTTGAAAAGTCCTGCTTTCATCACTGCCCAAAATCACCTTGGCAAGTCAATCCTCAGCCCTGCTGCTTGCAGTGTGAGTCTTGAAAGCATCACTTGACGCTTGAAGAACTGCCATCAAACCACACAGCAGCGCCCACTTGCTTGGAGATGGTCAGAGGACAGGGACCCCGTGGCATTGCACACACAGTCCTGAGCAGTGCATTTCATCAGCCTTCAGAACCTGTTGGACCATCCCTAACGAAACTGAGGTTTCATCTCATCAGCAACAACACAGACAATGTGATAGTTATCTAATTATTCAGTCCTTGGAAAGGGATACTGAAATTTCCCAGCAGAAGCGAATCATATGTTCTCTTCCTTGAAGGCAGACAGGGAAAACCAGCGCCGGTGGCAGCAGCATTTCCTTACAGCCCTGGTGGGTCCTGAGAAGTGCAAAGCACTTGGCCACTGATCTCTGAAGTTTGGCAGGGGCTGTGTGGGAATTAAAGGATGATTTTTGCCACTTGCCTCTCCCTGAACCAGGACTTCAGGCTCTGTCTCTCACATTTTCACTCTTTGCTGTGCAGCTTTGAGTTAGGACATTGAAATCAGGGATGAAGTTATGCACCTGAGTGTGCTGTGTCAGGAGCTGGTGATTGTTAACTTTGTTTCATGGCCATGTCCATGGCTAAATAAATATCTTATTGCTCATGAGAATATTCTCTGCTGATCCTTCAAAGAGGCCACAGGGGAAAGTGGCAGGAGGTCCACTTTAAACAGTGTGGCTACCAATTCTCCCAGAGCAGTCAAACAGGATAGACACTTGCTATTTCGTCCCAATATGGGGCTATTGGCTAATCTAAAAGAATTATTTTAATTCCTGGTACCCTTTGATTTCAAGGGAGTTTGGGACAGATTCCCACTCTTTTGCTTTACAGGCTTCTTGGTGGGTTGGTGTGTGGAGTCCCTGGGTGGGTCACACAGGCACTGGGAGGAGTCACAGTTCTTCTTAGCAAAGAAAAAAGGAGGTTGCTCACTCGTGCTGCAAAATTTCATTTCCTTCAGGTGTGAAAGATGAGCCTCTTCTTCATGCCCTTACTCCTCTCTCTCCCGAGTCTGACCTGCTTTTTCTGTAAGAGGAGTTGATTATTCTCTGGACAACAAGTTTTGAAGGAATTTCAGTAAAATACCACGAATATCTGACCAGCTGTTGAAGTAATTTAGCTCAAGTGCCTGTGGAATGTTTTTAAGAGCTGGTGTCCTAGCTCAGTTTGCTAGGACTGGTAATTCAATCTTTGAACCAGGGAGTCATTATATTTATCTGTTTGCATTTGGTTTTTACAGACCACCAATTACTGCTATCAAAATATGCTAAATTAACTGTGTTCTAGGAAAGCAGATCATTTCAGTGTAGACTGGTAAAATAGAGATTATAAATGAAGCTACCTTTTATTTATTGCAAAGGCTAGCACATTCATCAGCATGCCTAATTAAAATTTAACAATTAATAAGCAGTGGCAAACCCTGCACGAAGGTCAGTCGCAACCTAAGCAAACTTATCAAAAATGCAAAGGGACTTAGAGTTTTTAAAAAGTTCATCCTGTCCTTAATTAACAGATCTAATTACAGCTCTACCATAGCAAAATGCAAAATGATCCCTTCAAAAGACAAGAAGTCAAAGGTTTAATAGTGCAGATAACCTTCTTCTTCAGTACACACTGACCCAAGTGTAGGAGGAAATTGCACCAAGCAGTCAACAGAGTTGATTGGATGGCTTTGACAGAAATTTAAGTTAAGCAATACATAGAAATCCCCAAACAACAAAGGAATTGAGAGGGAATAAAAACTCTCTTGTGTCTTGGGATTTGAAATAACACCAAGTCAAGACTTTGGATAATCTCCTTTCTTAGCAAGTTGTCAATGTATTTATTCTGTGACCTTTGCTGGTTAGTTTTGAATAACACTTTCTGTTCTGTGGGCTGCATGTGTTTAATTATCACCTCATTCCACAAAAATGGACAGTGCAGAAATCAAGGATAATCTAGCAGAGCAGAGCTACACACAACAGAGCAAAACACTCAAAATTCCTGCAGTTTGCAGTCAGCATTTAGGGGCTGAAGGGCAATTTTCCACGTTTCACCAAAGGGTTTAGTTCTGCATTACTTCTTCAAGAGGACCGAGGGAAAAACTGAGCGTTCTGTTCCCAGTTTTGTGGGAAGAGGCTGGAAAGGAACAGAACTGGGTTCATCGGTAAGCAAATTCAATCTTCCCCCCTGATTTAGGTGGGCAAGGGTCATTACTTGTGCGTAATAGGAAGTGGCTGAAAGAAAAACTTGGCTGCTTAAAATTAATAATATGTAGCTGAAATGAATCCTGACTATTCATCTTTAGGTTTGGATTAGCAGAAGGAACACAAGTAGGAGAGGCAGGATATCTTCAGGGGGACCTGACCTGTGTGAATATCCTCAGTGTTCCCTTTCATGCCCTGCCAGTGACAGAGCCATGAGCAAGGTACATAAAGGAGAAGCAATGGAGTCTCAGTAATTATCTTGGACAGGCTCAAAACACAGGAGCCATATCCATCTTCTACTGGAATTGCAGCATAACGAATGTTTCAACCCAAAGGCTCATTAATGCAACATGAAAACAGGGAGCCTGTTCTAAGCAATCTCCATGAATTGGCCTCTGGCTCTACCACGGCACCATCCTGACCTGAAGTCATTTCATATGACATGATCATTTTCTATTGGCTGTAGAAGGGGAAAAAAAGAAGCCCACTCAGGCTCATGAGCATTTTAAGACTTCTTTTTAATTGTTTTTCTTAAAAAAACCCACTATAATCTTGTGGTTTTAAGCTGCCTGGCTTGAACTGACAGGTATGATCACTCACCAGTAACATGCCACACCATAGTGGCCTCATGCTAGTCCTGTGCTGCATATGTGGGAGCAGAAACACAGCAAACATGCTCTCTTTCTGCTCAAAGGAGCCAGGCACCCTCTGTGGCCATGACATGATCCCCCACCTCACCCTTAAAGAAACTACAGTGATCTGTCTAAAATCTGGGTGCTCAAGAAGGGCTTTGTTTGATCTGTGCTCCTTCCCTGCATCCTGCCACAGTACAGGAGACAAAACTGGTAGCTTGAAAACACAGATAGCAGCCACTATCCCATTATCATATTCCTTTCTTCGGTGACACTTGCTTTAAGACAAGAACATAATTCCTTGCGTTCTGCTGATGGGAAGTGAAATATCAGAGCTGGACATTATTACTGTTACTGCTGTTATTATTACAGAGGTAGCAGGAAGGGCAGGGCTATAAAAACCCTTCTAAGTAGTCACTCCCTCTTACAGACCATTAAAGGTTCACTTCACACTTATACCTCGTTCTTCCAGACTGAATCCTGAATCATTAATTTGGCACTTGATGCTCCTAAAAGAAACCTCTTTTTTTTGAAGCAAAACCCTCTCTTGATGCCTGAAGATGTTCATCACCAGAGACAAAAAGCCATTCAGCTTTCTTGTATTTGTTGAGGCTTCAAAGCAGCAAGACATGAAGCTTTTTGTTTTATTTTCCAGCACCATACGGTGTCCAAGCTTTAGACAATATCCAGTTGTTACAGTGTAGGAAATGTGCTAGATCAGATTCCAGAGCAAAGAGAACCAAACTAAACCCTTCCTCCCCTCCCTTGCCAAACTCTTAGCTCACAGATCAACTGCCTTTAAAGAAAAATCTTATGGAGAGACCCAGCAGCAAGGAAAGTACAAGCTTGGGGTTGTGCAGGTAACATACCTCTACTGAAGAGATTATTTTTTTAAATTTTACCTATTTCTATGAAATTTTTCTTTTCCCCTTTTGCTTTTTTTTCTGTTTTCCCTCTTCTTTCCAAGAGATTTTCTCTGTCAGTGCTTCACCAAAGTATGAAATAAGTTTCAGGCATTCTAATTTGTCCTTTAATATTTACGTTTGGAAGAGACACCCCTTCCCTGTATGCTAATCTCCTTCCCAAAAGGGTTTCTCACTCTCTTTTAAGAATATCACAGCACTGAGAAAGCAAGTGCTACTTAATTTTTGGTCTTCTGTGAAGCTTTTTCTTCCTCTTTTCCTATTCCAGCACAAGTCCTTTCTAAATTAGAGCAAGCATGGGAAGCAAGTGATGACTTACCAAATGAAGACCACCCAGCTCAGATATTTTCAGGCTCAGAAATCCTGAATATCCCAGGCATTATTGCCCCCTAGCGTTACTGCAGAATCTACGTAGAAGATTCCATCTGCAAAATTGAATAACAAATGCACGTTTCAAAGAGACCCTGAGCAGAAGTGCCCATACAGCCATGAAAAGAGGCATTTTGCAATCCCCTGATTTCGGTTGGGTGTGTTATCCAAGGGCTTGACTGAGAACCAGTGCTGTGAATATTCATTTCCACACAAAAGGGGAGCACAGGGCTCTTTGCCCTTCACATCTCTATTTGCACTCCAAAGAGGATGCCCCTGGTGCCATATGGACATTTTGGTTTCATTCCAGTTTTCCTGTGGCTGCAAATTTCTCAGGGAGCTTAAAATGCTTGGTTTAGCAATGGGCCAATATAAATAAAATTAATAAACATGTCAGTGCAAGCTCCAAACAGCACTGTTGTAGAAAACTGGAATATGACCTGTTCCTGTGTCTGGTCCACGAGACTTAGATGTGCATCAAAGGAGGAGAAAAAAGTAAATAATTGTCACTTTTTATGGAAATAGCCAAGGTTTTCCAATTTCCAGGGTAATTAAGTTGAAATGGGAAGAAAGTTACTAAGTCCCAGTGCTTTCCTTTTGTCTAAAAATATTCTTGATGCAAACAGTCCCAGACTGGGAGGGAGTGTGGATTCAGATCCGTCCTCTCCATGAAAGTGGGGACTAAATACCTACTGTTCCCCTGCCAAATTAAAATCACATTTTAGCAGACAGGCTATGAGAGGTTTGCTGGAGTGGGTGCTGAAAATTAAGACCTTGTATCACTAATTTTGTTACTCATTAAACCCGATCTAATAACATACTGGCTGCAATTTTAAGTAAAAGTGGTCAACAGGAATGTTCAGTTGCTTTGAAAATGAGACCTCTAAATTCATGGTTTGGTTGGTATTTAAATGGTGCTCAGCATTTTTACCGGACAGGCGTCAAACATTGCACATTTCCTCATCTGCTGGAAGGTATAGCATGGCTCAGTGGGTAAAGGTATTACTTGTGAGATGCTAAGAGTTCAAATTGGGGATTTCCTGCGTCCTTTTGTTTTCCTGAGCTTCATTTTTCCCATCTAGAAAATGGGATGATGAAATAATTCTCTTACGTAGAATTCTTCCCACAGATGGAAATGGTCCATCAGAGCTGGGGTTTTACTAGATAATATCCAGACTTCTTCTGAAAGCTCTGAACACGATAGGGTAAGTTACTAGATTTTTTTAACACTCTCCAAACTCACATAAGCTTTTGAGAAAAGTTCTCTAACTTTCCTGAGGCTTCAGAGCTCACACTAGGGGGTAGTTTGAGGGAAAAATGCAGGGAACTCCAGTCAAGAGCCCCAAAGTGATCCATGGAAAGTACAATGTCCAGTTCTCTCACGGGTGTTTCCATCCTCTTCTCGTGCAAGAGCTCATGTGCACCTCTGGAAAAGATTTTTTTGGGAAGATACTGATGAAATCCAGCAAAGAACTCCTCTAATTTCTTATTGAGAATTCTGAAATCCCTAACAAAAGGTGGATCGTGACATCCCAGCGCGTCTACAAACAAGAAATGTTGCTATGGCTTTTACATATTGCTAGTGAGCCTGATTTTGGTCTCATCCTGCTTTCACAGCTGTATCCTGCAGTCAGCTTTGATGGCATAACGTGATCCTAATAAAAGAAACAGGGTCAGAGCAGGGCAAAACATCCCTCTAAATTTGGTCATCTCTTTATCTGTTGCTTTCCATCTGTAAAGGGTCTGTTCTGCATGTTTTTTTGGCAGCCATTTACAGGCACTAATGATTAGACTTTTAAAGTCACTTGGGCACTTGCCACGCTCAGGAACTCCTGGAATGTTCAAAACAGCTGAGATGCTTCTGCCTTTTAAAAGACTTTGACAAGAGCGAGACACTCAAATTTTTCAAAACTGTCAGTAAGTATTTATCTGCATCTTTAAAAATGAAATGTCTATCAAAATGTGACCCTAATCCCTTTCTGAGAAGAGAAGACCATGACACCCAGTACTGGGTGTGTTACATCACACTTTTGAAACGTATTTGCCAACATTTTTTCACATCTCCTTGACTCGCCTGCAAGAAGCCAGCATTCAGATAACTTAGAGAGGATGATTTAAAATCTGATCTTGAACAAGACACCAGTTTTCTAAATGATTGCAAATGTCTTTAACATTTCATGCTCTGAAGCTCATTTTTTTAACGACCCTCATAACAAGATTTTTATGATGAATCTTTATGATTCAGAGAAATCAAATCTCAAAGTGATTTGTGTCTCCCCCTTAGGTATGGTTACAGATTTATGGTAATCTTCAGTTGTGCTCTGGTTGTTTTTTTTATCTTCAAGGCCTTTTAAAGGATTTCTTTCTGAAGGTAAAGGGGTGAAGGTGCTGCAGGTTGAGTGCTGGGACACAGCTGGGACAGAGCAGGGACACAGCTGCCCTTGGGCCAGGGCTGCAGCTCCTGCTCTCTAAACTTACTTACTGAGCCACTCACAGGAGGAGTTTTGGTAAGGAAGATTGCATCTTTGCCTCTGATTTGAACTGGACACAAATGGTATCATTTTTGTGGTCACAATACAAGGGTTGTGTACTTTGGGGTTGCCCAATTTTTGCACAAGTAGCGTAGAAAAGTGGGCTGCTGAAGAATGTGAGAGAATTCTGTAGAATCCTATGGAATCAACTGAGTGGCAGGGAAGCAGTTTGGAGATTTTTTTTCTCTCTTACATTAACAATAGAGTTTTAACTAAGACACCACTTCAGAAGAGCAGCCATGAATGGAGAACACAACTGTGACTCTCAGAGCTGGCAGGGCTGTCAGGGAGAGAAAATGCAACTCCACCTGTAAAGTGGGCAAATTTATTCTGTAAGACTCCGAGAGAAAATAAATTTGGATCTTCACAATGCTATTTATTCAGTCACTTTTCAGCATATAACCACTGCTGAAAGTTTTCATAATAGTCAGTAGGAATCTCATAAGCATCTCAATGCAACTTACATCCCTGTCTCTGTGAAGAGTCAGCAACCAAGTCCATAACAAGACCCATCTTCTTTTATTTTGCTGGAGAGACTCTTAATCAGTTCCCAGTTGCTTGGTATGTGTCTAATTTTATGTAGCAAGGGAAAGATGAGCATGTCCATATCCATACTGCCTTAGCAAGATCAGAGGTATTTTACTTTGAAATTTACAAACAGAAAGGATCCATGACTAGAATTACAAATGTAGATAAGCAAAACACATTCAGAATTGCATTTCTTTTCCTCTAAATTAATTCTCTGCAGCTTGTCATTACTTGTGTAACGTAGCAGCAGACTCGGGACAGGCACAGTACCACGAGCGTCACGGGGTCACATTCCCAGGATACAAACTCTGTTTTCATAGATGCAAATACCCATTTTAAGGTTTTTCACATTATAAAATAAAGCTGTCCCCGAGATACATGGGAGAATAACAAGAAACAAGGAAAGTTCAGCATTAAATGCAGTTTGACTGCTATGTCTGGAAAATCTCCACTGCATTGTGGAGAGTTTCAATCTGTACTGAGAGGGAAATTTGGCCCTGAAAATAGCACAGGCTAGTGTATAAGTCTAGCCTAGGAGCATGCTGAGCTAGAAGGAGAACTGGGTCTACATGATCTGCCATGATAGTTTGTGCCTTGAGTCCCATAAAGCAGAATGGCAGGGAAAAGCCTATTTGAAGTGTCACTCTTTAGCTCAGGAGCTAAGTTCTTAAGGGTGGTGCTGGTATTATGGGTAACTCCAAGCAAATCCTTAGCCCCTAATGCATTTTAATGGAAACCATTTGATGCACGACTTTAAATGTTAAGTGATAACTCATAGAGGGTTTTGAAGTAACCTGAACCTTTCTGAGTTTGGTACCTGAAGTCAAATTCCTCTTTATGTTCTCAGAGTCCCATCTATTGTTGCTGCATGTAAGGGCTGAGCAGAGGTGTGAACTGATCTCCATGTGCCTGGCTTTCCTCTGCTGCAGAGCAACATGTAGGGCTGCTCCTCTCATAGCAGAGTCAGGGTTCACATCCTCCAAGGGATGTGGCTTGCAACTGGCAGGAGATGCAATAGCCAACAGGTACTTAAGCTTATTTTGCATCTGGGCCACAAATGTTGGCTCTAATTAGTTCATTAAATCACTGCTGAATGGGAGTGTAGAATGAAAAAGCCATTTCACCCTCAACACAGTCTTCTCCATGTTAGGATGAGATGTTTGCTGAGGATAGATAATATCTTCACCACGCAGTACCTGCACGGTCCCTGCCCTGCAGCTACACTGAGAATGTGCAGCCCTGGCATCTCTCCCAGGCTCTGCAGTATGTTCACTTTCAGTTTTAACCACTTTCGTAGTCAAAGATCCTTCCTTGGCAGTGGCTACAAATACCAGAATTCCCACTGTGGGGAAAAGTTGAAATATTCAGAATTCACCTTCAAAGCATTAGTTGAAAATCACTTTAAGAAATTCTGCTCATCTTTGTCTTTTATCCTGTGAAGAAAAGAAAAGCCATAAAACTTTGAGAAACAAAACCTGTGTCTGAGCCTGACCTCGCCTGGATTGTGCAGACGTGTATGGAACGAGGGCCTTGTTAGTGAGCAGCTTTCTGTGTTTGCAAGTTTAATGACATGATGTACAGTCTATACAATTATTCTGCTGGAGCTTATCACACTAATAACAAGCTCCTAGAGGTCTGGAAGCCATGCTCTGCTCCTACTTCTTTTCTTATTATCTGTTACAGTGCACTTGGCATCTGCTAGTTTGGGTAAATTCAAGCTGACATTGTCTTAGAGAGGCAAGAGAAGACCACAGCTGCATGCCCTGATAGTAATTCCCTGAGAACCTGAACAGATACAGCTATGGAAAATGAAGCAATTCTCCTGGTCCAATAAAAAAAAGCATCTGAAAAGTGCTGTTCTAGCTGGCTGTTTTTCTGAGGAGGGGCCTTTAGGGGAAAGCCTTTAGGCAAAAACACTATTATAAAAGTTTTCAGATATTTTCAAGCTGTACGTTGTGATTCTCAGTTACAGTTCTTTACTGGTCAGAGCTGAAGAGAATCGTCCCTTGTTCTTAACTCTGAGTTTAGAATAAGGAAATACTCTTGTCTTTCCAACAGGCTGCAACTGTAGTCTCGGAAACTGCAGTTGACTTGATATGTTCTTGGCTTGCTGACTTTGCTTTATCCTCCTAACAGAATGAATGTTCTCATGCAATAACAAACCCGACAGATCTTCATAATTGATCCCTATTCCTGACACAAAGGGCACAGGATGCAAACAGAATGAAGCACTGTAAGTATCATGCAATGGAAGTATTGATTCCACAGCAGGACTGCCTTTCTCTGTAAGTGCCCACCTCAGCAAGAAGGACTTATGGGGGAAAATGGACCGGGGAAGTAAAATTAGACTTAAATGAAAAGAAAATGTGTAACTGATAACTCAGTGAGAGCCTGCCAAGTAGTGTCATTGCATAAGGGCTATTTCACATAGATCCCTTAACTGTATCAACAGATTCCTTTTGGATTACTGAAGGTTAAAACAAGAATAAGTGGGGGAGGACTAATAAATCAACCCTGCCTGTACTAGACACAAGTTTGTAGTGTTCAAACCCCCTTTATACAATTAGAATGATTTACAGAGGAGTGATTGGCATAGGCTGAGGGGTGCTGTGGGTAATGGGTAAAGCGCTGTGAGAAGGGCTGCTCACACCTCTTACAGCAAAATTATAATCAAGCAAGTTGTTCTTTCAAAGCCTGACGTCCTTGATAAACAAGGAATGGCAAGACTCATTAAAGTGCAGTGCAATCATTGTTATACCCTGATACGGGAAGAGATTGGTGTCAGGTTCTGTTATTGCTGACGTTTTCACAGCATCCAAACGATCTCTTTGGAGGTGTGTGAGAAGGCACTTTGGCACATAATCTGTGCACACCTATTCCCCAAACCTGCAAAACCACTGCAGGAACCCTTTAACCTGTTCTTTCATCTTCCCTCCTACCTCGCTGTTGCCTCACAATCTGCTCCCACTGAGCATGCTGCAGTTGTCTAACGAATTTCACATTCAGATGGTTGAGTCACATTACACTCCACAGGGTCACAGAAATGTTCTGAAGCTGACAGTTGTGATTACAAGTTAGTTGGGTAAGAAGAGGACCCCTGGGCACAAATCTCTGATGTACCTGAAAATTCTTTTGGCAGGAGTGACTAAATCTCTCCCAAGCCTACAAGGTCAATTTGCAGCTCAGTTGCCATCCATATTTATCTGCCTCACACATTGAAATTTTGTGATGACAGCGATAGGAGCTCTAGGAAATGCCTCAAGTAGATTGTTTTCATGGATAGCCTGCAATGCTCATTCTTTCGAAACAATCTTCCAGGATATGTTCTTCTCCTGATGATGCTATCTTATGCTAAGTTTAAAACAAAACAAAACACAAAACAAAAACCAAAGGCAAAAATAAAATATGTTCTTAAAGCAATAGAATTCCCCTTAGTTTCAAGTCTTAGTGGTTCATAACATGGTAAGTCTTGGTTGCAGCGCTGTCCCCAAATGTAGATGTTGTTCTGCTAAACAATAAAGGGAAAGTGTTGACTGCTAGAAGGCACAAATACAGTGTAAGATCATCAAGCAACTTAAATTTCTCCTCTTATCTCATACTGTGGAGGGACTTAAGACAAGAAAAAACTACCAAGGACATGGAAAATCCTGTTTCATAAACAGCCTCTTTGCTCCTAAGTACTTTCAGTTCCTGATGAGCTCTCAGTAGGAGTTCCTGCACAGAACCAATGTATTTAATCACAGGACTGGTATGATCAGATCAGATAACTGCAGCTACAAAAGGAATCAGTCCTACATGCATCATGTGGATTTTAGAAGCAAAAGCAATTTTAGACACACATCTTGGTCGTGGGAAATCAGACTGTTGAAATTGGCCTCAAAGTATTTAGCATTTAGGTATTTAAAGGGAGGTGATATTTGGCAAGTTTTCAGCTGAGTCTCTGGAGAGAACTGCTTCCCTTGCTCTGTGATCAAGGCAGTGCCTGGCCTTGTGTGATACAGGGACGTGCCTGAGACACAAGCAGGTTTGAACTGGGATTTTGTAATTCACTAAATTAAATGCTTGATTCTTTTCATCTCTCACCACAATCCACATCTGAAGTGCTAAATATTGGAAAAAAATAAGGCAGCCCTTGCTCTGAAGAAGCTGTTTAATATTGAGACAGTGCAGCTGGATAATTTGGTCTGGCTTTTTTTTTTTAAGAACAAAAGAATGTAAAAGCAAGGAAGGTTGCTCAATGCCTTGGAGAAGCTGGGCAGGGGGGGTTGTGGTAGACTGTAAGATGAGCACTGCAAAGGAGGGAAAACAGCTTTCTCTAGCTCTGTCTTCTTGTTCCTGAAGTTGTGAAGTATCCACACAGCAAAAGAACTTCAAACACCGTCACTGCAACTAACTGCACCAAGGACCTAATATAATGCATGCTGAAGTCACCAGGAGTCTTTCCATCAGCTGGAATGGGTGTTGGATCGGGTTCAACACAACAGAGAAATGCAAACTCTGCAGCCCTGGCTCTCAGAGGAGCCCTTTACGATGTCAGCTGAAGTAAACTGTGCACTAGCTGAGCTGGTACCGTCATCAGAGACACTGAACACAGAAGTGATTCTGCAAAATGAGCCATATGCTAGAGAGTGGCTGTAGGCAGGAGGTGCAGGTCAGTACATCTCTGCAGAAGCACCACCCCTGTGCAGTAGAGGAGCTATGATGTGCATTGTGCAGTTGCTGCTCAGCAGAATTAGTATTTTCTTTATTTAATTTTGATATTTAATCAAAAGACTGTATTTCATAGTTACTCAACAGTGTTCCCTAAGATAGGTAACTTATCTGCAGGGAGAAGGAGATGCAGAGGTTTTTTCTGAGCCCATGCACTGATCTCCCTCGAGACTCAAGGCAAAGTTTCTGTAGCTCCCTCCATCATTATTCAATTGCTAAAGCAGCCAGAGAGTGATATCAGTGCTCTATTGTAAATGTGCCCTCTTGCCATTCACAACCCGAATATTAGTTCTTCAAAATTTTGCTTTTTATTTACAGCCTTCTAAGTACCTTTCCAGAGCTAGATAATGCAGTCTTTGTCAGCAATACAAGCAATAAAATATTACTGTATAGCTGGCATCTCTGAAGTCAGAATACAACCCAATCAAACTGACACAACTGATAAAAGTCAGTGCTGCAATCCTTGCAGTCTTTGCAGCACTCTGAGGTGCTTGAGTACAGAACGGTCTGGAAATCAGTGTGGGTTTGTCACAAAAACCCACCTCTGAGTGCCAGGGAACAGTGTCCTTTGTTGCACTGATTTAATGCTCCATGCCAACCCCATTCTCATTAGGAATTGGTCACCAGGGACATCTCAAAAGCGGTTTGCTGCTTTTAAGTAAGAAATCGAAATGAGTGGAAGCTTCAAGTGGAGGTGTATGTTTTCTTTTGCTGCCAGAAATCCTTCTGTCCTTTGCATCAATAAAAAGGATTGATTCTAACTTTGCTAATCCTGTTGAAAATGGCTTCCTTGTACTCTCTCTGAGTCCAATAAATGGGGATGGAAAGTGATAGTTACAGTAGGTGCAGAGTGACATAGACGGTGAGACAGAACTCCTGAGATCCAGCATGCTGGGGTTGTTGGGCTTTGTTTGCAGGAGAAACCCAGAGCTGCATTATAAATGCACCTCCAGCCCTAAGAATTCTTTGTCCGTCACTTATTTCTTGAAGAACTGACTTCTACAGAAAACCTGTTATGGAATTTCTCTGGCTCTTGAAGTCTATCAAGCCTGGAAACTCCTTCAGTAACTACCAAGCTTTTAACCAGTCAGGATTTGTTGTCCTCCCTTCTGCCCCTGCAGGAACAACATAAATTTAAATGAAAGATGATTTGCAAGGTTTTGAAATAACATGGTATATGGAAACGTGTCAAATATCATTAGACCTGCTGGGAAGGATGAAAAAAGCCTGTACATATCCTGTGCCATACAAAAATGTATTGTTTGGGACAAAGGCTTGCAGCCAAACTCCCAGCCAGCATGTTCCCCATTGCTTCCCCATATTGCTGCAGGGAATACTGGAGAGAGGGACAAAAGGAAACAGATTTTATTGTTTCAAAGCTGCCCCGTTCATTCTTCCATCTTTTCTCTGCTTATGTCTCACTGATCTTCAGACTCCCTCCCGCAGGAGGGAGATTAAATAACTATGTGGGAAAACAAAGGAAGCACAAGGCTTTTATTTTAAAATGCTGCTCTCAAATGCTTACCTTCAGATTTTAATTTTGTTGTTCCACTTTTTTGTGTGTTTAAACACATTCCACTCTGCCATAAACACCCCTTGTGCCATTTCCAGTGTCAGGAAGCAAGATCTGGGTCTTCAGTTGATTTTGTGAAGGTGCAGTTATAAGGAGAAGCAGATGGAAGAGGAAATGTTGGGTGAGATTTTCTGTCTGTCTCGCTACCCGCCCCTTTATTGTCCCTTTCCATCTGTCTCTGCCTGCCTTCCAAGATTTCATTGTGCACTTCTCTCACTGCTGTTAAGTGCCAGAGATTGAACCGAGCACCACTCAGCCACAGAGCTTACATCAACAAGAAATAGGACTTAGTTAGACTGCACTGGGATAGTGTTCAGTCTTTCTTAGCAGAAATTTTTAAATATAGTTGTTCATGGATCTGCAGCAGGCTCTACTGACAGGTTTACTGGGGAGCTCATCTTAACCAGTGATACATTACTGCTTCAGAGGGGTTTTTTTTTTCCTTCAGTGCTCACATGTCTGTGTTTTGCAAGTTTTTAATCCTTATTCTCACTTTTCAGCTGGCTTGCCTCTCGCTACTCTTTTAATCGTTTCCCTTAATATTCATTCAGCAAAATGCTTTGAGAAAGGAAAGCATTCAGCAAGGTAGATGGGATTAAAGACAGGTTTTAAGGTGACTTCCCTGAGCTCCAAGCAGAGCTGATCCCAGTGGTAGATGTTACTTTAGGAGGGACATAAACTTCTTGCCTCTGTCTCCCCCTCTTGAGCACCGAGTTGCCAGTGCTGCCCTCTCAGCTACAAGTGGCTGGGGGAAAAGGACAATTAAACAGTAATAGCTGCTGACTGGTTTATACACCATGCTGATGGTTTCAAAGTGCTTCAGCCTCAGAAAGACATATAAAACCGGGGGGTTTAAGCTCACTTGATATTTTGTTCAGATAAGCACCAGTATTTCCCATGTCAGGGGAAAACCTGTGTATGTGTGTGTATAAATCAGGAAGCAAAGCCTTAGAGCACTGAAAGGGCCCAAAGCAAAGCCACTAAAATGTCATAGAATCCTGCTTGGAATAATGATGGGAATGCCCAGTGAACTGCTAACAATTCCTGGATATGGAAAATGAGATGTGACTCCTGGAAAGGTAAGCCAGCCTGAGGTAAGGACCAGGTGCTGGTGTCAGGAACTTTTAGGGGAGGCTCTGGAAAATGGCCCAGGTCAGCTCTGCAACTGAGAGGGGATGTGTGTATTGAAGAAAAGTTCAGGAAATGGAGGTAAGGGTACTTATCTTTGGGTTATCAAAGCAAGATGGTCATTTTAAAAACTGAAAATACAGCCTGACATCTTTCAACACCTGGATGGGCTTACTGGTTTGTTCTCAGTGTGGTTCTTTTTTAACTGTTCATCCATTCATTCAGCCTTTGTCTGATTTATGGTCCTGAAAGAACAATCGTGTGAATTGGCTCCGTGAAGTTATATAAGGTTTTAACAGATTCTCAGCCTCAGGGGGTGGAATTCTTCTTCCTCTCTATTTCCATCATCCTTGTCCTCTCTCCCCTTAAGGATAGGTGCAATCATTTCCTCTGTTAGCTCTTTTAAAATAGGTGAGTGTTGCCGGGCATTGGATCAGTTCATCTATGATATGTCACACAACCCTGGCACCAATTGCCGTCCTGTTGGGAAAAATAGAATTCATATGCAAGTTATTTCTCATGTTTGTCAAGAGATAAACCTCTCATTTACTGTCTCAAGACAAACATCTATTTCTTTGTGAAGCTTAAATTATATTACTAGTATTTTCATTATTATTATTATTATTTTTCACTCACTTAAGTGCTTCTTTATGCAGTGGACTTCAGTGAAAGCCATTTGGGTAAGAATTATGGGAGGAAGAAATGTAGGATTAGAAATTTTCCTAATAGAAAAAAAATGTTGGTTTTTTTTTTTTTCCTCTTTTCTCTAAGCAATTATTTTATTGGAGTACCACTGGAAGTTCCTCAGAACTTCATGCCTGAATTTCTGAAAAGAGTAATTCCATCATGATCTTTCCCATATGTTTTGTAGAAACAAATATTTGCCTGTACTCAATTTGCTTCAACAATAGGCATTAAAATGTTTGTTATATATTTATAGTGGACAAAGATACAACATGTGTCTTCGTGTCTTGTAAAGAAGTGCTTTTTCTCTTTGCTGGCCAATTCCACGCTAGAAGCCTTTCTGAGATACCATCCTGTTGAAATCTTCGCTGACATGTTTTCTTTCCTGCCTTTTTATAACATGTCAGTGGTCTGGGACCTGAATTATACATTCCTCAGTCTGACTTATTGTGTTATGTCATTTTTGAAGTTGCATGCTCACTGCAGTGCTGCTAATGTGTACAGAGTGAAAAGGAAAACAACTTAAATCTGTTCTCCAACCTGTCTTGCAAACTTGGCAACACCAAACTTCGAATTGGCATCGGCATGTGCTCTTGTCCAAACATTCTCAAGGGTATTTTCTGGTGTGAGGAGTCTCCAGGCTGTGTAAAACCACCACAACCAGCTCCTTTGCCATATTCCCAGAGGGAATCAGAGGACATAGGAAAATCGTGTTGAATGTCTGCTGAAATCTGACCATGTGGCTTTGGGAGATGTCATGTTGGAAGCCACCCATTTTAGCTCAGACCAGTTGCTTTGGCTCCCTGACTATTAAGACACTGGTATTGGGTTGCTGGTTTCCCCAGCACAGTCAATCCCAACTGTAGCAAATGGTTCCATGCATTCCTCCCATCAAGCTGTGCAACAGCCAACTCCCTCACCATGTTCCTTGGCACCTCTGCATGCAGATGCAGAGATAACTCTGCTATCTAGGATGTTCTTCTGAGCTCCCTTAGGGTAGGACTAAGTCCTTAATGACTACCACAAGTTATTCCAATAGCTCATTGCCACGTAGTGAGACACAGCTCACATTCCCTGTTTCCTTTTTCAGAGGAGGGAATGTTTCTGTGCTGAGAATTTTTCCTTCAAGTGTTTCTGAAAGAGGAGGACAAAGCCATTACACTGTCATGTAGCCTGCTTTTCCAAGCCCACACTTATCTGGCAATAAATACTTGGAGAGCAGTAAGATGAAGTTGTGAAATTGAATCATGATATCTCAGCAGATGGTAACAAGCAGCCTAAATACGAGGTGAGTGCATCAGATGTTTGACTTGACTCTGAGAAGAAGATTTATACACTTGTGTTCTACCTTAAAAGGAAATACCCAAATACCTTTGCTAATCTAGATCTGTGCTACATTAACTTTCATAGGCAGACAAGATCTCTGGTGCACTCTAAGGTAGATTATTGGTTCTTCTGAGCCAGGAGGCATGTGAAAAATGACAAAAGGGAATGGGCTCCTATTGAATTTACCAGACAAGTTGATAAATTGTATGTGAAAAGGGAGGTTGGAAGTATAAATATGTTCTACATCCTTTCCATGACAGGCTATGGAATATTTATTATAAATGGAGACATAAAGCAGGAATAATCTTCCTCATGACCTCACTGTGAAAACTGGCTTTCTAATTCTTGCTGAGTGCTGATTATTACTTGGCTAACACTCTGCGCTGAAGATGAAGCATGTGCTAAGTTGCAAGAATTCTTACAAATAGGCTGAGCTATTTCCAGAAGGGCAATTTTAAGGACACATTCATGTTTTTACTTGCTGGAGTATTTTTTTTCTCAAAGCATGCGAGTAGATCCACACATGCTGAAAACCTTCAGGCAAAACCAATGTGAGTGCAATGCTCATTTATGCATTGAGCAGTGCCTGCTCCAAGGAAGCACAGTGGGATTACTGGGATTGCTTACATGCTTGGAAAGGCACTCCCATTCCACACCTTTTGGAGGTGTTTTTATCAAGGAAGCTGAGAAATACATAGGTATAATACATAAGAGTAGAGGTCAGAGGTTCCTAGATGAGTCTTATCCCTTGCTGGAAACTTTTGGACTGTGTTTATGTATAGAGACTTTGCTCAAGCTTTGCAAGCAGCTCAAGCCAGTCAGACCTATCTGAGCAATCATCTTGTTGTTCCACACCTTTCTCACACTGCATGATATGCTTTTCCAACCTCACCCTGAGCCTCCATCAGGTCCTCTTATCTTACAGAGCAACAAGCTCCAGCCAGAGGACCTCGACAAGTTCTTTGTTCCTGTGTTTTCAGGTTCTGTTTGTGGCAGCCTTTAGCATGTTTGTTCCATAGCCCTCTTAATATGTAGTTATAGGAACAAGGAGGGAAAAGGCAACAACTTTTCAGGTATTCCTGCTGCTGAACAGCAAGGATAGCACACTTCTGAGGAGGGTTGTTTATAGCATTTCTTCTAATAATGTCCAAAAAAATGTATAAAGGAAGGCTTTATCATTCCCTCTGTAATAATCTAAACACCTGTAACTTGCTTTGAAAGATTTTCCATATGACATAAGACTTTCTTTACAACTTATTCTACCATCTCACCACGCAGTCTGCTTCTGTGATACAACAATTTGTGCTGAAATTAGGACCACTGGGGGAGATCAGTGGAGGGGATTGCCTCCCATGAAGAGTGTAAAACATCAACAGAATGAGCAAATACCCCTTTTAAGTTCTAGATGAGCTGTGGGAAGTTTTTGCTTCTATGAAATTTCACAGAGTGCCTGAATTGAAATCTCCTAAATCTGTGAGAACAGAGTAGTTTTTTTTCCTTCTTTCAGATCAAAAATATGAGACTTTCTCCCAAACTAGACAGGCTCAGTGTTGAGCTACCCTGACAAGAGAGGAACAGTATCTGCAGGCTCAGTCATGTGCTTCATTGGCTCTGCCATCAGAGCCCTGAGGTATTAGCAGGGCCAGCAGAGTGCCCATCCAGGCAGTGGCATTGAACCAGCAGCTATATCTTAGTTTCTCAGATGGGTCAGCCTTTCTCCTGTTTTACAAAAACTCTGACAACTCTGTGTGTCTGAAGTTGTTTTCAAGAGAATGGAACAAACCAGTTTTTCCAAGCATGCAGGTATTACCTGAGAGAAAAACACATCTGCATGTCTAACATAAAGAAAATTTATTTTCTATTTCCCTAGGTGGTAAGAAGCAATACCTGCTACATGGTCTGATAGGGATGAGTTTTGCTAACAAGTTCTGGGTGGATTTCTGAAATAAACTAGAGAAGTATCCTGAGGAATCAGGGAGGCTGTGAAAACTGTCCCTTGAAAGAACTTCATGTGTAACTAAAGGATAGCTGGAATGAGACTTCTGGACAAAATTCCTTGCAATACTAGAAGTAAGATCAAAACCAAGCAAAAAAACCAAACAAAACAGCACAGAAGAGGCGAACCCCCAGCGCAGAAACCTCAGAGGCTGCAGGAGTTGCTGGCAGAAGTTCAGACCCAAATGTCCCAGGCAGCACCTGCAAGGGTTGAATTCCGGCACCAGAGCAGTGATGGGAACCAGTGGCCACCTGGGGGACACTTGTAGGTGACCTCAGGGGAAGGACAAGTATGACACTGCAGTGGAGATGTTTTAGGAGGTCTGTGTTCCATGTTGTCTTTCCAACAGCAGGGACTTAATATTGTAAACTATAATTTGGCAAACTCCCTTATTTTCTATATAAAAAGATCTAGAATGAACCCTTGAGATGTCAGATAAAACACTGCAGTGATCACAAGCCATTCGGGGCAGGTTGGGGCTTGTGACACTTGTGACATTTAATACTGTTTAAACCAATAGCACACACACCAAAAATATCAAGCCAAAAGCCTATGCTTAAAAATACTCAGGGTCAGAAGAGCTGAAATCCCACAATAAAGAACTGAAGGACTTTGCTGACCATGACAACCAATATCTGTTATACTGAGGTGGATGAAATAATTCTAGTATTTGTAAATATCTCCTCAGAGCAAACTGGATATCCATATCATCCCTATTCTCATGGAGTACAAATGTTACTACTTACTACTAAGAACTATGCCTGGGAAATGGGGAGGTTGAAGACTGCACTTTAGAGATGCCCCAGTTCTTTAATGCAAAAACCTTAAATATCTGAGTTGGAACTGAGCAACTGAAAAGCGTTTCTCTCGCATGCCTGGGCCCTGTTGCAGAACACCATGGCATCAAATTCCTCCCTGGGTATCAAAGAGGGGCAAAGGGAGGTTTGCGGAGTGTGAATTTGTCAGGATCTCTGCTGTTGGGGTGGGACCCCCACCCTTTGGACCCTGGTGAGTTGTCATCAGCACTGAACCCCCCTTGCCCTCTGGGAACAGTGAGAACGGAGTTCTTACTCCAGTTCTGGGCTGAGAGCAGGTCTGCTGGTGGCTGTGGGAGGATAAAGGGGCTGTGGCTCTGCTCTGGAATAAATAACCACTGTTCCTCCTCCTCCACAGATTTTGTGTGGAACCTTTGTGCATATGTTCAGCTCCTACACAGAAGCGAGCCATATGTGCAGGCGAGCCCTTTTGGAGGGATGGAAAATAAGAAAGGAGCACATGGCCCCAACCCCATGTCTGGGGAGTGCAGAACTGGAGGAGAGGCAATTCTGAAGGAGCAGGGAGAAACTGGGACAGAAGAGCAGCAAAAGTGTGACAGGGAAAGGAAAGGAGAGGCCTGGAGCACAGCGTGCCATCTCAGTGTGACCCAGTGTTTTGTCACAGCTGAGCCATGTGAGGAAGGTTTTGAGTGAGACCTAATTAAAATCACCCAGCCCTCCTGAGAGAGGTTTCAGCTCCTTGCAATTATTTTTGTGTGTGTGTGAAGGATATTTAATTGGACGTGTAGAGCTGATCTTTCTGAGAGGAATTCAAAGCACATTTATACCTATTTTTAGTATGTTATTATATTGTTAGATCTGGGGATTACAAACACTGCGAATCCATAAGAACAAAGGAACTTTCTGTCCAAGGCTGCAGTGGTTCAGGACGGACATGATCTGCAGCTCAGGCACTTCTCTGTATCTAAGTTTTGAGAGGCCATAAATATCTGTGTAGAAACTCTACAGCATCCCAAAGAGTGCCATCATCAGGGTGTCATTGTTTCTGCTTTGATCTACTCTCCCCCTACAGTTAATGTGTGGCATATTGATATAGGTGAAACTTTGGAGAACCACGGCTTTGATAAGGTTTTCCACTAGTGCCTTAATTTTTTTGTTTCAGCTGACCTTTTTTTTTTTTTTAAATTTTTCCTTTCAGTGATCACAGTTCTAAAAAGAGACCATGTGGGAGCTTCACAGCAAAAAGCAATTCAGTGAGCAGTGGTTAATAGGTAACTGCTGGCCTGATGAGGTGCTGGCTCTGTCTGCTTCATTATAATTCCACACATTCTATGTCCTTCTAGCACAGGGGGAAAGCTGCATGTCGTGGCTCTGTGAGCATCCAGAGCAGCAGCAGAGAGAGGAGACAGTAAGTGTGTCGCTTTGCCAGAGTTCTCCCTGGGATAACTTGGCACAGCTGAACTCAGAAATCACACCTGCCTGTTCTTCTGTGGACCCTTGTGGTTGAGGGATCTTTTTCCTTTCCTTTTCTTTCTTTCACAGAGCTAGAATTCAGCACACACAACAGCAAGTGCTATTCCTGAGGTGAACTGGGCTTCAAGGCTGTCTTTTCTTACTCAAAATACTTCATGCTATTGTCACAACCACGTTCAAATGTGGTTGGGCAGAAATGGCAGAACACACCACACCGGTGAAATAGGCTCTCTGTGCCAATGGTGGAGTCACCATCCCTGGCAGTGTCCAAAAACTTGTGGATGTGGCACTCGAGGATGCAGTTCAGTGGTGAATGAGGTGGTGCTGCTGGGCTGATGGTTGGATTTGGTGATCTTAGAGGTCTTTTCCAGCCTTAGTGATCCTGTGAGTCTCTCTCTCCCTCTGGACTTTGCCCCGTTTATAACATTGCATGATGTCAGTGCTTTCAGTCAATAGGAATGTTTTGATTTGCAATGGCTGTGTAAGAAAAAAGTAAGGTATACATATATATATATAAAACATACATATATAGTTGTCCCTAAACAAAATGTTTAAATCCACTTAAACCCCAGACTTCTTTTTTGATCCTTGAACTCCCTCCCAAACATTCATTTCTAGAGTCGCAAAGTGATGAGAAATGTCTCACAGCTGCTCAGTAATTGAAGAGCCCTTTTGCTCTGCTGCTGCCTGGACTGAGGCAAAGCCCCTCTGAAATACACGCTGAGTTTAGCACTGGTTTAGCACTGTGTTTGTAGTGCTACTCTTAAATCCCTGCAAGAATTCACTGAACTTTCTTCGAGCTCTTGATTCCTCCCAAAACTCACTAGGTGGCTGTCTAAGAACACACAAAAGTCTTTTCCTTGCTCTGTGCTTGTTCTCTTACTCGGCTCTCGCTGCTGTGCCCTTCTCTGCTCTCACACTGGAGAGCACCCTCTCCTCAGCCACAGCAGGTACCAGGTGCCACTGCATTGTCAGGGCTGAGGAAACCCAGCCCCACATGTCCTGGACACGAGATCCCTTTAATTAAATGGGTTTGGTTCTCCAAGGCAGAATTATGTATTGATATAAACAGAATTCAAGCCTTTCTTGAATTATTTCCTTGCAACACCACAATTTCAAATTCTATGTAGTGTTCCTAGGAGTCAGGTGAAAATAAGGAATAAGGTGCATAAAGAATTTGTTCTTTCAGTGAGCTAAGGGAGTGAGACAAAGCAGCTTCCAGAATCTGAAAATTGTGGTTTGCATGTGATGGGACAGATTGAGCAAAAAATCTGTGCTGTTCTCTTAACATTCTTCTCACTGGAGCCCTCATTGCCAGATGTGGCTTGAGTTTGGCTTGTGCACGCTGATGTTGTGTGGTTATGAATCCTTTAACTTAAGGGAAACGATTTCTGATTCAGATGAAAATTGGACCCCAAGGCTCAGGCTGAGATGAACTTTGGGCATGTATCTCAGTTTTCCAATGGTTCTCATTGGAAACCCTGACTAACAAAGGAAAGTATGCACGAATCTATCTCCAGTCCATGTGTCATCCTATTGTCTTCAGCTCTGCAGAATATAGAGCAGGGAATTAGACCACACAGGAATGAATGCATCTCTCCAGAGCACCTCTGGATCTGTCTTCCATGGTTTGTGCTCCTCTGCACCACCCCAGGAAGAGGAGGCAGGGAATTGGCGGTATCTTGTCTCTTTGCCTTACTGGGACTGCAGTAAAGCAGAATTGGCACATGGCTGGGACTGACTTTAATTGCTTATGCATGGAGAAACGAGGGAGAGGATGGGAGGATTGAAAGGACTATAAATGTTATCTGTACTTAATCAGTTTTTTCCCGTCACCGTGTTTTCAACAGGATACTTACATTCCATAAAACAATAATTTTTCTTTTAGTTCAGCCTTGTTGAAAAACCTAGATTTACCTGACACTTTAACAGTTTTCAGTTGGGAACACTGAAATGAGATACTTAGTCTGAGGGCTGGGTCAACTCCATATCTTCCAGAAAATCTCAGACTGTGAAATAGTTTGTTTCCTGTCATCAGGACACCAAATGCTGATGTACAACTCTCCAGTGCCTTCTGGGAGCTGTAATTTGCTTGTTCTCTGCCCAGCTCTGGTATTTTTTGGCACCTCCCAACTACATAATACCTTTTCCACGTGAAGATAAATGCATAGTTTTAAGCCTTCCTTTGCCATAAATCTTAATTTGCATATTGCAAGTTTAGCTGGAATTATAACAAATTGCCAAAATGTTTTTTGCCTGGCTGTCAGGCAAGTTTGAAAGCTAAATTCTCGGCTCCGAATTGGCAGGATTAATATGAAACGCTACAACATGATACTGGAGCTGATCAAACCGTGCAACCTACACCTGAGGGGAATTTTTCTCATGGAATTCATAAAAATGTCCTTATTTTCTCTTGATTAGATGTGACTGTTAAGGTTTAAATAGAAAGCAGCAACTTGTCTGTGGACAGCAGTGGGAGCTTTACTGTTCCAAAGCCATAACTTTTAATCAGCACAGTTCCCTGTCAAAGTGGATTACCCCAGGACACTTCACAACCCACTCCACTCCCACCCCCCGATGGCTTCGGGGGGGAGCTCTGGAACAGGAGGAGGGAAGCAGTGAAAAAGGGGACGCAATTGTCCGAGAGAGACAGAGCTATGTGCCAAAATGTCTGAAGGTTTCAGGGCTCTATGATTCTCACATTATTGGTACTTTATTTTTTAATCGACCGCTGGTTTTACAAAGGCAAATCCACTGTTTGCATTCCTCTTCTATGTAGTTAGGGTAGTTAGTGTGCCACAATTTGGAACCTGAGGTGTAAACTCTCCTTTCAAAGAGTCCTTCAGCAGTGGAGGATGCTGGCTGGGATCCATCCAGCAGGCATGAGGTTCAGAAGGTTAATGAGAAGTTCAGGGAAGAGCGTTCACAAAAGGCAGCACCAAGAACAGCCCAGTTCTTGCAGCACTCTCTTCCTGGCCAGAGTGGGATTGTGCAATCTAGGAAGCTGGGGAACTACTTTACTCTGGCTGTTGTCTGATAGGAAGACATAGCATGTATGAAATTATTTGGGGATTTTTTCCACCTTAATTAAGTTCCTTATATAAAAAAGAGCTGGATTAACAGCCTCAAGATGTACACAATATATATTGTATACATGTGGACAGGTAGAGCTTGGGTAGCAGCTTCTAAAATTGGATTTATTAGAGGAATCTCTGACCTAAAAGATGAATAAGACCTTTAGTCTGCCTTTAAGTCATAATCTCTCAGCAGATCAGGGCTGTACCAGTTAACATGAGGCCCCCATGGCACTTGCCTTTGTACAGACATGAACAGGGAGTTGTGCCTGCCCTACATAAAATTAACCATTTAACCAACCTAATAGAAGATCCTAGTGGATATAGGGACCTAGAGAGGGGTGGTTAAAGGACTGAAAAGGATCACTTGTTTTAGCAAATCCAGTCTCTCACACAAACCTATGTCATAGATGTACAGTCCAGAATGAATCCAGAGGATCCACTTTTCTCTTCCCCTTCTCCTCAAGTGAGGAACTTGCAAAAACACTGTGTGTTTCCTTATAGAAGACTCAATACAGACCATAAAAGATTCAAACCCTTGTAACTCACAGGAGACTGTAGAAGAGGTTAAAATATGTGCACTGATACCAGGAATCTCTCCAACGTGAGACTGTGGCTTTCCAGTGCCTGAAGGGGCTCCAGGACAGCTGGAGAAGGACTTTGGACAAGGGCCTGGAGGGACAGGACAAGGGGGAATGGCTTCACGCTGACAGAAAGCAGAATTAGATGGGATATTGGGAAGGAATTCCTCCCTGGGAGGGTGGGCAGGCCCTGGCACAGGGTGCCCAGAGAAGCTGTGGCTGCCCCAGCCCTGGAAGTGTCCAAGGCCAGGCTGGACGGGGCTTGGAGCAACCTGGGCTGGTGGAAGGTGTCCCTGCCCATGGCAGGGGTGGGATGGGATGAGCTTTAAGGTCCCTTCCAACCCAAACCATTCCGATTCCATGACTACGATTTAAATGTCCTCAGACATTTGTCCTCAGACAATTGGCAGACAATGCAGAATTTAAATAAAAGAGAAGAAATTCAACCAGCAAAAGCTGTTGGGAAAATCTGTGCAGAGGGTGGAACAGGATGAGCTTTAAGGTCCCTCCCAACCCAACCCATTCCATGATGCTATGGCTTCAGTGGATGCATTTGAAAATCTCCACATGATCTTAACTGGGTAAAAAAAATCCCCCCAGCCTCCCTGTTGCTGACACTTGAGCTTACCTGAACAATAACCTTATCCCAAGTTTATGATTTTCATGACAGGTTCCATTGCAACTGAGAAACAATCAAAAAAAAGTCAGCATTAGCTGTTAATTGGCCACAGGACACAAGGCCAGTCCAAGTTCATGTAATGTGGTCACTGTCTATCACAGCAGCCCTTATACCATCTAATGGACTCACTCGGTGTCTGGATGCTTTTCAAATGAGATGTTCCAGTGTGTTTATACACAATTTTGGGTTTGCAACTGGTATTTTGGAAGAGGGCACCAAACCCCTCCAAATGAAACTTTGGGAAATGATACAGTTTAAAGAAGTGTATCCTATATTTAATTGGAGATCCCTGTGTTTGCAGCCTGTTATTGTCTGTGCTGCTTGACTGTTCTCCACACAGCAGCAAAGACCAGAATAAGCAATTCGTGGCAGTTCTGGGCAACTTGGCATCTGCAGGGTATTTTTACAGAGCCTGAGCTGATGAGCTTTCTGCTGACAGGCAATCTCTGTCTCTCTAGTAGTCAAATGTTCTGACCCGGCTCAAATATTAGCTATCAATGGAAGGTGCTGTAGAGCTGAAGTCTTCGAAAGTTAAAATTCCTTTAATGGAATGGAAATACAGTATCTTTTTGTGGAGGGTGAAATAATAATTTGTATATTGAATATTAGCTCCCGTGGATAAAAAGTGGCATATCATTAATACACAAATAATCCATGAGCACTTTCTGCAGTGTTTTTCTGTTTGTGTCATATGGGGGGGAAAATTCAGTGAGATGATCTGTCTGGATATTAAAAATATATCTAGAACACTTACTTTTCTTTTTCCACCAAAAGTTGCATTTTAGCGACCAAAAGCCCCCAAAATGAAAACTACAAATTATTTTGTTTAGTAGCCTATAAAAGTCATTTTTTGGTGGTGCATTTTGAGGAAATAGAGACCTCAATCACTTTTTACTTGCTCAACAGTTACACTGAATATACAGCGTGGAAATGTGAGGGCCATTATTTCCATGGCAGCAGAGTGCTGGCAGGGTATCCCAGCTTTGGGGAAAATACCTTCACTTCTTCCTATCAGACAGAATATGTGGAATTGAGATGACAGAATTCAGATGTTGAGGTTATTTGAGGAGGTGAAGATCCCAAAGAGGAAGTTCCTGTGTGTGCTTTTCTCCTTCATCTGTTTGCTCCCCCATAGATAAGACCCTCATGAGTAAACATTTCCCTTATAAACCCTTTCATATTCTTTTTGACTGAGCTTTTGTGTCAGGTCCCCTATGTTATTACAAAAAGGATTAGTGAACATTATCACAACAGAACATCATAAATTAATTCTTGGCAGCTCAGGTCACTGAAGGGATACCAAAGATCTCTCCTAAGTTGCAGTAGGCACACAGCAGTGTTAAAGCTCAAGTGTATGGGGTCGAGAGTTTGATTTAATGCTTAGAAAGTAAGCTGGAAGTTCGGCCTTAGCTGAAGGTTCCTGCCTCCCTTGGCAGAATCCAGAAATTAAAACAGGTTCTGTTCATGACTGAATAATTCTTATTGCTGGCCAGAAAGTACATAAAATATTTAGTAGTTTGAAGTATAGTCCTGTAAGAGATGTTTTGCTTCGGGGAGCATTACAGAACTGCTTTTGACGTTACTACATTGCATTGCAGATAGAGAAATTCAGGTTTTCTCTCCACTTCAGCCCACTTGGGACATTCAGGCTGTTTCTACCCTGGTTATCTCTCATGGAAAATGTGAGAAACACTTCCCTTAGCCCTGCCTGGTGTGTGCTGGCTGTTGAAAGACAAGTTCTTGGGGCAGAGTGTGATTCTGCTGCCTCCGCTCAGGGCAGGGGCCGTGGCTGCCCCTGGGCACTGTGAGAGAGATGCTGTGAACCACCACCTGCATCTGTGCCCTCTGCAGGGCAAGGCTGGGGGTCAGTTTCACACAGACTGTGCTCCTGGGAAGTAAGTGTGTTTGTAAGCTGAAGAACTTCAGCGTGATAGACATCAAAGGACACGTTCCAGCCCAGCCTGGACCTGGATTTGTTCTGCAGAGCAGGGGATGAAGAGTATCTACAATAGTGGTGCTCAGCGTGCAGAAAGTAGGCAGAAAGGTCAGCTTGATTTGGCTGATGTTCATACAGTAGTGCCTGGGGAGGGATTTAAAGTACCTTCTAGAAGTTGTATCTCCTTATTTCAGGATTTTTTTTAATGGAGAGGAGTCTTACTGCCTTGCCAAAGCCTCACATCTCTGGCACTGCTTTCTGCTCAGGACAGTCACTATCTTGGTTAGGACTCAGCACTGATGACAGCTCATTTCTGAGGTATCCTCAGCAATGCTCAGCATCTGCTTTTGAAACGCAGTCAGGAGAAAGTTCCTCACTATTGCTTTTCCAGATCTTATCTGCGTGAAGATGCCTTTGAGATGTTCTGCAGTGTCCAGACAGTGAGCCACCAGCAGCACTTTTCCTCCTAATCACAGTGAGCTCCCTGATAACATGTTCTTTTCCCGTAGTTTGTTGCACACTTGGGACTGTGAGCCCCTCATGACACGTGCATACAGGGCTGCACACAACGGGATCCCAGTGTCTCAGTACGGTTGCACTCCAATTACAATAGAAATAATAATGTTAATTTATTTTCTTGATGCTTTTGACCAGGATTTGCTGAAAAATAAAAGGAAATATGGGCTATGGATCATGTTACCATAAAACCACATGCAGCGAAACATTCATCTCTCTCCAGCATTTCATGTCTTCTGGGCATGCGAGAGAGTCGAGTTTGATTTACACAATCAAGCTATTCATTAAATATCTGTTTGAGTTTTAGTCAGATGCATCCTTTACCTGAGTGATGAAATCTGACTACAGGAAACGGAACTATTCCTTTGTGAAAAGACCCCATTCTGCTTTATAAAGTGAGCCTTGCAGCAATACACTTCTAGAAAACTGCCAAGCTTTGTATACCAAATACCATTGTAAGGGCTCAGCAATAAAACAGTTGTGGACTTGGGGGGGATCCAAGCACACAATAGCACATCTTTATGCAATATTTCCTCTTTCAACATCCCTCTCCAACACTGTAATTCACTGACAACCGTCGGCTCATTTTAATTCCAAAATTCTAGCCCAGAACACTAAGCAGTTTTATAGAGTCTGAATTCTTGTGTGGGCATATTAATTATTTAAATCACTAGTCTAAACCCTGTGCCAAAGAGCGCTTGGTGGGAGTCCTTCAGAAGCAGACTGATCTATTGCTTATTATCGCCTACTGGTCTGTACTGGGGGTCAGAGGCATGTTCAGTATTTCCTATCACCATATAACTGGCTGTTGTGAGAGCACTGAGTGACTGTGAATGAAGGGGAAAGCAGCAAATATATGTTAGAAAATACATCTGAAATGATCCAGTGACTTGATAGAGCCCTTAATAGGGATTGGCTTGGAAACTTCTCAGACGAGTCATTTGGGGAAAAATAAAGTATCCCCAGGGGGATGGGAGAGGCTGTAAAACCTAATGCTGTGTTGAATGAGGCTCCTTATCTCGCAAACCACCTTGCAGATAAACACACACGGGGAAGAATCCTGCTGGTTCAGGGACACACAAGTTTCCACTGTCTTTACATGGGTCAGCTCTGTCTTGCACAAAGAGAGGCAGCTGCATTTTTGTGTTGTTCTGAAAATAAAACCATGAAGTTCGGTCCATTTTGCCTCTTTTGGGCCTGAAATGGGCACAATCACACCAGCTGTTTCAGTGGAGAAACACCTTCTGCTCTTAAAAGGCAACCCCGGTCTGTTCAGTGGGCTCAATGAGGAGCCATGCATTCCTCCCTGGCCAGGATAATGGGACCTCCCAAAGCAGAGAACTTTCACATGACCTTAGCACACACTCCTGACTCTGAGGGCCTGAAAGGGATGACCCCCATGCCATTCATCACCGTGGCTCCTTAACACTCGGCCCCACTGTTCTGGGGGTCCCCCCACGTGAACCCAGCGCAGACCTGAATGGCAGGGCCATGGCTGGGCACGGAGGTCACACCGAGCTCCCAAATGGCCACCCCCCAGAGGACAGACTTTCCTTGTGGGCAGCTCTGCCCCTCCACAGAACCAGCTCAGAGTCCCAGACCTCTGCCAATTAGGGAGCAGGAGAGAACAGGATCATGTTCTCCTTAAACCTACTGGGGGACAATCCACACGGATGCGAGGGAATGCATAGAGCACTTCTATTACATGATATTTACTTATAACCTCCATATTTTATTCATGAACTTTACAATTCCAAATATAATGAAACAGTTAGAGTATTTTATTACAAAGCTTATAAAATAATTAAATATTACACTTATAGTTTTTTTTGCTTTTTTTTACACCATAATTCATAATTTGTGACACTACCATTTTCTTTCCTCAGCTGCCACTTAAGGAAGTGAGCAAAGAAACATAAAGGAAAAGCTATGCATTAATAAATTAATTCTTTTACATCAAATAATAAAAAGGACACAATTATAAAAACAAAACAAAAACGACCTTGTAGTTTTCCTAGAAAAAAAAAATAGTTATAATTACACAATGTCCAACATCAAGACAGAGCGGTGTAGGTTGAGATATGTTTCCAATCATCATTTCTTAGAGTATCACAGAATACATGTTTTTAATTTAAATTGTTGCAGACGGAACTGCTAATTTTAAGTGACCACTGTCTGGCATTAGTGCTGAGCTGGCTAATCTAACGCTGAAACCATACTTTAAAAAAACAGTCACACTGAACTATATTCATCAAACAAAATTGTGGCATTGGGTGGAATTAGATAAATATGTCCCTCCTAGGCACTCCCCAGAAAATTACAGTAGGACACAGCTCTGTCTCAGACGGGTTTGGCAAACAGGTTGGGGGAGTTTTCAAAGCAGAAACCTTTTGAATTGTACCATTTGAGAGTGTCACCTCGATACTGAACGGTTACAAATATCATTACAATTACAATTCCTTTGTTTGCTGGTGGATTCGGAACTAAATACAAGTCTCAGGAGTGTGTATAAAAATAGAATTGACTTTTATTTGGTTCGAGTAAATAACCCACTTGTCTTTTTCATGCTGTTGTTTCCATATAACCTGTGTGAATAAATAACTGTTCAGGGAAGTTCAGCATGAATTAATGGACTGTAATATTCTTGTTATTTCCTTTGGGTAATGGATGAATCAAAATTTGTAGAGATTTGAGATTAAAAAGAAGACATTCTTCAGTATCTTGGCATTCAAACAATCTAGCTTCTGAAACAAAACTACTTTAAAATAACAAGTTTAAATTTTAAAATTACATATCTAATGAGCTTAGAAAGTTGAAAACATAACCACTGAGCTCAATAAATCTGAGTTCCTTGAATTAGTTGAAATATGAAATCCTATTTTTACTTGTAACACAGCAATATTCAAAGTCCAAATATTCTAATGCTGAGTATTTCTAGGAATACATTTCAAGTTACTAGTTAACCACCTCTGAGTTTCTACACAAAGCAGGAAATGAATTCTTCAAAATAATAAAAACATTAGCATGATGCACAACTTGCTTTTCCAGCAGCAAGCCTGATAGAGAAGCACCATAAATCTTTGTAGTGCACTATTTACTTCTGGTGGTCACACGTGTGACACTGTGTTCTCCAGCCAACAGCCATCGGAATGTCCCTGTGTGGCAGCAAACACCTTCCTCCCCGTGGACAACAGGATCAGACAAAAACTATGGAAGGACACGCTTTTGACAGAGGGATCTGTCCTGCTGCCACGCTGTAGCCTTCCTCCTCGAGCTCCTTCCTCCTCGAGCTCCCCACCTCTGTTCCTCTGCATTCTGGTAAATTAGCCCAGAAAAGGCTTCCTTGCCTTAATTTCTTCCTCGTAACATGTGACAGTGCAAAATGACAATTTTTATGAAAGAAGAGCTTCCCCTCGAGTCTCAGTGTTCAAGTGATCCATAGTACCCTGTGCTTTAGTGAGGTCAGCAAATAAACAAACAAAATAAAAAGAAACATTCCTTTCTCAACACATATCCAGCCATTACTGTACCTCAGACATTCCCTTGGAAAAACCATGTCTCTTCCTTCCATCAGTGGTTTCTGTGGCACCATGCCTTGCCTCAAAGTACAGATAATTCCAATGTAACTCGAAGAAGAGAATCCCATCACTGAAGGGTTCAGATACCACAGGACTATCAGTTCTTCTTCGTGCATGATTTACAACATTGCTTGCCATAAAATTTGTGGTTACAGACACCATGCTGGGGCACCAGATGACACCAAGTGAAGAAATCCACACAAGAAGGATCATCTGAAGGAAAGAAACCCAAGCAATATGGTATGACTGCGTTTTAGCAAGTCTGCACTTCAGGCAATATTTCCGTGCACTTGTATGCAATTGTAAATATTAAAAACATGATGGGTGACTCGATTCAAAGAAGAGGAAACACGAATGAGCTTTCATCTCAAAAATACTAGTCCTATTTTTTTAATATGTTAAGAACTGTTAAATTTGTTAAGAGATCATATTTATTAATTTAGAGAGACACAGCTAATATCATAGGAGGGTTATATCATCAGAGGCTGAACGAGTCAAAAAATTCAGAGCACAGAGTGGAGGAAACAGGAGGAAGTTCCACATCAGAGGACAGAAAACACTATCTGTGTTTACATCTCTGGTGACACACGTTGTTCTAAAGCCAGATATTGCACATGTGAGCCTGCCCCACACTCGATGCCAGCTGGGTGTTGCCACCATCACCACGTGGAGTTCACCTGCCCCTCCAAGTGCTGTCAGCTCTGGGTGGGAGTGGGAAGTGGGCACACAACCCCCTGGAGGTGGGAATGCCCGGGCCCTGCTCTGGGTGCGTCACAAAGTGCTCTGCTCCACAGTGCCATCCCAGCACTTTGGAGAGGGACTTCTTTCTCCCCGTTCCACTCTGCAGGGAACCTCAGAGATGCCTTTGCTCAGACACTTCAGTTAGGTGCCACGAGTCAGGCTTTCAGGATTTGGACTACACCATGCTGGTGAAATCTTAATTAACTGCAATGAGAAAAGAGACAGGCTGACAGTGTTTGGTTCTGAAAAGCCCTTTAATTGCAAACACAGGGAAATCGCATTTTTCAGTTAAGAGCTAATTTCTCTTCAGTTTCTGTACAGATCGTTTAGACACACAGCTCTGGTGCTTTAAAAACATTTCGTAGCTGCTCCCGTCTCCAGTTTTGTAGAGGATGCTTTCTGTTTCTTTAAATGAGCAGAGTGATGATTCATACGGGTGATTTATAAACAAATAAATTCACCATGTCTGAGAGAGCAGTAAGCCTCAATGAGGATTAGCAAAATTTATAGCTAAACTGAAATCTCCTGTGAGCATGGGAAAAGATTTCGTTCAGCTCTCAGAACTACTGTTTACATGGTCAATAAAAGGAATTTACAAGGAGACTGACGACAAATGTAGCCACCCCTATCTGCATTCTCCGATCAGCTAAGCCGAGTCACAGCAGAGAGAGGCTCTCTCACACACAGCACAGATAACTTCTTCATGTTCCCTGGACCAGGAGTCATCTCGGTCTCTCTATAGGAAATTCTTTGCATTAATCGCCACTGCTTTTTTTATTATTATTTAATTCCCTTTTATATGATGGCAAAGGTGATTTTGTATGCCTTTATCACCCTCAAATTTATTCACATTATTAAGAAACTTATTTCTTTTTGTTTAAACATGTCCTTTTCCCCTCAGCTTTTAAAAACATAATCCTGCCTGTAAATCTAATGGTATGGAAAGAAAACACTGTTCTTGAACAAGCACTTGTCCAGGAAGGGGGGAGCTCAACACTGAACTGCAGCCTTCCTACTGCACAGCACTGCCTTTCCATTCTGCATGGAGTGTCAGGAGGGATGCTCAGCCCCAGCTCTCCCATTCCTTCACCTGCAGAATTTGGGAGGACCCAAAGCAGGCAAGAGATGAAAAGCACACACCACACAGAGGAAGGAAAGCTGTTCTGAGTAAGACAGGAGAAGTCCTCCAGCCATGAAAGGGTTAATTAAGAAAAAAAAAATTACAAATTACTCCTTAGGAAAAAAAAAAGTATGAGCATGAAGGAGGCAATGTTAGTAAATCTTTATGCCCACTTTGAAGATCAGAGGGCAACGTTAATATTACAGAGGTATGGCTGAAAACTTTACACCTGGGACCTCATCCAAGGACTATTGGAAGGAACACAAAGAGACCCAGAAAACTCCATGGATGGGGATCAGGCTGTCAGTTCCTTATTTCTATTTACCCAAGTATTTATACATTGCTCAGATTTTCATTCATTTTAAGCAGCTGGATTTACTACGAGTTACGGTGACCGTAACTGCATTTAGCAGAGGGATGGAAATGACCTGGTTTGTCTAGCAAAGTGTGCAAACTCTCCCTGAAACATTAATTTCTTGCCTGTGATCACTGAGCTAGAGCTGCATGGCTGATAATAGAGACTGATTTGCTTCAATGTGAGTCCAGCACAGCTGGTTTCCTCCCTTTCTGCTGCTTTAGACAGAAAGTTAGAGAGCAGTGAGGAGATAATTGATCTCTAGAGCCTGACGACCCAGGTATAATAAAGGGGAAAGGGCTCCTGCAGATGTGAGGAGAGAGAGAAACAGGCCAAGGTCAAAATTAATAACAGACAGTACTTCAGACATCAAATATAGCAGGGGAAAACTGGGGTGAAAGAAAAGTCCTTGCTATGTAGCAGAAAAGGGAGTTATAAAGAAACTCCAAAGTACGGCAGAACCTTTTAGGGAGGTTAATTTGAAGTGTTAGGATCATGGGCTGATAAAAACAGCAGAGCTATTTGCTTATCCCTTTTAGGACCATTTCATCTCTCTATCCTTGTTTGGATTAAGGTCCCCCGACAGATCAGTTTGATACTCTGCATGTCTCGAGCTGATGCAGCAGAATGGTGTGTTGGGATCTCCCCGGGTTGCTGTGCCCAGGGAATGCAGGAACTGGGGCAGACGTGGGGCTGCTTGGCTAATGGCAGTGTACAAGATTCAGGGCCAGAGCCTGACCTCTGCTCCCAACTCCATTACCACCTTGCAATCCAGCTTAGGTTTTATAGAGGTTACTTTCAGCTCCCAGTCTGAAAATGGTAGCAAGCCAATTAATGTGCAGTATTTTGAAACCTAATCTTTAAAGTGCTTTAGCATACCTAGATAACCAGTGTGTTATATGGGACAAACCTGGACCTCCAGGAGCTTTTTTCACATAGTTAGGAAGGAGTCACGAATAGTGACCATTCTGTAAGCAAAGAGATGGGATGGGGCAACACACCACTCTCTGTCTGTGGTGGTGCTGAGAGAATTCCCCTTCCACAATTCCAAGTGGCCCAAAACCTCTCGTCCCTCCCTGCTCCTCACACTGAAGAGGCAGAGAGGGACAACAGACATACAAGTAGGGAGGGAGCTTAACTTCATGTTCCCTGACTGCATGTCACACACTGATCAAAAGCATAAGAAAAGAGGGACATCCTAGACAAAGCATTTTGGAGTCCCAGGATCTGGCTGCAATCCGAGGCTTGGTCTGACTTCAAAAGAGGAAAAGTAAATGGCAAATTCTTATCGCTTAATTCCAAAATTGCCATTACTGATCACAAAGCAGTACCAGCATGGGATGCTTCTGTTATTCAACAAGAGAGAATAAAGGTGCAGCTCAGAACCAAACAGCGTAACTTTCACATATTGTTTTTAAAATGTCCTGTGTCAGTTGTACTCTCAAGTTTGCTTTAAGGGGGCTGACTTTGAGAAGAGAGATGCTGTAACATCACGGAGTTACTGTCAATCTGGAAGCCTGTGAAAAAGATCATTTATGAAGGAACATGCCAAATTAACGAGTGTAACAAAAAGGTGGGGTTTTGCCGGATACAGAACTCTAAGGATCCAACCCCGCTGCAGCATGTAGAGCTTAGTTTTACCTCTTTTCAAAGGGACGGGGCAGAAGTTGGTGTTGCAAGCTCTGAGCACAGCTGGTTTCTGGTGGGGCACGCACCCAGAGGCTGGTCTGCCCTGGCGCAGGCACTGCACGCTCCGGCTCTGCACTCCCCCACCGCAGGTCACTGTGCACTGAGGAGAGAAGGAAGAGCTGGGTTACACTGCAGAGACTCTGGGTGCCTAAGAAGGCCAAAGGGGGGACTGGCGAGGGCTTTGGATGAGACTTTCAAAGGGCAGGATCAGAAGTGTTGCTGTTCAGCAACCCCCATCAGGACCAGCTTTTCAAAGACATCTGTGTCTTTTGGTTATTTAAGGACTCAGCTGAAAATGCTGTTCCTTACTTAGGCTTTGAGACAGAAACTGAACATTTTAGAAAACCTGTTCCTGACCGTCTGCACTGACTTCTTTTGATCTCTGAGCCTCTGGGCCCAATCCTGCTGCCTGAACACAGATAAAACTCCCATCGGAACAATAATTACGGCAGTATCTGGGGAAATACACTATGCGCTTGCAGGAAGAGCTATGAAGTATTTTAACATTAATAAGCCTTTTACTTGTATGTGTTTCATGAAAAGTTGTCTTTAAGATAAATGTGATATTTTTCATCTGATTGCAATTGTCAGGCATATATTGTTTCATGTATATATTATTAAATGAGTGTGTGTCTCATTGATATATGACTCATAAAGTAGATAAGTTCCAGAAATACAGAAGCTTGTTTGCAAGAATGTTGAAACAAATACAGACTGATCCCCCAATTAATCATAGCATTTAGGGAATTCCAGGCAATCTGTGCAGATGCTCAAATACACTGTGCACAGAGATATGCAATAGTTCAACCACAGTGCACTTTGAAGAAGACGGAGAAGAAAGTGTTGGAAAAGTAGTGTGGAATGTAGTGCCTCCCAAGCATGAAGAACATTTTTAGGTTACATTCTTCAGTTTCAGGACAAAAAAACGAGCTGCACCGAAGGACATGATGGATGTGGACCAGCTGCATCATGTTTCAGTGGCTGAGTGGTGTGTTCTCCTTTAGGGAATGGCTACGTGCAGGATACCTGGGAACTGTTAGTACTGGGGATGGCTTGACTACAGCAGAATGCAAAGCTGGAGCTGGCTGTAATCTGGGCAGCCTGGGCTCACATTATGGTCACAGTGGCATGGCAGTCAGCATTTCACACCCACCAGGCGTTTGTGCCACTCCAGACAGTGATCCATCTGTGGGACATGATGGAGTGTGGTGCTCTCCCCTCACCTGCACTGCCCAGGAGGAAGCAGTCATAATGCAAGAGCTTTGCTCTGTAGTGCTATGTAGGGAAGGACACTAGGGATTCTGACTTGAGCTCCTGCATGGAGAAACTTGGTCCTTTTGCAAACGCCTTAGAGCCAAGCCGTGAGACAGTGCTGCTGAAAGAGCGCTAGCCAGGACAGGAGGGAGAGGGGAGAAAGCCTCCCATTCCTACCTGCTGCCAGGGGGAGGAATACCAGCCAGACACCATGTTATACAGTGTCTGTGATGGACAGGCTCCCTTGTTACAAGCTTCTTCCAGGTTGGTGTTGGGTTTCTTGATGTTCCTGCATCTCCTCTGAGGGAAGGTGATGAGTTTCCCCTGGATGCTTTTCTCGCCGCATTTGAGTTCTCTGCTCCGCACGCCCGGGCCACAGGAGGCTGAGCACTGCAGGGGCAAAGCACACCTCTGACATCTACAGAAACGTGCTCACATGAAGGGGAATGTGCAAGAGAACCCAAAGAGTGTATTATAAGAGCATTAAAGTACTAAACCCACAAAAGACCATGCTCCATAATGTGAAAACTGAAATACGAATCCATGTAGTGGAAGTGCTGAATAACAAAGACAGCAGGGTACATCTCACTACATCTGCCTTTTAGAGTGGCTTGCCTGGAACACCTGATTTTCAAGGGGTAGCTCAGCTTTCTTTCCTGCCCATGGTTTGTGTGTGTCCCTGAGTCAGCATTCCAGGAGCAGCAGAGGCAGGCAGTGAGCCACTTTACCTCACTCCAGGAAGAAATCACCCACTGGAGCCGGTCGTTCTTGGGACAGCGTCCTAGCACACAGGTCTGCTGGGACTCGGGTCTGTGCTCTCTGCTGCACACACTTTCAGGCAAGATTTTCACCTTGGCAGAACCAGTACTTTTGCAGTAGACATCCCGCTTCTTAATACCTCTCCCACAAGTCTTGGAGCACTGTGATGGAAAGAAACACACTTATTTGAACTAGAGGAAACAAAAATTGGCATTATCTATATTTTACAGCAGAGCACAGGAGCCATGGCTAACATACTGTGTAGCTGCCATTACGTACAAGCAAACTTACAATTCTACTGGTAAATAAGTAACAGTAACATCTGTATGTCACTTCCAAAACACTGCACTGAGTGCTTTCTTAATGTAAGCTGGGGACTCTCACAGCCCCCATGTAGAACAGATAAGTAATATCTCTTTTCCGTAGATGAGGTAAGCTGGACTTGTGAGCAAAATGCATTCTTCCCTGCTCAGCATACTTGAAAGCTGGTCCTAACCTCCTGTGGCAGAATCTCCCAAGGCAAGATGCTCTCAGCTATTTGTTATTTTGTCCTCACCCTGGTCTAGAGGGATGAGAGAGAGGCAGAGAAAACTACCCAGGGAATCAATACATAACTCCTTCCCCGAGTGAATCTCCCCACAAGACAGAATCTGATACAGACAATGGTTAAGAAGCTTGACCAAAGATATTTTAATTGCCAGCTGCAGCTTAGGACAAGTCAGCAGTGAATAAATAAGCACTGCTGAACTGTGGTTCAGTGGAACAGACATTCTGCAGTTTTCACTGCCCTTAGCATACAACAAAATGCCTGAGTGAGCCATTTCTGATGAAATGAAGAAATTAACAGCTCTGAAATAATGCTGCCAGCTTCCTACCTTCTTGCATCCTCTTCTAATTATTCTTCTTTCTGCTAATAATTATGGGGCATGTTCCAAGGTAGAATCACTGCTTGTATCAAATTACAAGCATTTTTAAAAGATTTCATAAAAGCACAGTTGTGTTGAGGATCTAATAGGAATATTTGCATGCTGAAAATCTGCAAGTTTAATCCTTCCCCAAACAAACAAAAAAGACACTGATTTGTGTAGAGGGGCTGGGTTTAGGTTTCCTTCAGATACACTGGAAGAAGAAGTTTCTTTTTGAGTGTTAAAACTCTGTTAGGATGCTGAGTAGTAACTGAGTAGTTACTCATCTGTCAGTACATTCCAGGGCACTCCCTTGGAGAGGTACTTTGTGCTTCTCCCCTGGGAATGCTGAGGTCAAGGTGCTCTTGAACACCTAAAGAGCAACAGCACCAAGAACAGAACACGTAAGCAATAATTTTTTCAGTAAATTCAAATCCATCTCGAATCTCAGTAAATGAAGGTGGGGAAATAAAATTAATGTGGCTCCTTTTGATGTAAGTGCACTGCCAGCTCTCTCTTAAATCCCAGAGTTCTTCATTTATCCGTACATTAACCATTCCCAACAGCATTGGCAGCAGTGAAGGACGGAGCAGGGCTGAGTTTTGTGTAAGCATGTGTGTGTTTTTCAGCTCAGGTGGTTCAATGGCAGGCACCCTGCAGGTGTGTGAAGCAGGGTGTGCCTCCTGCCCCTCCTGGCAATGCCTGCAGCAGCACTGCTTGCAGCAAAGGCAAAAGTACAGAAGTGATTACTGAACATGGAAATCACAAATGTATCAACTTACGATCCATATACGTATGTGCAACTCTAAGCCCGAGTATTTCTTCACTCCTGGACTGCCTGTCATCTCTGAGAGAACTTAATATTGCTTGGGAAATAATCTCTGAGGGGGTTAATGGCTTGAAGAATTCATAAAGCCTGAAGTTATGAAACCAGAAAGAATTAGCCATGCACTTGTCTCTTAAAGAACACCACCTGCCTGTTTCTGGCAAGCCCTCCTGTCTGAGCACTGCTGAAGGCTGGTTACAATGCACGTTCAGTTTACATGTTTATACATCCATGGTTTCCGTATTCTCTTCATGAATGAAACCACTTGCCAAACACTGATGTCCACAAAGTCTGCACTATTCTTCTTTTTGAGGAGAGTTTTTGGCCATATTTTCATTACGCCAGCAGACTGAAATGGAAGTTTTTCTCCAAATTACCTGAGACCAGGGGCCAGGGCTCCATTCGGGTGGGCAGTCCTGACTACTGCACATCTGCACCTGTGCAGGGGTGCTGACAGGACACAGGGAATGGGCCACAACCTCCTCTCTTTGGAAAGCCCTTTTCTGCACGCACTGAATGGGACGACTTTGCTGCCCTCCTCCACAAGACTTGCTGCATGTGCTCCATTCACCTGCTGACCAGCTTAGAGGAGGAAAGGTATGTTAGAAACACAGCAGTGCAATTAGCTTTATAAAAGCAATCCATCTGAGCCACCTATCAGATGTGAATTATTCAGGGATCCTGCTCAGCCGATCTCCCCATGTACTGGTATCTGCTCAAGCAATCAGAGAGCTGTAGTTACATAATCCGTCTTCAAAGCATGGAACGTTTCGCTAGGGATAAAATCTAAGTCACACAACTAGAAAAACAAGTATTGCTCATTTACAGTTCTCATCTACTAGAAGCAGCTTGCCTATGAATCTGACTTGGAATCTGGAATTCCATGGGGATTGAGGGAAACACTGCCGTCGAGGCTGGTGGAGAATTCAGAAGATATAAGGGTCTGGTTGAGAAATCACCATTCCTTTTTAACCCAGTCTACATTGTTTATTAAATCACATAGGAAAAGAAAGATGTTTTCTAAAGAAGTGATAGGATGATCACTTTTGTCACTATAGCTGCTTAAAAGACACAGAATAACAGACTGAGGCCACAGGAAGAAGCCAAATAGATAGAGAGAGTTCTGCAAAGAGATGAGATTATTAGAAAGTTCTGCCCTTTGTTGCATGACTTGCTTTATTTACATCTCTCTCAGAAGGGAGAATGGGGAGAAAGAGTCACCTCAGCTGATGGAAGGAAAACTTGGCATGAAAGGGAAAGAATGGGCCAGTTGGCTGAGCATGTACCTACCATGTTTGTGCTTAGATACACTCCCACAGGGTGACCAATGTGAATGGCCAGAGGTAGTGCTGTCAAACCTTACTGGCCTATATCCACCAAAAAGAATTTTCCTGCTAAAAGCAGCAGTGCTGCACTAGTGTCTGGAGGATTTGAAAAGGCTCTGAAAGGCTGATAGGGTTGGGATTGTTCAGCCTGGAAAAGAGAAGGCTCTGGGGTGACCTGATTGTGGCCTCCGAGTGCCCAAAGGGAGCCTACATGAAAGAGGGAGAGGGACTTTGGACAAGGACATGCACAAGGGCAAGCAAGAACGGCTTTGAGCTGAAGTAGGACATGTTTAGATTGGGTATTGGGAAGAAATTCCTCCCTGGGAGGGTGGGCAGGCCCTGGCACAGGGTGCCCAGAGAACCTGTGGCTGCCCCAGCCCTGGGAGTGTCCAAGGCCAGGCTGGACAGGGCTTGGAGCACCCTGGGCTGGTGGAAGGTGTCCCTGCCCATGGCAAGGGGTGGAACAAAATGATCTTTAAGGTCCCTTCCAACCCAAACCATTCTGACTCTATGACTCGATGTAAATGCCCTCAGACTAATAAATTTGGCAGACAGACAATGCAGAATCTAAATAAAACAGGGGAAATTTAACCAGCCCAAGCTGTTGAGCAAATGTGTCCTCGAGGCACAGACATGCTGCACTTACACGTCATGTCCCTGAAGTGACACAAAGTCTGAGGAGTTACTGCCAGTTGTTTGGGGTAAGTTCAGCTCTGAAATGCCAAGAACTGCTCTCAGTATTTCTATTCTTGAAGCCCTGAGTGGGTCCCCAGCCATCGTGGAACACTTTGGAAACATTCAACCAAGTGTCTTTGTCCTTGAAGGCTTCCAATGTAAGACCACAAATAACAGCCACATAGGAAAAGAGAAGTGAAGAAACAGAGGAAATTATGAATGACCAAATCATTACTCATTGAGAACTCTTATTCAAAGACCCAGCACTGAAATTAAACCAAGGATATTAGAAAAGTTTTACAAATTTTTAGCAATTCATTTCACAGAAAAGGTTCTTGCCTCAAATCTGAATATTTGACCTATCCTGCTTCCACAGCTTCTCACAGCACTGTGACCACTGGAACACCTGCTTAAATACAGTTTTAATGATAAGAAAGCTGCTTTTTTTTTTCCTGTGTGAAAGATGCGCAGCATCCCACTTGCCTGTCTGCACACATCTGCCTGAAAACAGAGCTAATTTTAATTTGCAAGAAATGCATAAAAAGCCTGGTTTTGAAAAATCCCTCTGGGGATAGAAGAAATCCCAGCTCTCAGAGTCTAGCAACTTCAGTCACTGCCAAAAGTAGTGGGGAATATAAAAGGCACTAATTTAAGGACAAAGAAATATTAACGTGAAAAGTCAGTAGTTATGTAATTCCAGAACACATCAGAAGTTTCCTTTTTGTCTGATTTACCAACATTTGGACCACTGCACTACAAACTTCTGGGAAAATAGTTTTAATCCGTTTTATGACTTTTAATTGGTTTGCCTTGATGTTTCTGACAACAGTGACTGGCAGACCAAGTAAAAGTGTTCATTTGAAGAGTTTATTCAGCATAACTGCCCAGAAAGTTCCCTTCTTCACTGAGGAGAGGGCAGTAAACCTACTTTAATGTCCTCTAGTAAACTGCCATTTTCCAAGATTATCTGGGCTGTGATCCAAGAGTATCTTTCATTAGCTCAAATAACTAAATAATTATGACCAGATTTGGCAGCTCCAAAATGCAACAACAACAGTGTGCAGTGCTGGTGCCTTTCTGTGTTCTCACTGTTGGGACAGTAGTTTGGTCCCACTCAGACTAATAAGCCTTTGTTCTTATGCAGCAATTATTCCTTCACTGACCTTTACAAGTCTGGGGCCTCTTTTATGTCCCCAAAGTGACACACTTGTATCTCATCTGCTAGTCACCTCCTTCCCTTGCCTGTTCTGCCTGCTGTATTTGGGTTTGCTTTATTTGCTGGCTATTAAGCATTTCTCCATGCTGTTTATGAATCCTACTCTTTTTTTTTTTCCTGCTGGCAGTCTCAGGTTTATGGGAAATATTACATGCTGTGACTTTCTGGGCAGATTCCTCAGCAGAGGTATTCTGGCATGGTTTCACTCAGCTGAATGGCAATGTGTTAATTTAAGGCATGGGCCTACATGTAGATCCTCCATGCATTAACATATCCGAAGGATTTTAAGAATAATTAATTAGTGAGTTGAACTGTTTTTCCCTAGAGGTGCCTGGGGCTTTTACATCTTTTCTTTTTGTACTCTTTTTTAGAGTTCAAGTCATTAATTGTGTTTTAAGGTAGTAAATTATAGAATGGCTGCAATTTCATCATGGAACCATTGTGTGTCAAAATGGATATTCAGCATTTGTAGTGATAGGCGTATCAGTGGATGTTCAAAGTACACCAGGATCTCAGGTTAATAGAAATGGAAATTGTGTGTGTGTGGTCAATACAAATTAATTTGAATTGGGTGAAGATTTATAGCATAAGATGCCACATCAAAACAACGGTAAGCAGAAAGAGCTTAGAAAGCCTCCTGGGGACATCATAGACAATACATTTCTGCATGCACGATCCTGAGCTCACTGGATAAAAATAGTTCTGGCAGAAGATAAGTTGCATACGAACAGATTGTGTTTGGCTACAAAGATTACTTAAAATTGGTATTGAGAAAATCATGTGGCTAAACGCAACGTAAAGAAACTGCTGAAGCAGGAACACGGGGCTCTCATGTCACATGTTACCAGCATTTAAACCTTATCTCTCTCGTTTTGTGGTCACAGTGTGTAATTTGCCATTTGGATTTTGTGTACTCTGCTGTAATCATTAAATTTTGCAGGAAATTCCAAACTATTACTGGACTATTTTTTAGTATGTTCAACATATTGCAAAGTAGGGAGTTTTAAGCAAAAACAAAGTCACTGCAGAACATATGCATCTTTTTTCTTTGCCCCATCCTCCTCCTCTGGGGGAGACGAGGAATGCTTCCTATTAAACTTCATTAAATATGGTATTTTCTGAAGTATGGGCTTAGCCAACTACTTTTACTGCCCCATTGCTTTTATCAGCACAGAGTGAAACCAGCAGATGACACCAGCTCTAGACCCTTCCTCCATTTCTTCTGCTTCAATGCAGAAATGTATTTATTTCCCACTGACTGAAACACTCCATTTTTTCAACACACCACTTTAGACAATCTCCTGTTCTGGAGCCCAAATGTCTTGTCTGACATAGCACAGCTTTTCTGATCTTTATTGTACAATTAAAATAATGTAAAGGTTGCAAAGTCAGGAATCCAAAATTGAAAAAAAAAAAATAAAGGCAGAAGAAAGATGGCCATTTATATCCCAATCTTCCTATTTATATTCTAACCCACATAATACTGTGTTTAATTATTTGAGCACACAACTTTTTTTTTTTTTCAAAAGGACCCCTGTTACAGCTACTATAAATCAGTGTAACTCCCTTGGTTTTTAAATTGATTTAGACCAGCTGGATTCTAAGTGCTTATCTACATGTCAATGTCTTCCTTTGCATCTCACCTTTCTTACATCTTTCAGAAAATAGGGTTGTTCACATAGGCAGTGCCTTCATATTTATTTCTGTGGGCACCAGGAGCATTGCTGACAATTTGTTTGGTTTAGATAGCTCTCCTCTTGGTATCACGATACTCGGCGGGGCATTTTGTCCCCAAATCACTAATTACACTTCACAAGGCTCTTTTAACCTAATCTAATATGTGGAATGTGAGCCGTGGGGCCAAGCTCGCACACAGGGAGTAGCACTTTACTCAGGAAATGGGCTCAGTGCTTCAAGATGAGTGGAGGTGGCAGAAGAGGGCTGTGAGAAGCTGGATTTGCTCGGCGTCACCGAGCTCAGCCCAGCATGGTGACAGAGCCCCCAGCACGCCCCACTCACACATCACACACACCGACACTGTTGTCCTTGGGCAGCAGCCACGCCACTCGCAGCTTTAACAATTCACGTTCCAGCACACAAAGGGCTTCAGCTCGCAGGGCAACAATTCCATGTGCCTGCCCCAGAGGAACTGCCCCGTGGCACACTCGAGGACTTACTGTGCTGGGCAGGGATTGGTGTTGCATGGGTTTGTTTCACTCAAAGGCTTCATCCTTGCACCGCAAAGGGACGTGTTGACTCGCACACGATGATCTTCCAAACAAATTGCTTTGGCTGTAACGTGTCCTATGGAAGTATCAGGAAAAAAATTACACTATAATAAACGTTTATTCAAAATGTAAGAGAAAAAGTAGTAGGGAACAGTTTTAATTAAAGATGTCCGAGCTCATCCTTGGTACAATTTCACTGACTTGAACTAAATAAAATAGAGTTTTATCGAGCAGCATGTTTTTAACATTGATTTCCTTCTCTGCAGCACAGGTACTACTGCAGTCAGATGAAGCATTTTAGTTACAAGCAGTTTATTTACAGTATCTTCCCCCAGCAAAAATGAGGAATTCTTCAAATCCCAATTCCCTGCAGACACTAGCAGGGCCTGCTTGGAGCCCTCCTCATGCACTTGCAAACTGCAAATAAACATTCTGCTAATGTTTTACAGTATATCTTTAGAGACTCCAGAATTCTGCAGGTCCCTGCACCTAATCTCAATCTAGTGTCAGCATCAGGACAGGTTACAGAGAAGACTGAAAATGCCTTAAGAGATGAAGTGATTTTCTAGATTTATCTTTTAACTGAGGTCTATCATTCACCTCACACATGGCTCATTTGGCACAGCAAGTCAAATCTGGAAACACAGTTGTTTCCATCATTTTTATATCCATGCTGCAACCTTTTGAAGGGAAGGAAGAAAATACAGCTGCCATATTTTATGGCTGCAGTGCTCCTGGTGGGTCTTTCTTCCTTAAACTGTCACTGAGATGTTGAGAAGTCTGACAACACACTATCATGATATTCCTTAATTTCACCGGGATGGACTATTTTGCCAGTACAGGAGCACAACAAGGCATTTCCTTCATTGCCCAGTCCTATCCTTTGATACTAAAGACTTCCCACATGTCAGTTTTCTGCTTTCATTACATCCCAGAATTACTTTCACTGATAGCACATCCAGGATTTAGAAAAACAAATACACGGTCTGTGCAAAACAAGAGGAATACAGCAATAAGAAATCTTTAGATTACATGGAATTTTAGACTCTGACCTGGCAGAATGAAACATTGGTAATTAAACAGTGAGCAGATCTGATGCAACTTACAGTGAAGGCCTCGATGATATTTTAACAAAAAAGAATTGAGTCCTAATGACATGAATTGACACTGGCATGGATCTTTTTTTTTCTAACTATAAAGGAAGAACAAAGGTACTTCATCCGTGTTCTGAACTGCCAGGTGAAAAAATGAGGACCAGGTGCTCAGTGTAACCCCCTGCATGTATCAATACACAACTGCAGAACTGAAGGCAGCTTGAAAGTTTGAGATGTTTGAAGAAATGATAAAAGAAGAGGCTTAGCAATTGGAAAGTTACCTACCGCCACCACAGGTAGCTGAGCACTCAGACTGCACCGTCACCCAGGAGTAGCTGTGTTTTCTGGCAGATGTCTTGTTTTCTGTGTTGCTTTTGGAAAATGTGTATTCCCAAGCAATGCCAGGATTTTTGCCTTGTAACAGGATCTATCGAGGGGTATTTGGGGTTTGTTTAAAAAGGGAAAAAAAAAAAAAAAGAAAAGGGAGTGGGGTCAAAAAAGGATTCTGTCAGTCGGGAGGAAGATGAACTAAGCATGATACACATATAGTCTGTGTATACACACTCTGCTTGTGAAAGCAAGACTCAAACCCTTTAGTAGAAGAAACAAAGCAGTAGTGAAGCTGGGTGGGGTTGGGAGCAGATGTGGTGGGAGATGGCTTCCTCAGCTCTTGATGCTGAGGGTGTAAAACAGAAGGGGTTTTCTGGTAAAAAAACTCTTTTCTATGCAGAGTGGTGATAAATTTTGTTTGAAAGACCCTCAGGTGGTATTTTTCTCATGATTGAATCTGATAAAGCTTCAGTCAAGGAGAGAACCTGTCCTTGGGTGTCTACAGAGGAAAAAGGATCGGAAAAGTCTTTTACTTCATGATTTTAGCATAATGCATTAGAAAATTTACAGAAAGTGTGACTACTGACCGTAATAACAATCTCTGTCATTTAAGTGAGGCAGCCCAGCCCTCGGGGGTGTACTATTTTAGTGGTGAATTATACTGCAGTTTTCATGCAGACAACTCTCTAAAATTCACTGTATTCATTTCAAGACTGAATTATAATCAATGCAAGATGCTTGAACATCTGACACATACTTAAATTTGGGGAGAAATTTCTACTTAACAACATTTATTTTAGAAACTTTCTGGCAGCAAAGTGCATTTATATTCATACTTAATAGAAACAGTGCGAGAGTTTACAGTTACTGAGCTCTAGTAAGTTTTAGTTCTTCACCAGTATGGATCTTGTCATAGCAATATAAAGAGCAGGTGCAGTTACCCTCAGTTCCTAAATACGCTTTTTGATAAGCATTAGCATTTCAAGTACAGTTCAAGTCTATATTAATGACTGCCATTCAAAACATTAATAAATTACTAGGCAAGTTCACATGATGTCTGATCTGAGCACTTAAGCAATCCATGTAAGTAGAACTGATCTCTGTACAGACTGATTTCATAAAATAGCAACAAACTTCCTTTGTGTTGTTTAAGACCAAGGGATGTAATAACATTTTGAAATGTAGCCATGGGTTTTAAAGTATTCTGAAAAGGGACCTATTGGAAAACAGAAATTACCCATGACATTGAAAATTCAGACCAAATTTACATGACCTCCAGCCCAATAATGTTGAATGCATGAAGGATCTGGACTGCATACTGTTTACTCTTCTAGAAGAAGGAAAAACGGATGCTGTATTTTCCAGCCTTAGTAGCCAAAGATTTTATTCCAGTCAGGGAACCTCAGTAATGATCCAGACTGAGAATACAGCAATTAAGGCTGCAAAAGGCAAAATACTTCCAAAAGAATTGGAGAGTATGTGCCTTCCCGTGGGAGGATTCAGACGAGAAACTCCTTCAGGCACAGGTAAATGGAACTGTTTCATGTGAATATTTTCATCTTGCCCATCCAAGCTTAATTCATGACCACCTTGGAATACTGTGAGATTATGGCAGAAATAGATCTGAGAGTAGTTACTGAGGTCTTTATTTTGACTGAAAATTCTCAGTAGAAACGGCATGATGAGATCTGCTTTAGATGCCAGTATAGCTCACAACTATTCTACAAGAGCGGGGTTAAAATCGAGCACTCTGAAATCAGGAGAAATTAGAATTGAGACTGCTGGGCAGGGATGCTCCCCAAATCTCTGGATCTCTTAGTGGCTTCCCAGAAACCCTGTACCACGTTCAGTGCTCCCAGCACACGGTGCTCCCTGATGGGCACACCACAAAGCTCCTGTGTTTTACTCTGGGCTCATTCCTCCATGTGTGCTTCTGTGCCCTGTTCCTGTACTCTAGTCAAACCATTCCCAAGTGTCACTTTTCCCAGGACCTTTCTTTTTCCCTCGGCTATTCATCACTATGTGATGTAAATGGTTTATAAGATTGAACAGCCCCTTAAGATGAAGGAAAACATCTCTTCTACAGGAATGTTTAATTTTAGAAAGCTATCGTACTGTTGATAGCAGAAAGTCCAACTCTGTTAAAACAGCTGTTCCACAGTCCCTTTGAGTCTTGAACCCCAAGTCCACGGGCATTAGAGTTGCCAGGTAAAACAGGTTGCAATAACCTCTTCACTCTACTCTTTGTCTCTCAAGGACAAATTGAGACAAACATCTCTAGTGTAAAGTTTCAGAACATGTGCTTCAGGAAACAATGGAGGAGGGTTGACTATAGTAAGAATTGAGCCCTAGAAAACTACTCTTCAATTAAAACAATTCCTTTCCTGGTTCTTCTTACAGACCAGACCTCAAAATGTTTCGGTTTGCTTTTACTCATCCGAAGGTCCTACGAGTCCAAGGTATTAGCATAGATCTCAGCATCTTAAGCAGCCAGAAACACTTTCTCCCATTTCAGTAGGTGCTCTGTGTTCTTTCAAGTGCAGAGGTTGAAATTCTGTCTGGCCTTTTAATAAGTAGTGTCAAAAGAGGAGGAGGTTTTGTCCATACCACAAAACCTTGTGTAAGGGTTAGTCCTCATCTCATTTCATTCTGACAACTGTCATAAAACTCTGCTGTGTCTGTGGCCAAAAAAACAGTAAAGTTTAAAACCTTTCTAATAAAAATATCTTGAAGCATTAGGCTGAACATTTGTCTTCTGAAAGTGCTCGTTATTTTGTGACAGTAGGGGCAAGGAACAGAACAAAAGCATCCTGAACACAGAGTTCAGAACAGGAAAGAGGGAGGATGAGAAGGTAAAAGCGGCAAGCAGTTTTACTCCTGTTAAAACAATATTCTCCTGGTGCTTCAAGAGAGCGTAGGGAATGAAGAGGAAATGATCTTGGACGAGTCAGAACAAGACCCATCAGTATCTCTCACTTCAGAGAACAAGCACACAGTGGTGGAAGGAACTCGCAGCCTCCAGCTGGGTGAGGGCCCGGGGGTAAATCCTGCACGCCAGGCAAGCTGGGCCATATGCACTGTAAGACCTTGGGCTACACCCCCTGCTTGCACTTTGGGAAATAGCCACAATTGTAAGAGGCAGGTGAAGGGAACTTCCTCTCCCTTTCCTGGCTGGCAGCCAGAGCTGGAGCCCCTTCCCACCAAGGAGATTGCAAGAGGGCACGTTTACCAAGCAAGAGCTGCATCACAGGTGTCTTTCCTCCCGTATCATCCCAGCTATGTAGAAAAAGGGCAAAACCAAACCGTGAAATAGCACTCGAAACAAACTATTGCAGGGCACAAACCACATGCTTCAAAGTCCTTGGCACTCAGCTGAAAAACTGTATACGATGTATAATGGTCAGCTGTGTTTCCATCAGGAATGCAAGACTATTGCAAAGTTGCAATTTTGCCAAAGTAACGAGCATATAAAAAGTTTTCTATCGTATTTTCAAACATCCATTACAAAGCCCTTTCTTAACAACCCAATAACTGAAGTCTGCATATTCAGCCAAGTTATCAGACCTACAAATTTGGAAAGACCTCCAGTGCTAGTCTACTTAACTGGACGCATTCCAGCATCTTTTCAGCCAACTGGCATTTGCTCCCAAATTTACAGCTGGCAAACAACCTCCTTAAACATTTCCAGTTCCTCAATAGAACTGTTTAATGTCTACCTTTAACACAGCAACCACCTGACTTCAGACACAACACTCAGCAGCTCTGACCGCAGGGCGCAGCGATATAAAATTTACAGCTTCTTGAGTTCGCAAACCGCAGGCTCTAGGGCTGCAATCTGCCGGATCTATCCCGGGGAAAAGGAACCGTGCCTTTCTCTTAGGGCACAAAATGGGAAAACAATGGCTAAATTGAACTCTCCTGAGTAAAGAACCTTTTCCTTTCGCTGCTAATTTTGATGTGAGAACAAAACCAATAAATTCTCTAAACTAGCTGTGCATCTGCTCCTTTGTTTGAGATTTTTACTTTTTTCCCAGGGCCATCCTAAGTTTCCAGTATAATACTCTATTTTGCAGTCAGATTTTTAAAGCGACTACTAACATTGCTTTGTTAGCATTGAAATGGTGCCTCTCAGGGGTTTTTTATTATACGATGTGTATGTGAAGTTACTTGCAGCACAGTGAATTAAGAGAGATTAATTCACACAAGCTAAACTCCACTTTGTTCCACAATAGTTTGTCCAATGTATAGGAAAGCACATTAAAACCTGGCTTGCAACATGCTGAAAAAAGACTCCTTATCTCTGTGGAGGACTAAACTTACAAATCACTTAGAGAGTGAAGCTGAGCCTAGGGAATAAAAGCCAGGTGAAGGACTGTTTCCATCTGCACACATTCTGCATGTGCCCAAGGAACAAACTTTGCATCCCAGCATCCATGGGAGCTTTGATCTGTGTCTTCAAATTGCATCTACACTCCTGGGTCACTCCCATGCTTTGGGAGTCTTTGATGATTTCTTCAGAGGGATGCAGCAAAGTTAATCTGTCTGCAGGAGGGCAGATGGAGAAGTTTGGGTGGAAGACAAGTGCCTGGCTGTGCTCTGCTTGAGACCTGCCGTTGTCATCCACTGTGGATGTACATGCTGTTCAATAGATATTGTCACATCCAGCACGCTAAGCCAGATTTCAATTTCCCTCTTCAATCAAGATTAATTCCACTGGCTTCTGTGAATTTACTCTGGTTTCAGTAGGATAAATCTCTGCATGCAGCATATGGTGCTGGCGGAAAACCGTCTAAAACAAGTTTTAAAACAGGACCATCATCCTGAGTGGGCAGTTACTGGATGGGATCCTTGACAGTGGCTAACACCAGTGCTTCAAAGGGAAGTGAGAGAACACCTGTTTGGAAGGCAGGAAAGGAAGAATTACCCATTGAGTACTTCAGCCAACCCTTGAAACAAAAGGGGTTTTATCTCTTCAATATTTCTAAACTAACTTTAAACACAACCCTAACTAAAAGCTTATGAAAAACTACTGTTTTTCAAGAAAGTCCACTAAGGTCATTAAAGGGAGAAAAAAGAAAAAGTATCCTTGAAAGGTCCTGTATGATCTCATTTCTACTTCAGCTGTTTCAAATTTGTCTTCCGTTGGTCTAGTGCCTCCATTTTTTCATGTTCACATGCTGAATGTACAACCTTCAGGGACACTGTCCAGCTAATCTCTCCTCACTACAGGAGAACCCTTTCATCCATTGTATTGAATCAACATCTGTATCTTATAAGCACATCTTAGTTCTCTTTAGCCTCCTTTCTCTTTAGGGGAAATCAGTACAAATATATCATCTAGTAGCTAATAATAAATGTAATCCTTTATAACTGCAACTTGGCTTGCTCCCAGTGGCAGCTACATCATCACTAAAGCCATTCCACCTGGCCTCCTTTCTCCTGTTTTCCCCCATTGATAAAGAGGAAGTGATTTACTGGATTTAATTAGACATATTCCTGCCTTGAAGCTCCATTCACCTTCTCTTCCCATGGCTGCCTGCGTCTTTACAAAGCATCCTTTCCATCTGTTACTTATTGATGTCAAAATAAACTCGCCTTTTCTCCCCAAGATTTCACAATTTCTTCATTCAATGTTTCACCAAGACTGAGGTCGACTTCGGCGCGGATACTGATCCTGGAAAACTGTATAGTGCTTTCTCAAATCGTATTTGACTTCTCAATTCAGTCAATTCTTCACGTTTATTGATAGAATGGATAGCCAAATTACAACACTCCTGTGTTTTTAAGTTAGGTCATCAATCCCTGGCCATGCAGCATTTTTCATGGCCACATAATAGTCCAGTTTCTTTTGCTCTTTCAGACTCTTTCCCAGGATTTGAGTGAGTTGTGGAGGGTGAGTATTTCACCAAATGGATGTCACAAGTGAGCCTTATGAGTACTACTTAAGATGAGATAAATATGCTACAGAAACTATATTTTAAAACCTGGTATCATCTTCTTATTCTAGATTAGCATCTAGCTATCACATTTGTACCCCTTTGACCACTGACCATTATTTCATGGAATCTGAATTAGGCCATTTCAGGAACTGCCTTCTGAACTCAGGAATATTTTTCATTTCAGCTGTCATTGGTTTATTAATACCCACAAATCACCAAAACATCAATAATATTAATTTCAGAGGGGCACTGATACACCAGTTCTGAAGGACACCATTGCACTGGTCTTTCCCTTCCTTCCATGTGTGAAAGGAATTCCTGAACAATCCAGAAAAGATTCTGATGAATCCTAAAATTTACCCTTTCTGTAGTTGTGAGAAATACTAGTCATACATATTTAATTCCATGTTCACCTCACAATGTTCTCCTCCTCCTCTTCTGAAAATATTTGGCCACTATAATTTGTATTTTTTTCTCCCACAACCCAGTTAAATTACAGACTCACTGTCCTTTGTCTCTTCTGGTATGGCCCATTCCCATAATTACATATATTTAATATATACAAATATATATAAATATATATATGGGGGGGGGGGGGTTGTGTGTGAAATTCTAGGGTAAGAAAAGCACTTTTTTCTTGTCTCTTATTCATTTTTGTATAGTCTGACTAAATGATACATGCTCAGCTGAACCATTGAAAAGCCTGATAGAAAAGCAGATGCACAGGAACATCCTGTCCAAGAAAACATAAATACTAAACATTTTATAGAACTGCAAGGCTGAACTTGTGATATGCAAGACAACAGGGAATCTAAATATTTTTTTTTTTCCTTATTTGCATCTCCTCCTTCTCTCTTAATACATGCTTCAGATGTCTCTTGCAAGAAAATCTTTTGGAGAATGAGTGCATTTCAAAGGAAGTGATCGCCTTGAGCACAGACTTTTGCCAGACCTGTCTGGTCCCATCCTCTCCTGGGAATGTTGCTCAGAGGACGTGCAGAACCTGAGCTTTCTGGAGACACCCAGATGGCTTTGCTTGGAGAAACAAAGGAGAAAACCTGAGCCATCTGAGTCACCACATGAGCGTGCAGCGAAATTATAGCCACAGAATGAGGGGCACAAGCTGTGCTAATCTGTCTTTCAGTCACAGTGGAATGGCAATAAATAGAGCTACAAAACCTTACATTTTCTGCCCACCTGAATAATAAAAGTCCCTGTATTTATACATGCAATTTATTGAAGTGCTCAATACCTGCAGTGTGCATTTTTACAAGGGCTCACAGTGAAGTCTTCTGGAAAAACACCCAACAAGCCTCATCTAGAGAAGAAGTATCAAATATCATTCGAATACAACCTAATTACAAAACTAAGAAAAGAAAATCTAAAGATTACAGGAAGAAGTTGAGGTCCAAACCCTGGAAAACCTTATCTTATCAAAAGCGAACTTCATTGAATAAAAACATTGCTGGCAGGACTTTCCCCATATGATTCTTTGAAAATTACAGATGAGATAAAAATGAAAACAAAGCTACACTGTAGTGTGCTTAAACACTCCCTTTTTTCAGCCTTCTATCAGTTTCTGGTATTTATAGCTGAAATGGGATTTGTTGCATTATTGCTGCTCCAAGCAGATCTTCAGCAATATGTGTATTTTCTCCTCAAAGCATATTGCTTCAGTTTTCATTGGCATTTTTGCATCTCAGTTACTGGTAAATCCTACATAATGCAGATCTCTGAATACAAAATTCTGCATTTTTTCTTTTCAGAATTCAGCCTGTTGAATGTTGCTTGAATTATGAAAAGGGAAAAAGTCTTAACTGCAGTTCATAGATATGTGTAATTGGGGAATACATAACTGTAACATTTTCAGTCATTAGAATCCCTAGCTACCAATGCCAGTGGTGTAGGTATTTCAATAAAAATACAAGGGAAGCTTTAATAAGCTCTGAAAGGAGAAACAGCCTCCAGTTAAATGTTACATCTTAATAAAACTGTTTAGCATAATTTCATAGGATGAAAATAGAAGTGTTATTTGGCATTAAAATTTTTTTCTTTAATCTTTATTCTGCAAAGTATGTGCAGAATATGCAGCCAAGTCGTCTTGCAGGAGATTTATTATTCATACTTTAGCTCCATAATAATACAGCTCAAATCTACTTTGTGTTATGACAAGGAAGATTCCTGAAAGCTCAGCTTAACATTTCACAGTATTTGTAAGAGTGGTTATTTCTTTGGTGCAAGGCTGTTTTAGAGATGACTTGCAGACAGGGGAGAATGTCTGTAACTTACAGACCAAACTCTTCCTTGGACTAAAGATCCCCATTAACCTACATACCCCAAATTTCTTCAATGGAGAGAAAGGTTTTTAAAAAGCATTGAGAATTATGACTGCAATTTGTGAAAATACACACCCTTAGCCCGTGTCAAAGTGTCCATTCTAAAACATGTGTTCCCCCTGAAGTGCTTTACCATGTGTTCATGGGCCATGGACTTCAGTGGCTCTTAAAGACACATGTAAGTGCATTACTCAGTCAGTATGAATAGCAGGAAAGCTCTTCAGCATTCCAAATAAACACTTTACTGAATACTTGTGCAAGTTTATGTAATCCTTGCAGAATATATTTCATGTCACAGTCTGTGCTTGCTCTCTCTCTTGGTTTAACAGAACCAAGCTGGGTAAGGCAGTGGGATGGAGAGGTCCGGGCTCCCTGCTCCAGCTGCAGGGAGTGATTTCAGGGACAGAGGTGGGGGAAGGACTGTGGGGTGGTGCCTCGGAGAGGGGCACAGCATCTGCTCCTACACACCTGAGGATTGCTGGAAGGTGTGGGGAGAGACTGCAGCCCTTCTCACAGGGCAGGAAGAAGTCATCAAAACAGACACAACAGCTGAGCTACCAAGCCCAAGACCTCTGGGAGCTTTCTAACAAAGCAGGCAAACTAACAGAGCTCATGGGGAGCAAAGAGTTTGGTGATTCAGCCAAAAATGGACCCTCAGACGCTCTGATGCATTTTAAAAGAAAATCTGGTTAAGTACACCAATGCAGGAAGAGATTTGTCTTAGAACAGCAGCAGCAGCAGCCAATTTTGAAACTGTAAAACTGGAACAAACAATGCAAATACCAAATTTCCTTTCTGCTAACTGTAGTTTCAACACAGGACATCTGGCAGACAAAGCAGGGAATACAGATTTGATTGTGAGATAAACATATATACTAAAAGAACTGAATCAACAGAAATTCTACAGGAACCTACAGGCTCAGGAACCTTTGACTGTGTTCCAAGGTGGATGTGAAACTGGCTCCATGCACCTGCAGCTCCAGAAGCACTTTTTGAACCTGTTAACATTGAGTGTTGGAATAATGTTACATTTAAATTCCACATTATTGAGTTTTATTGTATACCATGTATGGGATGCACTTATGATCTCTATTATCATCTTGCAGCAACTGAGAAATGCTGCTGTATGGTGTGTTTTACGCACCTTCCTTTTCCCTGAGTTTGTGACAGTTTGCTAAACTTCAGACATTGATAAAGTGGTGAAAGGCCTTTCAATTGGGCAGGACCACACAATTAAGGCTGAATGCTATTGTGACTCAATGCCATTCTTTAATCTTGCTGAGAGCTCCAGTGCAGAGCTCCAGCTGTCGTTACCAATTCTGTAATAGACATCAGGGGAAGAATAAACAGCAAAAATCTTACTTCAAAGACCAGCGTCTCATTAGTCGGCCCTGCTGCATAGAGACTCTCTGGATGGTTAAAAGAGCGTTGATAATCAAAAACTGTCCCAGCAAAAGGGAACTTCCCTGGCCAGTCAATGGTCCAGTCCCCTGTCAGATAGTACTTTTTACTGAGGCTTCTGACTGCCAGGTAGCTGGTGGAGATCTGCATCTCCTGGAGCTGGATACTGCGCGCCCCGGCCGGCACCGTCACCACGGCGTAGTAGTCTGCAAGGAGAGAAGGAGGCAGCATGTTTGCAACTGGCACACACATACAGGGGGCTCACCAGTTCTGAGCCAAGCTGAAATGATTGCAGTTAATTAAGGCAGCTGTTCTGATCCACCAAGTTACTCCCTTTTCACCAGCTCTGATTTTAACCCCACTTGGTTAGGCAGCCTGGAATCAGAGGGACTCTGAGGTAGCTCAGTTCCTGAAATTTTTCTGTGTGGCTAAAGACAAGAAAAAGCAAGTCCACTGTAGAGAAATGCAGAGCACACTAATGGTGGCTCCCCTGTGACTGTTGTACCAAGTTTCCCCTACAGCAGCTGGGAGGTCCTGCGTCCGTCGGGGACAAGGGCTGGGAGGTGACATGCACTGGGATGTGCAGAGCCTTCTCAAAGCCACGGATAGCCCAGGATCTCCCTGCTGACACCCAGTGCTCAGTTACTACATCCTGAACAACTTCCTGGCCTGTGTTACTGCCGTATTGACACGTCTTATGATCAGCAGTAAATGGACCCTCAAAATATCCCCCTGGGTGCAGAAACCTTCTCTGCATTTTGTGCCTGAGAAACTGCAGCACAGTGAGATGGTTTCCCAAGAAGCCTGTGACAGTTCCACTAAAGAAAAGTCCACCACCCAGTGACTGGATCTTCCCCTGGATCAGCTGGACAGCTTCCAGCCAACTTCATTTGAAAATAGACATGGAAATACTGTCATGTTTGGCATCGTGCTGTGTATTGCTTTTTATATGTTCTGCAGTCCCATTCCAGTCAGAGCTGCTGACAGCTATTTTTTTACTTGTCTGAATACTGAAATCTCTTTTAAGAGGAAATTCACACGTACAGGAAAAATGTGGCTTAGGCAACAAGAGGAATGCTTCACTGACCAAGACTTATGCTCATAGCTTTTGTGTTACCAAGAAACAGGAGAAATGTGAACTCTCCTCTCACTCTCCCTGTGATTTTCAGTTCACATCTGGACCCTCAGCCACTGCCCAAATGAGCAAGGAGTCAAATATATTACATGGGGATAGAGCAGTGCAATGAGTTGATGATCATGTGGAACAGTTTCCCTTACCATTAGCTTTGTGCTGGATCAAGTATTGGCCTTTAAAGAACTTGCATGTTGAATTATCTCCTTTACAAACTCCACAAGCATCCAATACAGCTTTGGAACCAAGTCCATGATCACACCCTACTTGCTGCAACCAAAAGGCACAAGTGAAGGACTCAGACACAAGGGAATTTGAAGAAACAGCTGCATTTTCCATAAAGGAGTCAATTTCCCACTTAAAAAATAGACAATAGGATTGTAAGAAACTTAATTTTATCTTACTTCACATATTCCATCAATACAAACATCATAATTATTTGGAGAACACCGAGTTCCATCCTTCACTTTGCTGGACATTGCGAAGAAAAAGTCAAAGTCTTCAGCTGTGCAGTACAATTTACATCTGTCTTCCTCTGGGGAAAAAGCAAAGAAACAAACAAAAACAAACAAACAAACAAACAAAAAAGGATAAGGAAGCATTAGCAGACCTGCAGCATAGTTTTAAAGGGGAAAAAAAAGCCCCTTGCTGTTGTTTCTTCCTGCATCCTAGAGGACAAGCTACAAGGATTAATTGTGCATGGTGCCATCTTAGGACACCAAGATGGGCAGAAATATAACTAAATAGAGTAGCTTATATTATGCTGGTTTAAAACAGCATGATGTGTGGGTTTGCTTGTCTGCACATAGAACCAAGAACTCCAGCCCAGCCTGAGAACATGCACATTGCCTTAGCTCTGCTGCTGTGCCCTGATCTCAGTTCCACTGCTTCACAGCTTCAAATTGCATTTTTATTAGGAGAAGTGGGAGACTCTAATAATTTTATTTGAAGTTTAGTTAAAATTTGGGAAAGGTATAACATGGTAAAATGATCAGCTGAAGGTTTTCAGCTGAAAGCCAGGACTCAGGGCAGATCTCCCCCTAACAAAAGCCTTTTTCCTCCAACAAATCCCAACCATTGTCAAATTTCTTCTCACACACGGGTGGTGTGTTGTGCTTAGAAAGGGCTGAGTAATTCTGCACAGATAAAAAGTCATGCAGTTGTAAGTATTATCACAGTTGCTGAAATACATAGTTTTAATACAAATAGTAAGGGCAACAAATAAAACAGCACAACAAAGTTTTGAGGAACGTGAGACTGGATTCAAAATAGTGTCTTTTTATTCCTGAATCAGCAGCTGGATTTCCAATAGTCCTTTCTCGAGAGGAAAAGCACCTGTAACAATTTTGAACCCAGCTCATGTTTTCAGGACTGTAAATGTATATCTTGGGGGAGCTTTTGTAAAGCAGCTAAGAGAGCAAGGACAGACATTTTCAAGTTCAGAGTCACTTGGGGACATCTTGCTTTGGAAAATTAAACATATTGTCCCTAATTTTAAGCTCCTTTTACTAAACACAGCTCCTACTTTTAAATCCAATGTAGGCCACCTTAATTTCTACCAAAAAAGATGCATTTTTCTCCCTATTATACAACAGCCACTGTTCCATGCTGTGAAATCATATTACTTCTTTCCTCTGTTCACACTGGCCTGTTGGGACACAGGTTTCTAAACACCCACAAAACTGTCTGCACAGACTTTGGAAGAAAATATAATCAGGCTACGAATGAAAGGTGTATCTGTATATATATTCAATTATGCACTCATTATCATCAAAAGCACATTTGTACAGGTGCTAAACGAAGCAGCTATGATATGATACAACCCACATACTTGTATTCAAGTGTTTGCAGCTAAAAATTGGGCTTTCAAACTAGACAAAATGTTTTTCTCTGATAAAAGTGAATACTGATTCAAAACATCCACAAAATTAAGATGCCTAAAGTAAAAATAAACTTGCTTGCACAAAAAAAGAAGAAATACTTATTGAGACTTGAACTTGATAAAGATCTCTTGGTAAAAGATGACTTTGAAAAATGTATGCCAGTACATTGTTTGTTTTTCCACTTGCCATGGGACTACACCAGCAGAAAAGTCAAAAGGTTGGCTCACTGTTACATTTCGAAATCTGAGAACACTCCAAAGGAAGGAAGATTCTGGCAGTATTTTTGTGGAAGCTGCCATTTCCCATGCTGAAAAACCCATGGAAACCGTTTCGATTGGGTTTCAGACTGACCAACAGGTAGCAGAAAATGAAAGAGGGGGCAGCAACAGCCATGCTAAGGACAAGGGTTTGCATTCACAGCCCAAATCAGTTCTGCATGTCCATACAGGCAGGCTCACACAGCAGGCTGGATCCAGCTCTGCCAGAAAGCAAACACGTCCCAAACCAAGCGACTGGCTCTGTGTTTGCTTACATGAGGTGATATTTGCCCAGAGAGCACGGGTGAATTAGGGCTTCCTGTCCATCAGAGAGGGGCAGCATTACCTTCCACTTTGGTGTATGGCTTCCACTTGTAGTACCAGCCCCGGAAAGGTTTGCTGTTGTACTCTGCACACTGCTGGGCGCGGAAGTCCAGGCTGTTTGCTGGGCACGGCTGGTTGTTACAAAGCTGATAAACACGACTGGAACCTTGGCAGAATTTGCCACCATACTGGGGTCTGAAAAAATCCCACAAAAACAAAGAAAAGAAGAGAAAAAACCGATTTTGCACAATGTGCTTTCGGTGTGATTGGCACATTACACGTGTATGAGGATACAGAGAACAGGAGAGGATGTCCTGTCCTGGGAGATCAGGATTTCTTATAGGAGCCATTAATTGTCATGGCTCCTAAAACCAAGCAGAGCAGTTGCCATGAATTATCTACTTGGATCACTGCAAGCTCAGCAAAGATGCAACCATCTCGAGGTGAGTCATATTTTCACTAATTTAAATTTATAGGGCTATTTGGTATTGGCTGGGTTCAACCTTGTTATAGAGCTATTTTTACTCTGCTGTAACCCAGGAACATGTGCAAAGAATTACCTATTGCAATTAGAGTTAATAAAGAATAACGGAACACTGATCAAACACAAAGAGAAGGAATGATTACATTTGCTTGTTCATCTCTTTTGTAAATTGTTTTGAAAGTACGTGCTTTTAAAGAGAGGAAACAAGGACTGTGAACAGCCATCCTGCTTTAGGCAAATGCTGGAATTCAGGGATAATTTTAAACATGTCACATCCACTTCAGAAGACCTTACCTGGGCACTTCCCTTCCTTTTGGACAGAATGGAAAGAGCATCTTCTATTACTTTGCTAGTGTCTTACATTATCAGAACACTAGTTTTTTAACTATTTGGTCTGTGCACAGGCATTGTAAAACAATGTGAAATGCAAGAGTTGCTCTCTTTAACTCAGGAATTCACTGATGTCATTTGTGCAGTTTCACAATGCTCAGATACGCATCTGCAAGGACTGAGCCAAATCTTCAAAACACCCAATTCTAAGAACTGCCCATTGTATTATACGATTTGTGCATCAAGTGAAAAGAAATTTAACCAAAGGTACACTTGCACTCATTTATAGAACAATTTTTTTAAAAAATTAGGAGACATACTTGGAAGACAAGCTATAAACTTCCAGTGGACAGCTTGCCTGTATTATCCACATGTTAAGAAAAAAAAACTAGAATAATATAAAAGATATTGAAAACCAGTAATATCTTAACTAACAATATAAATTTAAAAGAATAATAGCATAAAAGATACAGTTGCGATGTATTGTTTGTTTAAATCCCTAAACATTATGCTATCTGGTATTCTGGAAAGAAATTCAAGAAGGGAAAAAACAGTCTTTAAGAGATGGAAACCCACCTGCTACTCTATTTAAAACTGCACTAAAGCACCACCAAACGTGCTGTGGAAAAAAACCCACAACAATTTCCAGTGATTTTTCTTGAGGCCACCTGCTAGCTATACTGACACTGGGTGTAATGGTGAAAGGCTTAAAATAAAGGCAAGTTTTCTGGTCCTAGTTGGTGGCAATTCGGGCTGTGAATGGTAGGGAGGATATGGAACACCAGTGAAGTCAGGGAGTATTTATGTTGACTTTGTGCAATTGGTGAGAGCTTTGAGTTAGGGCAGCCAAGCCCTTGGGTCCTGACTCAATTCTCTACAGACTTTCTTTCCAGCTTCAGCACATGAAGGATTTTTGACCTCCTTCAGCCCCAGAGAACAAATCTTCTCTGGTGTAAGGAAAAGAAGCAACCTGTTTCCAAGTAAATGCCACCAAACAACAATATAACTGAATTATTTACGGCTCGATCGTGATTTTGAGCTGCACTCTTGCATTTGAGGATGGGATAAAATTCCCCCCAAACTAAGGGAGCTCAGAAAGAGACATTCTGTTTCCCAGCTCTGTTACAGCATTTTAATATTACAGTCCACTCCCATTACTGAAACAGTTGGCTACGGAACGATGGAAACTTCCCCACCTTCATTTTTACAAACAAGATGTCAGCAAGAGTTAAGTAATTCACAGGAAAGTAGATGGAGATCTAAACCCCCAAATTTCTGCAAAACCACTGTCATCTACACTGGCCAAATTACACTTTTCTTGGGGGTGTTTCCACCAGCAGCAGATTTTTGAGTTGTCTGCCCCCAGAAAGTGTTCATGCAGCCACCCTCCCAATGGAATGCATGGAGGGCATGCCAGTGTTTCGACAGGTACAGAGCTCCTCAAGAGGTGCAGCCTAAAGCTTTCACCCCTTGTGGATGTCCCCAGTGTGTGTCCCCAACACACACTGACATGCACCAGGCCTTGCTGAGCATGACTGGAGAAAACAGTCTCCAAAGGTGGATTTAGGAAAGGAATACCAGTGCAAAGATGTAAATACTCCACCTCAGATAAGACTCAACTATTCAAATGCCACAAGAGCAGCCTAAATTAATTCTGCAGTGCCCTTCTGAGGGCATTTTATGACCAATGATTTTCACTGCAACGCAACACAGAGAGTGAGAAATCCTGGAATTCATCTGATCAGGGGAAGTATTTTCTGCAAGAGGTAATTGAGCCTCTGAAATTCTGGACTTCTGCTTTATTTCATGTTTTGTAATCATTTAAATTCAAGTAAGAACACTTCTGCTCATATTGTGACCGCATCATGATAGTATCACAAGGCTATTTTATTCTGAATTAATTTGAAAGGCCTACAAGGTATTCCACAGTCTTCATGTTTTAGAAGCATTTTAAATGGCATCATTACTTTGCACTGTCACTATAATCACTGTTACAGACACTGCACACAAACGATTAAAAAAACTGTTCAGGCATTTTTGATTGCATACATGCCTATAAGTCTATTTTGGCCCTGCTGAACAATGCACTATTGTGGAGTGGTAGGATGCAGTCCCACAGATATGATTTAGGTATTAATTTAAATCTCTCGGGCACTCTCCAGGTTCTTTCCCAGCTAAACTATTAAATTATGCTATCCATTTCTATCTCAGAAAAGCACCTCAACTGTAAAGTGTTGTGGTGTATGAAAACCAGATCCCTGAAATGACCCTGTGACGATTCACAGAAACATAATGATTTTAGCAAATCTGCCCAGCTCAGTGTACCATGGGTGAGCCCCATGGGTGTGTTGGTGTGAATCTGAGCACCCAAAACTGCTGGGCTGAGGCCACAAGGGCTGTCTGAAACTCGGGAGGAGAAAGGGAATTGAGTTGGTTGGGTATTATTTGCAGGAGAAGAATTTCACACGCAGGAAACAAGATTTTCACACACAACAACCTGATTCTGTGTTCTTCATCTGTCTAAGTTTGGGCTAAGAAACTGAGATTTCCCCCTCAGTGTCCCTAAAAAGTCTATTATTTGACCTCATTGCAGGGTCCAGCAATGTGTATCTTCACAGATACACAGCCTTTGTTCTAATCTCTTACAGAAATGTCATTCTTCGTCATTTTCAAAAGTTTGCTATCCAAAATCGTTTATCGAGCTTTTGAACAAAATAAACATTAGCTCCTACACAAATCTGGATTGGGAAAAATGAATATATGACATATAAAATAATATACATATGTGTAGTGAAATACATAAACATCAGAAATCTTTTTCAGAAGTTCAGAAAGAAAAGACTCTTTATTCTGTGTTTCTGTGCAGTTATAGAGGTGAACAGTGAACAGGGGCTAGGCTATAAATCATTTCATGTGGTGTAACATTGAAAATGGATGGTCTTATTTTCCTCATTATTCCACATTTATGCAAAATGCTGTCATGGGAAATACAGGTACTTGGATATTTGTGCACTGTTGTGTGGCTTAGTTATAGCCCTGTCATTTCATCACTGTACCTCAGAGAATTATGTTATCTTCTCTTTAATTGAATTATCATTAATTCAACGACAATAAATCTGGTGTAAACATGATCCAGTTCTGGCATCGAGCTGACTTGGCTCCATCAAGTCTTGCATCAATTTTTACTTATATTAGAATACACAGAAGACTCTGAATGAAGGTTCTGAATGCATAATGATAATAATAATAACTGACACACTTCATGCTAAAGAGCTTCTGCTTGAAGATCCCTGGCAATCTTTATCAGTTAAACCAGTGCACCAGACTGAACCGTTTCCACTACTGGACATTCCCCTGTCACACTGGGAGAGCAAGGGAGGGCTCATGAATAAATGCAAAGAACAATGAGCACACAGACAAATTTAGCAAGGAAAACAGGGATCAAAATAGGAAACCCAAAATACATAAACTGATACTCTCAGGCACATGGTGTGACTCCTGGGGATGGTCCTGTGCAGAGCTAAGGGTTGGACTCGATGATCCTTGTGAATCCCTTCCAACTCAGCATGTTCTGTGATATACATATGACCTGTAATTGAAACCCTCCATTCTCCTGCTAGGCAGTTTAATAAAAGAAACTATCCAAGTAATTTTATTTATCAAAATATACTGAGAAACAACAGAAAAGCTTGAGAAAATGCTCTGCTATGGATCTGCAAAAATTGGCTTGAGTGAGGGTAATAAAGGCTATTTTAACTAACTCACATTTTCCTATAACAGTATATGAAGCGTGGATACTATTACTGCAGCACTGTGTAGTAGGTGTGAGGCTTCTTTACAGCCTCATATAAACTGTGTCATATTTTCTCTGTTTTTTATTACTGCAGTTTAAATGCTGTTTTTATTGTGCGCAATGAGGAATACATGTGTCCATGCCTGCTGAATTTGTGCATGAAATAAAACAGTGAAATCCTTTTTCTCGTGTAAGTTGCAGTGACTTGAGTACATGGGAAAGATGCTGGTCAGATAAAACATTACCTCTACTTTGAAATACCATTATAAGGGATTTACAGTGGTAAGACATTAATTAGATGCAAATACCAGAAATGTTTCATGAGTTAGCACACAATTCTAGGATTCAACACCTTTACTCTAACCCATGAAACATAAAAGGATGCCAAGAACAAGACATACAAAGACAACTGTCTACAACCATTTTGATACTGACTTTAAACATTTTTGCTTTATTATCCTGGGTAATATGATCTCATTAGAACTCTTAATAGCTTTTAAGCCCTTTCCCCCTTGCTCTTGGACTGCTAGGTGGGAATATGTCTGTATGGTGCTTTGTTATTTCTGCAGGCATTTCATGAACTGTAGTGTCCCAAAGTAAATGGACAAAATTGGGCTGTAGATGTTCTCCACTCCAGCAGTCTCAGACAAACACTGCTTTCTGGTGCCAGGACACAGCTCTGTCTTGCAGCCACTGGTCACACTGGACATGGGAGAAAGGTCACACAAACATGTCCCCACATACCATGTCCCTACAGAAACAGACTCTGATAGTTTTTTGTTCTAAAACCATAAACAATGAGTATAAAAAGAATACCTTTTCATATCTATGTCTTACTTTGGATTATTGCAGTGTCTTTCCTGGTACGTGACCCCACCTCCACACGTGCGAGTACACTCGGACCACTCGGACCAGGCTGACCACTGGCCACTCACAGGCTTGGGGCCGTGGTCCCCGTATTTCACACACTGTCCTCTTCGACACCACTGCCAAGAGAATGCCAAAAAAATACCCCATCACAGTTAGAGCTACCGAGTAGATGCAGAAAATTACAAATCCACAGCTTGGTGTGAGGTCACCCACTGGACAAGGAGTAGTTCACAGCAGGACAAGGACTCTGAAGTAGGACAGTGTTCCATACGGTGGTGTAGATAAGTGACGTCCTGAAATTTTTCCAAGTTCTGAGTTGAAGTTCTCTGAGGTAAAAATTTTCAAAACTGTTCTCTTGGAGAGTGATTTTTCTAGGCTTACTCTTCCCCCAAAAATCCATGTTACTTTATGGCCCTGTGCTGTGGAGCCTCAACATTTCCCATGTAATTTACAAATAGCCTGCTAGAATTACGGCCTTTTATGATTCAATTAGGAGAGACTGCACAAGGAGAAAAAGCAAAATAGAACGTTTGTCAGTAACTTGAAAACCAAAACAATATTCTACTGGAGAAACATTACAGGAAAAGAAAGTATTTTGGGTAACTGCAGATGAGAGTAAATTAGAAGGTTTGACTCAAACAAACAACTCAAACTCAAACAAACAAGATGAGAGTAAATACAAATAAATAAAATGAATTAGAAAGTTTGACTCAAGCAAATAAGCTCCTTTAGTGGGGATCACTGCTGGCAATATGCATGATGGCCTTAGTCTGCATGGGAAATATTACATCTTAAGGAATGTTCACATCCAAGTGGACTTCTGTTATAATTAATGAATTTTTTTACTGACTGAGATTTGTCAGAGGTATCTTATCCCCCAGCTCCATGGGAGAGGCATCACACCCTGCCAGCAGGCAGGTACCACCGTGAGGATCTGTCCTGACTATGCATTGCAAGGGAATCTCACAGAGCAATCTGGAAGTCCATGAGAGCAAGACTGGGGATATGGATAAAACTGCCTTTGATGGGAGCTTGTATTTGTCCCAGGACAGTCTGAAAACAAGCTGGAATTGTTGTATTTATAAAACAACTTACCATACTTATACCACAAGCTGTCCCTTCCGCTGCAGGCATGAACTTTGTCTCACACCTGTGACCCACTTTGTGACACCAGAGGGATTTGCATATATCCTGAAAAGGAAAGAGTACTCACTACACAACTCATAAATCCCATTATTTCCCAGTGTTTAGGAAGACTAACAAATGATACATGCCTTTGCTACCTTAAAAGACACACAAATAAACTCTTCCCTGAATTCAGAAAAGCCTGGTTTTAAAGCTCATGGCACAGCCATATCCTGTATATTGCCTTCTCCTTTATACACCATTTCACTTTATATTTTTTAAAACTCTTTGAGTGTTTTAGAATATGTTTTGTTAATAGAACAAAAACAGTGTTAAAAAAATTCAAGGCTAAAATTTCATCAGGTCTACAGGGACTATAGTGCTCTGAGGAGACAAGATTTTCTAAACCACACAACAAGGTATCTGGAAAGACAGTCTGTGCACAGTGCTGTTCACTCTCTCTTCTTTGCAGAAGAAACACAGCTGCCATCACCTGATAAATGTGGTTAGCATAAAATAAATCAAAATACTCCAGGACAAAAACAGGAGCAAAAGAAATTGCAATATTTCTTTTTCAGAATGAGCACTCCAGATTATTTGAAGAAATGCTTTCTCTGAAGAGATCAGTAAGGAGTGTAACAGGCACTAAAATAATGGGTTAATCTAAATTAATCCTTCATCATGAAGTCAGGAGGATGAGTTACAATGCATTGCTCTAAAATAACCCTCTAGATCTCTCCCAGACTTTTTGCTGTCAAGGCATAAAACACTAGAAACTTAGTCCTTCTTACCCCACACCCCACGCAAGCTTTGATCAAAAACCTCCACTGCCTGCTAATTTCCCTTAGCATAGCAGGCGAGGGCTCAGGGCTGACATGGATTCAACTGCACTCCTCCTGACTCCTGGAAAGAACACATTTCCTCCTGAACCTCCCCTGGGACTGGGAGATTCCTCCAAAGAGGCCAGTACCTTCAAAGCAAATTGCCAAGCAAGATAAGGCAGAGAAAGAGCCCAGGCCTCTGAAGAACACTCTATTAGCTGTACTTATTCAGTGCACTGCAGTTCTCTAAAGTCATTTAACTTCTCGAAAGTATATCGATAGGTACCTTTACAAAGCTGAGGTTGCATACTTTTGCTTTCATTCCAAATTGCCATTTGCACTGGGTATCAGCATCATAGATCTGCCCTGGCAGTTTGTCAGGGTATTTATACTGTCCTGTTTGCTTAGGTTCATCAATCAGGCAGGCAGCTTGAGCTGTACTATAATGAGAATGTAAATTAATCATGACTATGATCTTTATATCAAAATATTTTAATTTGCTACAGAACAGCACCAATACATAATATGGTATATAGTACCTTTAACTAGTTTTAGAGGTATGCTCTGAAATGAGAATATCTGCTTGCAGGAGCCAAAAGATCTTGACATCTTGTTGGTAGCCTGACCTGCAAAGTTTTAAGGAAGCAGGAATTTCCAGGCTTTGGGACTGTTGTGACAACAAGAAAGAATGATGTCAAATTCTTTTCCTCCCTTTATTCCTGGGTAACCAAGAACAAGATGACCTAGTCTGCTTCTTTCCCTTAAATGGATTTCCCAAATCAGGGATGAACACAACCAGCAGGCATGTCCCATTCCAGCATTCCCTTTCTGTGGATCGACTGACATGTGACATTTCAGTTTGCAATTGTCTTCTGTACTCACAATATGTTGCATCACTGCAGCAGAAAAAAACTCCCCAGAACTCTGTTACCTTTCCTGGCTGCTGCTCAAAGATATTGACTGGGAATTCAAGGATCAGATCCACAGAATTCCCTAGGTGTCTGGCTCTCCCTCTAAGGAATTTACATCTAAAATGCCTGTGCTTCTCTCGGTCACAGCACTGCCTACACATTCTTCAGTAATTGTGCAGAGTTTACCCATGTGTGATAAACAAAATAAGGGCAATTTTAATATAATCATAAATTAAACACTGACTGAAATAAAGTTCCTTTAAGAGCATCACTGAGTTATGTCAACATCCCAGAGAAATAATTATCTTTCTCTTTTTCCTTTTTTCTTTCCCCAAAAAACAGGATGTGAATGATGCAAACTGTCCTTTACTCATGTCAGGAGCCAGATCAAGAGAGACACTGCAGTGAGAAAGGCCACTAATGTTAATTTACATTTTGTAATGACTTTGGTAATGACTTTTTGTCTGCCCTCTTTTGTGTACACTTCCTCCTAATTCTCTAATAAACCAGGCTGCTGACAGGAATGCCTGGGAAAGAATGATATGCCAGTCATTACTGCAGGGTATTCCTAGAGGGTGAAACTCCTGCTTTTGGTACCAGACAGGACAAAAGCATTTAGATGCCACGCCACCTCTCTGCTTCAGCAGCCCGAGTGTGTGGGCTCACACCCTGCATGGGCTGGAGCCCGTTTTAAAAGAGCTGAATTTCACACTTTAGTAATTTTTACACTGTTCAAGAATTCAGGGCCAGTTACTCAAGCTGCATTCCCTGGCACCAGCCCAGATTTACAACTGACCTACCTGAGAAACTTGTTGAGATACTGCCTGCTGCAAACAGACCAAGAAAACACGCCATTGTTCCCAGTCAGTGTGGGAGACATAATATTTCCCTCAGCCTTCCTACAAGCATTTCCTTCTCCGTCGTGAATCATGCCAAAGCTGAAAAGAGAACCACGTGGGAGAGCGAAAATCTCGATTAAACACAAGCAAGACAAAATTTGGGGCAAAACAAACCCTTTCTGGGTAGCAGCACTATACTTGAACTCCGCAGGGAATGTGGAATTCATCCCTTTCATTGCAAAGGGAAGAAAACATATGCACTACACAAATGGCTATTAGTACGAAACAAGCTCCAATTAATACCAAAGTTTTGTCATTCCACAATTGTCAGATGAGATAAAGAGTCAGGTTCCAAGGTGCTGCAGGCTGTGTCCAAAGCTTCACAGTCTCCCCATTCCTCACTCCCGAAGGAGAACTGGTCCCTGGTGAGATGGATGCACGTCGTGGATCTTACATTCAGGCCCACTTGCACTTGCCTATAAATCTGCCATCTTAAACCATGCAGTGTGAGCCTGTCTCTGCCCAGGGACAATGCCCGTTAACACGGATGGCATGGAGATCAGAATCCAGGGAAATACCAGCATTACACAGGAACACACCTTAACTGTCCTCCTAACAGGAGGGAACAGCTACAGAGCTCCAGTCAATCTGTAGCAGAAGAAATGGGCTTGAATGAAAAGAATACAAGGTATGAATATACCAATATATTATCTTTCTAATTTGGGCCACTAACTTGCTATATTATCTCAAGCAAATCACTGTTTTTCCTCACCTTTCTTATACAGTGTCACTTTCTTTGTTTAGAATTGAATTCTTCCATGGGAATACTGCTTCTTACAGGGTGTTTTGCTCAGTCTGAGCATCGTGAGGCCCTGCTTTTACTGGGAGAGGTGTTGGGATGATATAAAGAATAATGAGCAATAATTAAAAAATCATGTTATAATGACAAATTCTGGGCATTTTATGGATATAACAAAGATAATTTTTTAGGTTTTTTCCTTTCATTGTTCTGTATTTACTCACTGTACGGGACATCTGTGAATTTCTATGTGTTTTGGATAGAAGTTTCATCATCTGTTACTTCAATATTGTAGTACATTGGCGACTTTATGAAAGTAATCTGTGCAAGTGCAGGAATATCTAATTCACTGGACTCAATTCTCCACTGCTATAAATCATTACAGGCTCATCAGAGTTATTACATGTGTTGCCACCAGCTGAGGCTCCAAACTTCCTATAATATATGTCTCTTTGTATAAATGGGCCAAAAAAAGTACGGAGTTAGTGTTTTAGAATCCTTCATAAAATACTCTGTTCCCATGCACTGCAGCCAGAGAATCCCCAGTTTATATCCTACTGACACAATGGGCTTTGAACACCCCGAGGAGCTGCTAAGCTTTCAGGTAAAAAGACAAAGTAAAGCAAACAATTAAAATGTCTATCAGACCACTAAAAAATCTAACTAGCTTGTCAGTGGATCACAGAGTGTGATCTCTACAGTATTCAATATTCTCCTCCTATGAAACCCTTTGGTTAATACATTCACAGAGGACCTCAGCACTTCCAAGGCTGTCACAGGTCTTTTTTCCTTCCAGGAATCTCTTTATCACAGAGACCAAATTCTGTTGTCTTACATCACATCACATCACATCCTAGTCTCAGGAACATGAACACAAATGATCATAAAGATGTTTAGAATCTGGCACAGGCTTTTCCCAGGAGACATGATGCATTTTATTAGACAGGAGTATGGCAGCATACCAAAGAAAGGTTGAATAATATGTGATTCAAAGGCAGCAGTGAAAAAGGAAGAAAGAAAAAAGAAAGAAAAATTTAAAACATTTCCAAGCATAATCTCTCAAAGCAAATAAGAAGGTGAAAAGGGAGGTGAACATTAGGAGTCTAAATGAGATAATTCTTGACAAATACGCTATGGGCCTGATTCTCTCCTAATACTGATCAATAAGTATGTACTGAGGTCTGTGAAATTGCACTACTGTGACAGGAGGATCAAACAATATGTATTTTACATGTTTGGTCCCTTTGAATGCTTTGGCACAAGTCCCACGGGCTTCAATGGTAGCTGGATTATTCTTTAATGCCTTGTTTCCCTTCAGATGTACAGAAATCTGTGGCAGGGTCACTCATGTAGACATTAGGTCATAGTATGTACTGCAGAGCATTCTTGTACAATGAAAACTAAATAGTCCTAATTCAGTCATGCAGAATCAGAAGGCTCCATGCCTGGATCAATCAGCAGAATACAGCACCACTGCTTTCCAAACACATTCTGTGCATTGATGTTGCTGCACAAAATAAAGATCCTATGCTCAGGCCAACGCTAAACCATGTTTAATGTTCCTCTTCGATGAGGACATTTTCCCAAATATCCAATCTAAATCTCTCCTGTCCCAGCCTGAGGCCGTTCCCTCTGCTCCTGTCCCTGTTCCCTGGGAGCAGAGCTCAATTCCCACCTCCCCACTCCTGTCAGGGAGTTGCAGAGCCAGAAGGTGCCCCCTGAGCCTCCTTTTCTCCGGGCTGAGCCCCCCCAGCTCCCTCAGCTGCTCCTGCTGCTCCAGCCCCTTCCCCAGCTCCGTTCCCTTCCCTGGACACCTCCAGCCCCTCTGTGTACTTGTTGTGAGGAGCCAAAAACCTACCCCAGGATTTGAGGTTCCTCAGCAGTGCCAGCACAGGGGACAGTCACTGCCCTGCTCCTGCTGCCACACCATCTCTGGCACAGCCCAAGTACAATTGGCTTCCTTGCCCCCCTGGGCACACCTGGGCTCATTTCAGCCACTGTCAACCAGCACTCCCAGAGCCTTTTCCAGGTTTCCAGCCCCTCTTTCGCAGACTGGAGCTGCAGGGGGTTGTGGTGACCCAAGTGCAGGACGCAGCACCTGGCTCTGTTGAACCTCATGGATCCAGCCTGTCCAGATCCCTCTGCAGAGCCCTCCTGCCCTCCAGCAGATCAGCATTCCCACCCAGCTTGGTGTCATCTGTGAACTTACTGAGGGGACACTTGATCCCCTTGCTCACATCATTGATAAGGGTATTAAACAGGAGTGGCCCCAGTTCTGAGCCCTGGTGTCCAGTCATCAGCTGGATGTAACTCCATTCACCACCACTCTCTAGGCTCCAAATGCTCTCTGCTTAGAATCAGCCGACCCAAATGACCTACATTTAAGTGACTTATATTAACTGTGCTACGCTTCCATTCACGTATGCATTTGGTTACAGAAAAAGAAACTTACTTGTGTCCAGACTCGTGAGCAATTGTAAAAGCCAGTCCCAGGCCTGTATCTTCATTAATGGTGCAACTACGGTACTTGCTGCACATGCCACTGATAGGGGCAAATCCTGCCGGAAGGAAGCACTTGAATAACCGCAGAATTCCAAATAAACAGATCATCTGCACTGGTCCTAATAAGCCAGTTTATTTCAGTGCATGAAAACACTTGTCTGCTTCACCAGGTTTCTCATGGAGGAATTACAGCAAACTTTTATTTTACAATAAAGGAACTCCTGTACAAGAAGTGTAAGACAAACCTAATCTCCCAAACTGCACTTGTAAAGATTATTGTCACTCCACCTCCCATAGCTTTTACTGCTCCCAAATTAGGGAGGAATCCCATTCAAAAAGGCAATATGCTTTTTCCTCTAGGTACCTCAAAGACAAATATGCAAAAATCATACTGCTCTCCCCTCTTCAAGAAGACTGACAGCACGTGCAAAACTTGACTCTTTACATTTTAAACCACCTCAGTTTCTGCTGTGCACACCCACCAGTTTCTCAGCATGTGCTCTGGTATCATACCTAGGGTATCACAGGGCTCGTTCTTCCAAGAGCAGATGTCAAAACCCGTGAGCAGGATGGCGTGGTCGTGGCGCTTCCCGTTCTTCCCAACCAGGGCAGACTGCCACTGGCAAAAGCTGTTCAGGGACTGGTCTGCGTGGTGGTTGATCAATAACCCCCCCTGTAGGGATTGCACATGCACAGAAACAAGGTGCTCCCATCACTACTTGGGAAAGGTGATGGAAAGAATAAGACTTGCTTAGGGGAAAGGGAATTCTTTCTCGTATTTGGTCTGCATAAACTTCTGTGTTCCCATGTTGGCTGTCTGTGATGACTGAAGCAGCTGATGAGTGAATCTCTTGCAGTTGTAAAATAAAACTGCACCTCCCCCCAGACACACAGATATTCCCAAAGTAGGTGGTTGGACAAACAGACAAATATATTTGATTCCTGAGAAAGCTGCAAGTAAGCCATATTCAACCTTGTGATTAAAAGGGTCAGTGACTTCTGTGGAGAAGTACAATCCAAGTAGATCAACCCATGACCAATTTCTTTTCAGCAAAAGAGATTGTCTTCTTTTGTCTCAGTACCCTTGACAAAGAACTGGCTCCACTCCCACATTTTGCTTCATGCTATCTTCAGTTTGGGACTTTTGGCTCCTTACCACTACCGATCATCACTTCCTGGAAAGCCCAGTTCAAAATCTTTCTATTTATTTAAATACTTATGAAGTAGATTTCTCATTCCAGACACTTCTGATCATCAAATCCTAGAAAGCTCAGCTCAAAATCTATTTATTTAAATACTTATGAAGTAGATTTCTCATTCCAGACACTTCTCTATAAGAAAAATTCTGGAAATCGTTAAATTTTATCTCACTGGAAACATTTGAGTTTCTAAAGAACATTTATACGAAATGAAAGAATTTCGTAGCAAAGCCCAAGAAGGAGTGAAAGTGCAGAAAGTGTCATTTTGGATGTTTTTGTGATTTTAATCTTCCTCTCAGGCTTTATGCCTTAAGAAACCTCCTCGTACATAACATGGGAGCACCCGAAGTTCCCAGTGAATGTTAGCAAACAAAGTAGCTCAGACAAAAACCCTGACACAACTTACAGGCTCTTGTTCCAAAAGCAGCAGGCTTACAACAATGATGTTGATATCACTTCCAATTGTTCCATCTTTAAACAGACTAGAGACCTGCAATGATCATTGAAGAGGAAATATCACCTGCATGTATAATACTTTTTAATAGATTAAACATATGTATTGAGTTATTGCCTTGGGCTTCAGTTTTCAATACAGATTAACAGAATTATAGACCTTGCAAGCTTAATCCAAAAGAGCCTGAACCAGAAGAATTATGTCCCAAACCACTAAAAACTTGAAAACCTTTCATTGACATCAGTGGGCTTTATTCTGTCCTTGGTCTCCTGGACCAAATGTAATCAAGGTCCAAGTTCAAGCTCAAGTTTTGTCGTAGAAAACTAAAGAGCAAAACCACACAGGAAAATATATTCCTAGTTATAATATATGAATTTTATGAAATTTGTGCTCTCTCAAACAAATGTCTGTTTCCTTTGACACATCAGATAGAACAGACTGAGCTTTGCAACGCTAAATGAAATTAAATTTTCAATTTTAGAGTATCTGCCCTTTTTGTACTACACAGGAAATACTTTAAAATTTAAAATTTTCAATTGTTCCAATTTTTTTTCCTCTACAGTACTGTTGCCAGAGCCTTGGTAATCTAAAGATCTATTTATAAAGGGTTTTGACCTAAGCAATACATTAGATGAGGCTTGAAGAAAGGCTTGTCTAAGGTCCTTCTGCTCTTTTTGGTATCACTACTGTCTAATGAAAGATCCTACTCCGGCATAACATCATTCCACAGAGAAAACACACTTTATCTACACCACCTCTTACCATGTTCATGACTGTTAAGATGTATGTTGTTACGTTCTCCTTGCCATGTTTCTCCAGCATTTTTTTATCTGCCACAACAAGGGTCTCAACATTCAGACTCCCATTTTTCTGGATTTTAGCAGACGATCTTTTGAACCTCGCAGAAGCTCCGTACTCATCTGAGCGAATGTAGGTCTCTTCTGTGGGTGGTTTAGGTGCATCTAAAAGGAAAGAAAACTGGTTTGGAAAGGCTTCAGATCACCCATGAACAGTTTCATCAGAAAAAATGAAGTATCACAGGTGTAGAGCCATAGATTATTTTTACAGCATGGGATTTAATAGTTCTGGCTAAGTTCTTCTGCATCTATTAAAAAAGACCTGATTCATTCCTGAGGGAAGGATGGCTACAGGGGGAGAAAGAAATGGGAGAACCACATTCGTGTGCAATACGCAGTTTGAAATAAGGAATTAATCTAATAAAATGGTAGCATCTGTGCAAAAAGATACAACAGAATTTTTAACAGAGTATCTACATTTTTCCTGTCCTTTTGATAACTTCCTGAGGTGTTTGGCATGTACTACTTACACAGCAGTTGGCCAAAAAGTCCTTTCCAGAACAGCTGTCCACGGTCAGTACAGAAAGCAGATACACACCACAAGTAAGATTCCTGCCAGCCTCTTATTGTGACTGACATTAGCCTTCCATGCGGATCTGCCACTGAGATTATTCCTGCTGGGAATATATTTATTTAATATAGGGAAATGTCAGGCAGCAGCAAGGGGGGCTTGACAACAGGCAGTGCATATCCCATTGCCAGGGTGCACTTTTTCCCTCTGTGCTGGTGTTGCATGTCCAAGGGCACAGTCAGAGAATGAGCTCTACTCCATTTCCACAGAGAGCCAGAAAATGGGAAAACAAACCCATGTCCCACAAAGCCTATAGTCCTCCTGCTATCCACAGAGTCTTTGCCTAAACCTACACTGCCTTTGCATCAAGAATTAACTCGAAGGCCTCTTTAACATACTCTTTGGATAACAACAGGGGGAGTTTTGACACAGGATGTAACATGACACAAGTGAGGGAACCTCAGGTAACAAGAAGAATTCTGTTTGTGCCTCATCAGGAAGTTATTCCAAAGACAGAGCTAAACCTGACACTGCTTTCTTCCATGGCAAAGTGGGAAATCAAGGATACCATGCACAACTGTGACCTGCCTTCAAGAACTCCGCCACTCTGAAGTGCATTTAACCTTGCAAAGGACTGTGCTAGTAAGATTTTCAGTGTATCACTCATTCTAAACAATTGTCCTTTGCAAGCTCCAAGTGCTTTTCTGGAAGCACATCAGGACACAAGGACAGGCACCACCCAAGAGTGAAGAGCTCAGTTCAAGGCACGTCAGTGTCCACGTCCTGTTGTGAAGGCAATACAACTTCAAGGCTCCAGACACAAATATCCATGAGCAGTGAAGTTTTGCTCTTGAGTTAACTTCATTGCTCCTAATAAATCCTAAGCAGCAGCAATGTTTCATTCATGATTTACTAACTACAGTCCATCTAGTTTTCACGACCCAAAAACATTTAGGTTGTGAAGAAGGGTTTGGAAGATGATTCACTGGATTTTCTAGTGCTTACAACCTGCCAGCACATGAAATTTTAAAAGGTGGTGACAAGGACAAGCTATTTTTATGACACCAGAAGTGACAATGTGCTCTTCTCTCTTACTGTTCAGCAAGTTTGATTTCATTCTTAGGTTAGGATAAATTAACCTTGACTAGGCAGGGTTAATAGCAAAGGACTGCCTTCTGTCAGACTGAATGCTACATCCCTTTGTTAATTTGAACTGAAATTTTCCATTCCAGGGTGACCAGACTGGATTTTCCTGAAAATTTCAAACTTGCGTAACTCCAGATCTCACAATAAGACCAGGAGAACAATGTTGAAACTTGAAAAAAGGCAAAAAAAACCCCAAAACAAACCCAAACAAAACAAACAAATGAACAAAACAAAAAAAAACCAACCAAACAAAAAAAAAAAACACCTGAAAGAAAAGGAAGAAGAAGAATAAAAAAGGACTAAATACTCATAGGAGTGTTCCCATTACTGGAGTGATTTCTTCTGCATCCTAGAATTTCCCCCACTCAATTAAACAACACCATGTGATTTTATTTGTAGCACTGCATCCACTCAGTGAACGTGAGATCCGTTTGTTCTACACATTCACCAGGGCTGGCTCTGGAAATAGGTTGCTTTTCTTAGAACTCCTTCCTTTCTCTCACAAGGTTTCAGGTATGTACTGCACAAAGTCAAAGACCACAGGATGTGGAGAGCTTTGTGGGTAATTAAATGTCATCTTGCCTAATTGGATCCTAACAGTGTGTCTGACACAGAGCAATGTCCTAAGCAATGATGGGTAAATCACTTGCACTAATCACAGTGGGATGCTGATTGCATGTTCTTCATTTAACATAAGCCCAGCTTGAATATGCAGCTAAGAACTCACAACTGTAACTCAAGTTATTCAATATATAGATAGACATACAGAATTAACAGAACTACAAAAGCACATATCTGATAAATATTTTAAGGAAAAACTCAGTTTCTCGATTTGGTACCCAGAAGCAATGATGAATTTTGACCTCTCCTGCGTCTGTGAGTCCCATTCATAAGACAGGAATAATGATAACATCATCTCACATCCCAGGAGGCCATGAAAACACCGTGTGCAAAATGCTCTCATTTCTTATAGGGATAAGCACTGTGTAAAAGCCCAGGAGGACATGTATAATTCTGACTTTGGACAAGCAGCCACCAGAGGAACAGTAAATAAGGCACAAGACCATGGTGGGCAATGCAAATAAAACGAAGCAGTGCAGAGTAGAGGAGGTAAATTAGCACCATCACCCCCTGCTCTGCAGCAGGAACATCAGGAGGGAAAGGGAGGATGGAAAGAGGCAGTTTTGGACTGCATTAGAAGGCAAATGTTTACAGGTTGACTCACAGGCTTGTGCATCTGGCATTTGTGCTTTGGCTTTCAAACCTGGGGGAAGGATTTGGGAATTTTTAACAAGCCATTTGTTTTCAGGCCTCAGATAGGGCTCAGTCTCAGCCAGATACCTTCTCCATTAAGTCCTTTCCCATTCCTCCCCTTTATTTATTTTCTTTCTTCCTTATGCACCTTTGGAATAGGAAGCTGCTCATTTTCTCAGAACTTGAGTAGGAAGTTGGAAGAATATAACTGGACTGAGACACTGTTTGCAGTCCTGGAGACCCTCATTAAAAATCTCAGCTCTGAAGCTGATCAGCTTTCAAAAGGAAACAACTGAATGCTGAAAGTACAAATACAGGGTCCAAGGGGGCTCTAAAATGTTCTGCAATTTGAGGGCCTAAAGAAAGACTCAGAATAGATCTTGGCAGGAGAGTATCTTTCAATATAATTTTTAAGACATGGCTCCAAAATCTTACTTAAACAATTTACATGGGAGGTTCTTTTTGAAGACCTTCGTTGCTGAAAATTTCATTATCAAATGGTGAGTTTTGAAAGACTTATTCTCTATCCTCTCAGAAATTAATGATTTTGAAGAGTTTCTCTCCACCTTCAAGCCTAATTAGTTTTTTATCCCCAGACTGACAGAGAGCAGGTCAGGGACTTGGCCTCCATCACTGTGCAGAACTGCTTACTGAAAACTATGTCCATGTCAAAAAAGACTCAAGCTAGGGAACTTTACATCTGGTTAAAGCACAAGGAAACTAAAGAGTGATTCTGATGGCTTAATAAAACAGACAATTTTGTGACTTTAAAGGAAAGCTCCAGTTTCTCCTATGTGTTTCTCTTGGGCAATACGTAATTTAAACTTATGATGTCCCCATCCCAAAGGGGTGTGGAGGGATGTGAGGCACAGCTCAGCATCCCCACACGGCCTCTACCAGCCACTATGGCAAAAGAGGAGAGAAAGTTTCCTTACATACATTTCTTGCGCCGTCCACAAAAATGCTGCTTTGGAAACCTTCCGTGGTGGGAACCGTTCGCTCGGGCACGGTACTTGTGGGCAGGGTGCATCCTGTCCTGGCCAAAAGAAAAGGAGTTGGGATGGGACTGTACTGTGTGTCGGTGCACCCTGTGCTCTGCAGTTCGTTTGTACAGCACGTGGGGATGGTGTCCAGCGGGCGAGGTGTAGTTGTGCTCCTGTGCCAGCTGCTGAGGTAACGGCGATATCAGGAACTCCACCTTCCGTGTCCTTATCAAACCTGACTGGAAAAAGGAACACCACCACGAGTAAGAGACAGGGCTGCCAGGGCTCACAGCTGGAGATTGCTAACTCCTACAGTGACCTTCCTGCAAAGCCCAGACTGACTGCAGTGTGCACACCTGAATTAGAGTTACACAAGTTGTGAGCTGGAGAGTCTTCCCAATTAAAGCACGCATCGTTTCACTTTGGAGATGGTCAGCCTTCCCATCTGGTAACACACAAAGCAGGAATGTTGTGGGACTGGCAGCACAGCACCTTCACACAGTACCATGCAGAATGTCAGATGCAATATTAACCCATTCTTCACAGTACAGGTTCATTTGTGTCTGTGTTTGTGTACAGCATATAGTCTCACATTTGGAAAACGCAGCTTCTCATAAAAGCATACATTAGTTAAACAGCATGTTTGAATTAAGATTCAGGGGGGTTTCAGAACAAGGTATTACCAAAGAGTAATTCCAGACTTAAGGTCACTCCAAGTAAACATGTACGGACATCACAGGTCAGCAGCACAAAGCTGAAGCATCTGAACACTTCAGCACCATCATTCAGTAAGAACTCCCCGCAATTTAATCATAACAAACACAGGTTAAAATTTATACCCTCCTGCAAGAGAAAGCTAATCACTGAGAGCAAGTATCTAATTGTTTCCCTTCTTGGATCCCTGAAAGACAGAAGTAAGTATGGGAAAACTACACTGTAGTTTTCACATAGTATCTGTGCATAAAACTCTACATGTGATGAAGTGTTTCCAGGATCAGGGCCAGGGAAATGTGGGTGGCACTGAGGAAGTATTTCCATGCAGCTCATTAATCAGTTATGATTTTATTTCGTTTCTTGGTTTTGTAAATCATGTTGTAATAAACACTCCTTTTTACCAAGTCAAAAACCAAGAGGAAGTTTCATCAGGTAATTCCACTACATTATATGCGTAATACTAGATAGAGATTTTTGGGTTGGATCAGCAGGGGCTCTACCATGTGCCAGCACCCTCCTGCCAAAACTGACATCCCACGAGGACTACATATCTCCTGTGCTTCAGAAAAATATGTGCAGACAAACAAATGTCAATTGAAAACCATCTTCCTGACATCTCAAGCCCTCACAGACCATGATTCCGCCTCCTTCCCCAGAAAAACTCCTTTGAAAATGCAGATATGAGACATGTATCACCTATTTCCTTCTGAAAGGGATGCTCTTCTTTAGCCCAGCTTCTGAGACCAGAATGCCATGGGTATCAGAAAGGAAGCACGTTGAATGTCTAACGTAAGCACTGTAGTTTTTAAGGATCTGTGGAATTTTCTGCACTTTACAAACTGTTTCCCAGGAGGAAAACTTAACAGAAAATGAAAAGCAAGTGAAAATAAAAAGTTACACACGAAATCTTCGCAGCTTTAACTGTTTACTAAGCTAATGCTGAAATTGATTTTAAGTCAATTCCAGCTGGAAAGATTTATCAGAGATCTACATGTCCTCAACAGTCTGCAGTCATCTACTATGCTCTTTTCATGGAAATTCACTTCTGTCGCTCCAAATCAAAGGCAACTTTGCAGTATTCCCCAATATAAGCACCTTTAACAGAGCCCTAATAATAGTGATCATAAAATCATACTGGGAACTTAATTTTGACAATAGAAGAGATCCCATATTGTGAACTGAGAGGGTCTAATTGCTCTCTGAATAAGAAAACAAACAAAAAAGATACTCTCATTAATAATTTGGCCCCTCTCTTCAACATTAATTCATAATTATGTATCTCAGCCTGTATCTACTTAACATTCCAAATGGAAGTTAAAACTGCCCCCATCAATAAAAGATCAGATTGAAATAATTGACAGGAATTTAACTTGCCTGCCGACTGCAGTAAGTTGGCATATTTCAAATGTCAGATCACATTTGCTCAAGACAAAGTACTTTCCTGTAGGGAAGAAGACTGATATTTTAATCCTTATGATGTGTGCCATCACACAGTTTACAAGTGGTTCTGAGAGGCAATCTTGATCTATTAGAATGCACTGATAATTGGGCACTGCTAAGTGGGGCGGGTTTTTTTCAGCTGGAAAACAGAAATGTAATGAATCTGGTTTTTATTTCCCCATTTTAAAGGTTTCCACATCTGAAATTATTCCTGGAGGATTCATTTTGTAAATGATTCAAACCATATGGAAAAAAAAAAAAAAGCAGGGGTTCTACGTTTTCCTTTAAGACACTGTCCCTGATGTACACCAAGTTTCAGCCTCAAACATCATTTCTACATTTAATGTTATAAGGGTGGATAGAGAATTCAGGGGGGAGGGAAGAAGCAACTCATTTCTGGACCCTGCATGTGTTTTGCTGCACCTTTACAGAGGCTGTAGCTGAGTAAGTGCCTTACAAATGTAGTCACTTTTCTGCAGCACAAATGACCCTAAATCTCCAATAAGACTTCTTTCCTTTGGGTTTTACATCAGACTCATCCACCAAATTGAAAAATGCTGTGTGAGTGAAAGATTCCTTCTTTTTGATAACATCCAGTTTTATGAAGTTGTCAAGAAGAAAGGGGAAGTGTCACCGAGCAGTCTGGACACTCACTCAATCATGGACCATGTCCCATTTCTTCCAGGTATGGGATGGGATGGTTTCAAGGATTCATATTGAAATAATCGCTTTGGGAATTCCAAAGCAATGCTGAGAATGCTGACCTGCTTTCAGCCAGAGCTGCAGTCCTGGGGAGCACTGCAAAGGGGGCAACAACTGGCAGCTATTTCCTCACAGGTTCCCTAATTTTAGTGTCAGGTAAAGCAAAGGCACCTATGGCTGTGGTTGTGTTGGCTGGAAAACATGCCAGCTGAGAAATGCCCCAGCACAGAGGCAGGAACAGCCCAGAATCATCTTGTATAACTTTACACTGCCAAGGAATTCCAGTTTCTTGAAGGCCAGATTTTAGCTAGTCTGTACTGGGTGTTGTGGGAATTTTTTCTACAAATACATGAAACATCTCTGCAATTGTGAGTTAGATGCAATGTATTTATCCAGCTCAAATTCTTCAGGAATTGAACAAATACTGTCAAAGCTGTCATGGAAATTTATGCATTGGGTTTCCTACTGTGAGCAGAGCTTTCAGTGTACATGTGATTTTCCTTGAATTAGGGATGTCTTTCCATTAACCTCAATGGGTTTAGGCCACAATGAAGACAGGGTCAGATAGGTCAAAACTCCATTTTTATTTCAGCTTCTCTCTCTGCAATTATAACACCATGAGAGGAAGCAGGATGACAAAATCTAACATTCTTCTAAGTCTAGACAACACAGCATGAAAAAGGCCAAGGACTCCTGTCTATTCCTTCTGTCTCCCACTGTGGCTATCACTAATAATAGCAATAATTGTGAGAATATGGTGGGAAGGAACACCCAAGAGATCGCTCAGTTGGAATTCACTGTTCCCTTGTTCTTCCCTCGCAACACATATTTGCTGTCCTTCTGTAGGGGATATTCCATGCCATTGGAAAGAAAACGGGAAGACCTGTGTGGTCAGCAAATCATTTTTAATCAATAAATTAGAGGAACGTGTAGTTTGTTTGCAGAAAAGCTGAGAAGAGAGAAAAAGGGAACGTTCCTCCCACTGGTTATTTGTTATAAAACATTTGCTTAGCTCTGGGCTAAAGGAATTTTCAGATCCAATACATCTTTGTGAAATTCCTCAGGAGCCGGGTGTTATCACCAGGGTAAGGCACTTGTTCTGTTTTCTTGGTGAGTCTCAAAAGTGAAATCTCAAAACTAAACTGGGACAAGGGAAATGATGACGTGGTATCTGCTTCAAGATTTCTTTCTTAACCGAAGATAGATTATAAATTGAGAAATGAGGAGATTTTTTTTTTTAAACCACTGAAAAAGCCCATCTTAGCTATATGAAACCAGGTAGATCTTCCACTAATTGTCAACCCACATGGAACAGTTTTGAGAGTCACACACTAATATATCTGTCCCTACCAGGTCTCACTGGCCTCTTACTGGAACAGCACAGAGGCTGCTCCCATTTGCTCCCCCATGCTCCCAAACCCTGAGTGAAGCCTTTGGCAGCCCACCAGCCTGTAAACCTCATTCAGTTTGAGGTTTCAGCATCTCCAGAAAAACGGACCCTCCATAAAAACCAGAGCAGTGACAGGGAGGGAAGGACTTGCAAGACTTCTGCTTCTCACCTACAATTTAAGAAAGCTGAGTGCTGAGATATCAGACAAATCCCCGCTCTCCACCAGTGGAGCCTCACGGCTCTGGGTCCTCTGTCTGCATACAAGGCATTTTCATGGCATGCTAATTAAATTAAAGGCAACAGTTTTATGCACATTAAAGTCAGAGAGGAGTTTCAGAAACCAGATGCAAATAATGAGGTAAGAAAGCACAATGAAAGGAAGCTGAGAATTCAAACAGATGAATAATTGAAATGCCATGCCTCTGCTAAATGGAACTACTTAATCCTGACTCGTGCAAAGTTAAATTACAGTTTGTACAAAACCAAGAGTATCAGCTAAAACAAAGTGTTAAAAACTATGCATGTATTTTCTAAGGAATACTACTTATAGCCAGAATGCCTATTCAGTGTTATGAGCACAGAGATAAAATTAGGTGTTAAAACCCCACTGTCTTAACTGAGAGCAGCTAAAACAACAGCCAAAGAAATCAGGGAAGGCTATACCAGTAGATGGGTGTGCATGTGCTCAAGATGAAAAATCTCTCAAAAGGAAGAGTTAAATGTTATTTCACATCCATTAAAGTAGTTCCAAATATTCATGAAAAGTTTTAAAGGACTTGACAAAAGGCCAGCTGAAATTGGCATAAAGCTTTCCACAGACTTCAGTGGACATTGATCCAAGACTTCTTTTGTGTTATTTCCCAGAAGTCCAGCTCTTTAAAAAAACCAAATCACTGATTCAAACACATCCTAACAAAAGTTACAGAACGTAAAGCACAGGAACATAAAGTACAGTTTTTAGTTCTACTTAAATCAAATAAAAATTTCATTTAAGAACTTCCCTGAAATACAAAGAACAAGGAGAGCAGATGACCTAAGAACTATGATTGCTGGCCATTTAAGATCATCTGAGGTCAAAGATCCCTAGAAATCTTGTATTCACATCCCAGTGTTGTTGGGACCATCTCATCCTGCAGCACACTGGAGTTTTTTCTCATTCCCTTTGCAATGAAAACTCATGAAATGATCTTGCCTACAGTTCATTTTAATCAAACTCTTATTTCCTGCCCTGATGCTTTGCTAAATCTCTGACACTTTGGCACCACAGTGGAAACACAAAAGCCCCATCTGTGCCCCCAGAGGAGTAGTGACAGCCTTAGCTCAGGTGTCCCACTGGACAACACTGGACCAACAGGCATCTTGGAAGCCAAAAGAGGGTGTGATGGAGATCCAGAGAACATGAATCTACTCACACAACTCACAGCTACCTGACAACAGCCAGAAGCTGCCTTTGGGCCCAGAGTGGCCTCTAGAATTGGGCAGATACCAATTTTTAAATGACACACAGCAACACGTGCTAGAAGAGGAAAGAGGTCTCCCCACAACTCCTGCACCTCTGCTCAGACTCCACCCCCCACTGATGAGGAGACGAGCCCTTCCCCTGAGGTTTTATAAGCAGATAATGGCAATGCCTTCACAAAGCAGAGAGATGAACTTCACATTTGCCATCATCCCTCCATTCCTGCATGGAGCACACGCTCCAAGGCAGCTGGAGGCAGGCCAGCCCAATCTAGAAGCAACAGATCTGCTCAGAGCTTGGATTATCAGCTCAAGCACTGCACAACACCCACGTGTGGACATGGTATTTTGTACCATCCAGGTCCTGGCCAGCAGCTTGGAGAGCAGCAGCAGGGATTTCAGATCCATTTCAAATGCACACTTGGAGGAACCCATGCTGAAGTGGCAGTCCCTGTGCATGCCCAGCAGCCTGGGACAAAATCCTGCCAGGAGAGCAGGAAAAGTGCCAGCAGTTTGGAACAGGTTTTGGGTCAAGCCTTGAAAATGCGGTAAATATATCATTTTCTCACACATGCCAAGGAATCCCAGGAAGAATAAAGTCCTGTTAAGTCTGTCAACATTCATCATATGAATTCCTTTTTCCCCCAAAGCAAGGATAATCAACCAATAATTTCACGAGGCTGTTCAAAGCAATCCTGTATCAAGTAAGCAGTTTAAATAAATTACTGTTTCTTTAGAGAACGTGTAAGGAAGTAGACTCGCCTCTTGGGATGGGTTAAGTTGGTAGTCTGAAAAATATGTGAGACTATAACCTTACTAGAGTCATGAGCAAAACTACTTCCAAGAATTATAGCCAGCAGTACAGTACAGCCTGACCTGGAGCTGCAGATACCTGATATCACCCACTGACTTTTTGAGAGATGGCTTAGCTGAGCCCCTCTCAAGTTAGGGTCAAAATGTCAATGCTCTGGAAAATATAATCAAAATGAGCAAATTAAGATGTGAAATTAGGTAGAAAAAAAAATGACAAGCAGCATATCTGGAAAGCTGAAAGAAGGAGCTGAATTTCAGAAAGTGTTGCTGAGGTGAAAGATATTTTTACCCTCGGGAAGCATCAGGAGCAAACAGCCAAGCCAATGGCAGTAAATCACAGTAATTAACCAAGTTCGTTCCCTCTCCACTCTGACCTACAGTCCCTTTTCGGGGAGTACCTGCACAGGGGACAGGGCTGAGCTGCATTTTCCCTCCACACACTGTTTGTGTCCCCCTTCAGAAGGGCACTTGCAGAGTTACCCACGTCACTGAAGAACGTGAAGTGAAAGAGGCTTCTGAAACACCGTGGCAGGGACACGATCCATGATCCACCAACCAAAAGTGAAAAGCCTGGACGCTAAATCCATACACAGATTGTTAAATTAATGACAGACTTTTACAGAGTGTTAAGCACCCAGGAGCTCCCACTGAGCTGAACACTGTCCCTGCAAGCATTTCCAGAGTGCTTTTATACCAATTTGGGAAAGAAAATGTTCTGGGAAACTAGCGAGAATGGACTCTCATGAGGTTTCCAATAATACACATGTATTATTGAAGTCAGGAATCCCACGAGTAAAACTCGGAGCATGTTCATTTTTGATCCTATCCCAAACCAGGCAGCACAAAGGCATGCAGACACACCAAGGGAAAGAGAGAATTTAAGTTCCCTAAACTTTTCCCTAGCTTTCATGTTTGCCAAAAAAACGCACCCATCCTTCAGAAAAGTATCGAGTCTGTAAATGGGCATCAGTTCCTGATGACTATCCCGGAGTCAGGGAAGTACAGAAGTGATGTTTTATTGGCCTGGGTCCTTGGCTGATGGGAATAACCTCAGCAGACCTTATACTGATTTTCACCAGATTGGAATACCTGGCTCTGTACCACAGCAAATGTTTAGCTTAAGTTAATGGCCTTTACACACACTAAAATATTTTTATCGTGAAAGAAGCATTAGAACCATTGGTTGCCTATTCTGACTCGAGAATTGTCAGCAGATGACATTTTTCTTTAGAATCTGACTCACAAAAATAACTCAATTATTCTGTTTGCTAACATAATACAGATTTCTTGCAAATGTAAAATGTTACGAGTTCTCAACAATATAGCATTTGATTACCTGAGGATCTGACAGAAGGAGAGTACGATGTTTAAATTGCCAGTCTGAGCTACTCATGAAAGACTACTCTGTTTGGTTGCTCAAAAGAAGTGCTATGCAGAACATTCGGCAATTATTAAAACAAGGTAACAAAATTGCATGTCTTTAATTATTCCTATATGAACAAAGACGGCGTTATCTCTGAATAGTGCCTTTGTATTTCTGCAGTTGACTGAACTTGTTTCAAACATCTTTATGCAACCCCCTGTCAGCATATGGCAAATAAGGAAATATTCTTATTTGTTCCTCCACTTAAGGTAATTGAACCAGTCACGTTGGTATTTAAATGTATTAAATTGGTATTTATTGCAGGGTAATGAGATATTCTAGAACTAACACAAAGTTGATTGCTTTGCCACAGATTAAATACTTGCTTGTCAGTACGTGAGCCCCCTCATTTCTCATGTTTTGGGGTTTTCTTTTTTTTTAAAAAAAAGGAAGCATGACAAATGAACAGAAGAAAAATACTAATGTAAACTACAGCATTATGACACTAACTCTACACCATAACATTTCAGTGAAGTGCCAGAGGTTTACCAAGTTGCACTCAGGATCCCTTCATTTACAATTCCCTCAGCAGGGCTCTTTGGATCCCCATAAAGGTTTTGGAAGGCAATTAGCTAAAACCAACAGCTCAAACTTGGCCTTGGTAGATGTACAAGCACTTGGGTATGGCCTGTTTAAGCAAATGCCTGCAACTGGAAGATAAAATCTACATCTTTTATTGGTTATGACAGTTCTGAAATTCATCACAAAGCAAACAGGAAACAGAGGGATTATTTAATGAGTGCATTTATGCTTCACTTTTCCTAAAAAGAGGCAGCCCACTATTTGTCATGTGCTGTCTGACAGTTGATTAGTTACTTAGGATACATCAAGAATAACAGAAAAACTGATTCCAGAGGGTACCTTAGTTAGTTCCCTAATCTAATATCCCACATAACTGGTGCCCAGCTTCAGGGAATACTCTAGGTGGGAGAGGAGGTTGACCTTTTGCAATCTTCAAAAGCCTAGAAAATGCAGCTTTCTCTCTGTTCTCTCATTCTGTGTAAGAGCAGACAATAAAAGCACCACTATTTGTCCCTCTTAAATAAATGAATTGCAACTTCAAGATGCCCAGATCTTTAACAGACCTTTGGACAGGGCAGAATTTCACGCTAAGGATGGTTTGCTATGAATTCTTTATGCTGCTCAAAGGATTAGGTGAAATGAAAATGTTCTGGCAAGATTCTCCTCCGCCTTTGTGTACAGCTAATCAATTTTATGTGGCTGGAGTTCAGATGGACCACTATTCTAGGGAAAGTGAATGCCTTCCTAATGAAGGTTCTGCTCCTAGTGGTGATAAAGGCAAACCCAATAAAATTAGGGCTTAGTGACACAGTAGATGAACAGCTTTAAAAAAAGAAAAAAAGAAGTGATGATAGATAACTAAAATCAGTACTTGGAAATTCCTTTCCATAGGTACTTAGCATTAACAGATGCCTGCCTGAGTGTTTCTGATCGGGAACATTCCTCCCCATCAGACAGGCAACCCCAAACATTAAAAGTCATGAATCAGGCCTTGCAGGAAACAACACTATAAATTATGAGTGATTTTTTTTTTTAAATAATGCCGAAGGGCTTCGGTGTTTTATTTTCTTTCTGATTTCTTGAATGATTTTCAACTGAGATTTTAAGAGGGGTTTTTTTTACCCTTTATAATCATGTGTACTAGACTCAAACTTGAGTGGGGTTTTTTCTTTTTTAGTGAAAACACAGCTTTTCCTGTGATGATGGGCCTTTGGCAGCAGGACCTTGCAGAACACTTCATGAGTGAGTGTAGCAGGCAGGCTTGCAATACTCCCTCTCCCTTAGCAGACACCCTGGTGAGGCTGCGGGCAATAGAAAGGGACACTTGCCCAAGTACTGGGTCATCAGCCAGGGCTACCTGATGGCAGCCCCATTACTCTGTCACACCAACTGCATCCAAGCCCCAAGCAAATGCTCTCCACGCTGGTGGTTCGCTACCCACAGCCACTTTTCCCCAGTGAAGATCCTCCAGATCTAACTCCAGCCTGGCAGAGCTGATGCAAATGAATTTGAGGGGGCAGAAGATCTGAGCCTGTCTGACCTGGGATAATTTGCATTCAAACAAAATAAATCCAGCTCAATTCCCATAGCAATTTTGCTTTGCTATGAATAGCTCAGGCAGTTCCAATAACGAGGAGCTCGGGTTACATCTGATTGCCAGCTGTATTGCTTACTAAGAAGTTAGGTCAGCGGTTCTCAACCTTTTAATTTTCCTTGTTGGAGTATACATTGCTATGGATTAGTTACATGAGAGAGTGGTCAGAAGGAAATCTGTAGGGAGCAAAGTATCAGCTTTGCTGATATTCCACATACACAGACATATACATATGTTGAAATATCTACGTGGGAAGGAGAAAGGGAGTGGAACAAAAGAGCTTAGGCCATTAAGGGAATGGAAAACAAGAAGCAAAGATGGCCCAAGAGTGAGAATGTCAGGCTGGCGCCTGGGTTATCTGGATTAAACTCCCAGTTCTTCAGCATTTCAGCTTCTCTGTTTCTTATGTCTCAGTTTTATAGACAAGGCCTTGTAACCAACGCAGAAAACGCTCGAGAGACTTGCAAAGGTTCACATTTGATGCTGGCTGGGCTGTTCTATTAAAGAACATCTTCCCCACTCCAAGCTACAGGATGTCCTAGCCATCAGGATGTCCCTCAGCAGCTTGGTATGGTTGGCACAGGTTGGTGTGTGCCCCCAGCAGAGCTCCCTGCTCCAAGTGCCCTGTTCAAAGACACCATCCCCAGATGGCTCTGCCCACCATCCCTCCCTGGCTCATCCCTGGGCAGGCTTGTGCCAGGTGACCCCACTCACAGAATAACACCCCTCCATGGCACGTGACCCAGGAACACTCAGTCACATCCAGCGAAGCCTAAGGATGGTAGGTTTGCCCAGAACTGGGAATTCCTGTGCCATAAGGCTTTCTGGTTTTCACATGCCTTTAGAGATAGTGTGCTACTTGGCACCACTGTAAAAAGCAGAGCAGGAAAGAATAAATGTCATCCTCTGGGTTTTTGTTTTGATAGCCTCTTTGAGACAGGACAGCAGCCTAGGTGCCTTCAAATATCTGTCCCCCTGCCCAAAAAAAGGCAACTCAGTAAAACTTGGGTTAAAGCTGTAAACACTCACACTCCTCTCCCACAAATCAGACAGTGCTTCTATTTTAAGGGGATGGTGCCCAAAGGTGAGCATAGTATAAGTGCTCTGCTGAAGTTAAAAGCAGGAAACTTGGCTGGATTTGTCCCAGACTAGAAAAGTTTTTAATACTGTTATAAATAGAAGTTTGATGAGAAGTAATTTTCAGCACTGTTTTCTAACTACAGAAATCTGTGTAGTAGAAATAACTGATGACATGCAAAAACTGCCACAAAGAGGTCCTGCTTTGGAACAGAATAAAACATCATGCCATAACTACATTAAAATAGACGCAGACATACTACCTTAATATTGGTCCAGGTTTTCAGCATGAAGTGACGCATCCATTTACATCTCCTGACATCCTGTCTGCTGACAAGGTCAGGGCCCAACAGACAAGTCTGAAACAGTATTTGAAGTGTTAACACAACAGTGTCCAGGTATTCAGATCCATGTTTGACATGTACCCATGGAACAGGCCTGCAGAACTCAAGTGGTCACGAAACGTTACACTGATTTTGCCATCAACAGACTTGAGTAAAAGCCTGTGAATTATGACAGAATTGTTGGTGTTGGAAGGGACCTCTGGAGATCATCTAGTCCAACCCCCCTGCGAAGGCAGGGTCACCTGGAGCAGGTTGCCAGGAATGTGTCCAGGTGGGTTTGGAGTGAGTGAGTGTTTAGCAGAGGTGACTCTTAAGAAAAGGATGAAAGATGGTGTGGGAGCATTTACTTATGTCTTTTCAATAAAGAAATCAGTTCTACATTTGAGAATCAGAAATGAAAACAGGACAAAGAAAAAGGTGAGGAGAGGACATACATGTTCCCGTTTCTACAGTCCCATGGGAACTGATCCAAGAAGGGAGGGCTTGGATCCCTGTGTCAGCAAGCACCGTTTGCCAGGATTTTCACACAGCTGAAGAGCATTTCTTCATGAAAGCACTTGTACAATGGTGTTTTCAGCACACTACCTTGCACATTAGGCTCTCAAAATGTAGTCTGTGGAGAATCAAAGCTCTAAGTAACCCGGGAATGTTCTTTGAGATCTCAGAAAATAGCAAGAATAAAGTGACAAAGAGAAGGTTGTGCCTGAAAGCAACTTTTTTTCTGTGAGATATTCTTCATATTAAACTAGCCTAAGATGTTCAGATATCTATTGTACAGATGTTGCCACTGTGTTAAACACTACAGGCCTTCTTATAGAAATGAAGATGCAGTGAAGACAAGGGAGGTATTTGTTGACAGCTCAGCATGGTGCAAAGTTATAAAAGGATGGTAAAAAAAAAAATAAATATATATCAGCAGAAGATTTAGGAGGCAAGATTTCCTAAGCAGCCTGACCTTCTTTCTGCAATGAATCTACTGAACAGTAGGTTAAGCAAAGGTCAGGTTAACCACAGGTTAAGAAAAAAGCTCCAAGAGGAGAAATGTGCTGTCAGGGTCATCGAGGCTCTGGGACATCAGGGAAGTGTGTGAGAGACACAGACAGCTCAGTCTCAAATGTAGTTCCTAGTCCCAGCATCTCCCTGCTCCACCCTGGCCCCACGGGACACAGGACCTGAGCTGGCACATGCCACAGCCAGCAGTGAGAGAAGTGCCCTTGGATCTGGAGCCCTTGCCTAGAAACCAGAACACACTTGGTCTGCTGAGAAGTGCTGCATGTGTAAAATACTTAGTGCATCAAAGCCCACCAACAGCCATAAACAAGTGACAATTTGTCGGCTTTCATAGGCAAGAACTAGAAAAGTGAAGGTGAAAGGTGGCCAATGTGGTCCTTCCACTGCCAGCCTCTCTGCAGCTCCGTGTGCCCTGCACAGCCTCTGATTTAGCATTCTCAGACTCTAACTTCTCTGCCACAGCCTGCCCTCAAGCCCCTGTCCCACACATGAACACAGCCCTGACTTTTCCCAGAAATAATCTGGCTGCTCAGTGGCCTCTGAAGGGGCACTGCCTGCCTAAAGACCACTGGCATGATGGGACTCAAGCCCTCTTTGTGCCTACACATTTTCCTACAGGTTACACGTGCTCCCAGGAGCTGAAGGGCAATCCTGCCACTCTCAGTGTGAATCTGCCCTGCTCAGCACAGCATGACTAAAGACATGACTGTTCATGCAATCCATCTGGACCATCAGTCAGTCACTGCACCTTTTCTTCTTTCCAGGTGGTAACACAAACAGAGGAAAAGCCAGAAGGAGCCCTTGTGAAACATTTCCTCTCTTCACAGCATGTTACGCCATGCACTCCTCCCACCGCAGAAAACCAGCAGTGTTAATGTGCTCTGGAAGTAAATTAGCCACAAACAGCACCATAGGGAACTTAAATATTTTGAGTGTATACCATATAATCAGGAAATGCCCACGCCCTTTATCTGTTAGGAACAAGGAAACTGAAAGCTTTGTAATTTTAAACTGCCCATCAGTTGCCATGAATCAATCAGGCCTCTTGCTGGGGAGAGCCAGCACACACATCGCTGGCAAGATAAGAGAGGGTTTAAGCTTACACTCCCCATCCTGTCAGAAGAGTCTCAGCCCAAGATTCCACATGTGGTCCCCACTCTGCATGGCTCCACTGAACCCCTCCAAAGGACTTGAATAGGTACTGAACTTGCACATTTTTTCAGATTATTTATGCTCTTACTAATTCTCAGAAATGTCACTAATCTGAAATAAATTTGATTTTGTTTTCACTAGCAAATACATTTTATAAAAAGAGAGATTTAGAGCAACTTGCTCCTTTAACATATTCTAACAAATAATAAAGGAAGTAATGCAAGACTGATATACCACCTCTACATTATCATTTTTTTTGCAATAACCCAACATCTATCCGCTTACCACAAAGAATCAAAGACAAATCACAGCAACCTTATCTTTAAAATTTAAGCCCCTTCCTGGAAGAAGAAGGTGCTGATTTAAATTATAATTACTATGTTAGTAGAACATAATACAGTTATTGAACACCAGAAGAGACAACAGCCATAAAAAGCATTGCCTTGTGCAGCTTTACGGACATACAAGTACATTAATATTTCACAGACAACGGATGCCAAATTGTATGATAAAGATTAAAGGACTGGCACCACTTCAGTGCATTGTTATAGAAAAGTATGTACAAATACATAAATTCCTCTTCCTTTTTATTGGCAGTTAAAACACAAGAAGTCAGGTCCAAGGGCTAAGATATTGCTAATGGCATGGGGGATATCCAGGGAGATATTTTGGAGCATATGGGCACCATCCAGGGCAGGCTGATGGTGGACAGGAAACACACCTTGGGAAATCCTCCACATCATCTTCTGGTAATCCTAACACAGGAGCAGGGCTGAGGAGACAGAATGACCAAGTGCTAGTTTATAGAAGACAGCCCTTCATTCTGGGTGAATAACATTTCCTTCTGTTTTGTTTCGCACATTACAGTGTGTTCCTGACTTTCCCAAACTGTATCCTTTCAAATGACTAAATAAATCATGTGAACAGCCACAACAAAAAAATATACTATTCCCTCAGCCCTCAAGCTATTTGCAAGTCATTTAGCATGGTGCTGCTCTGTGCACCAGAAAGCCAGCTTGCAAGAAATGCTTGGGAAATTACAACTAAAATAAACTTCTGATGGCACTGTAACCCAAAAGCTGAGAACCTGCAAATGAACCAGTGCAACAGTCAGAGGCCAAGACCACACTCTGGCACATTTTTGTGCCCAGCTTCAACTGTCTGTGGTGATATATCAGCCCCTCTGATTTGGCTTCTGGTCCAAATTGTCCTTTTATTGGTATTTCTTCTGTCCCCCAGGCTGATGGAGAAGACAAGCCTTTGTCAGCACACCACTGACCTGATGTTCCCTGACACATGGCACCAGCAGCCCCGTGTTCTGCCACGGCTCCCACCCTGTCCTTGGGATCACCCATGCTCCTCATTGAGCTGGACCTGCAGCTGACCACCCAGCTCTCTCTGGTAAACACAGAATCAATTAACCATTTCTGTCACAGGCTACGTGTTCTCCTCTCTGCAGTCACTCAGCTCTCCTACCATGAGTGGAGGATGAATGAGGTCTTGTCCCCTCCAGGTGTTCCAGAATGACACTGATAATATCCTTGCCCATTTTCACAGACCCAGCTGTCAAGTCCATCTCCTGCCTAACAAGGGCAATAAGCCTCAAAAACTCCTGTCATCTTTCACTCCCAATGCCAGACTTGACTTTATCAGGGCTTGATTTGGGTGAGGCCAAATAACCTCTTTACCTTTACTCCTGGCTCTGTATTTTTTGGTGGCCACTGTGCTGCCTTTACTCCTTCATTGTCAGAACCCTCTGGCAGCAGAGTGGAACGAAAACGCTTGGCACTAGCACACTGAAACGTATCTGGCAACTGCAGGCACTACATGCCAAGCACTCGAGTGCATTTTCTAGCAGCAGCAGCAGCAGCTGATTCTCTGGGAAACTGCCTGAGCTCCTGCCTCATTTCACTCCTGGCTGTTGCAAGTCTGAGCAGCCCATGAGAACAGCACAGGGTCAGCCTACAAATGGGTTTCTCTGCCCTTCCACAGCCTGTTCCCCTCCGTTCAGCTTCTGAGTCAGTGGAAGGTGATGATACAGCACCACCTTGGATCACGTACAACACACATTTTGGGGTCTGCCAGGAGAAACAGACGCCTTTCACTTTCTTGAGGAGCCAGTGGAGCTTCCCAGTTCCAAAATGTCTTTCTAAAGCAAAGAGCAATTGCAGCAATGTTTCCAAAAGAAGTGGTGTGCCCGTTGGCTCAAGGGCCAAGATGATGGGGGGAGGAAGAGAAGAGACCTCTCCCTAGGCCAGGTTCAGATCCCAAGCAGTCAGCATAAAACATTCTACTCACCACAAGAAGCTTCAGACGACACCCATAAACCAGCAAGTACCTGTCAATGAGAGTGGACAACTCTGGGCTGCAGGAATCAGGAGACAGCAGCAGCTCACTCGTGCCTCAGCCTGGAAATCATCCTTTTTCTGCCCCTTTGCTCACGGTTTTGCTGCCAGAGGCAGGATAAGAAGCTGATCATCACTACGCAATGTCAGGAGTGCAAAAAATTATCCCCATGGCCTTGAGCATGGCTTGTAGCATGAACAGAACCAGCAAACAGAGAAAAAACCTGGAGGGTGGAGGTCCTGTTGTGGTAGACTGGTCACTACAGTGGTTTCAGAGACATTTATTGCAGACAATGGAAAAGTGGACTACAAGGAATTATCCTTTATCAGAAAAAGTGGCAAAAAAGTGCAAAAGTGACGGAAGCATTTTTCTTATCTATGCCATAATCATCCACCGTGGACTGCAAAAAAAAGCCCATCATGGCCCTAGCCCAAGATTGGTATTTTAGTATTTAATTTATACTTGCTTCTAACAAAATAGGAAACACCACTTTCTGTCAAGTGTTAACCAGAAATTACACTGGGTAGCCATATTTTTAGAGAAATTTAAAATTTCTTCCCCAATGCTGCGTTATTGCATTTATACCTATCCCTTACCATGACCAGCTTATACTTCAATAGCAATATTAACTTGAAATATTTCTTCAGGTTTAGTCTAGCCTAATTTTAAGACTTACTGTTTTGATAACTTCTTCCAAAAAAAAAAGAAAAAAAAAAAGAATGTGTGGCATAAGACAAACCTGGTCAAAAAAGAATTATTTTTTAATGCTCACTCTTGTCACTGCAGTGCAATAATTTGCACAAAGAAAAAGAAAATCTGGTTTAAATGTCATGATTTAAAAAGGCCTAATTATATTCTGGTGCTATATAAATTCTATATCTCATGGCAAGGCAACTGCAGGCCTGCAGAGTAATCCACGTTGCATTAGTTTGTGTATTCTGCCACAGAATATAATATTACGTTCTTAAATTAGTGGGAAGCCACACTGTGCTGCAGAGTGTAAAAACAAAAGCGAGGGCTCAAGCTAGGTCAAGCATATTTTGTATAGGTCCACTAAAAACCTCATGCCATTAATATTAATAAAGATGTTGAGACACAAAAGTCCTTCAATTAACATATATTACGCAGGCAGGCCCGAGCATTGAAGTGATCCCACTGTGAACAGCAAGAACCCAGCCCTGAAAGGAGAAAGCCCCGAGTGTGCTGTGTCCAGAGAGGGGCAGCCTGCAATGCTAATACCAGGGCAGTGAAAAGGCAACGCCCCTTTGTCTGGGCAAGCAAACATCACTTCATTGCCTCAGCTTCCTCTTCTGTGCAGCAGCTTTCTGCAGGGTCCTCTTATTCCAGTCAGAAGAACTATTATCTTTGTCCTCAAACTTCTTGTCTTTTACTCCTTTTTGGCAGGAACTGGCTGGGCTGCCACACATGAGATTGAGGAAAAGGATTTTCATCTGACTGTACAGCTTGTTTGCACATTTCCCCAGCTTATGAACTAACATTGTAAAACAAGAAATTAACTTGTGTGTTCCAGAAATTACTCTGGACAATAATGGTTCCCACGGTACTGAGCTTCAACCATCAAGACTCATTCACTCACATCTGACCTGATTATTTGACATTTCTTCACCCTCATTCTTGGTGACTTCCGAGCGCAATAAACAATAAAAGGTTACTGATGTCAACCTATTATGAGCCAGGATGTTGTTCCCCTCTAACGCAGAGTAAAGCCAGCACTGAAGCTTAATTAATACATGTTTGTAAATTGGGCTGAGCTGCAAGGCATTATGATTTCAGGTTTCTTCTGTAAATGTTTACCTCAGAGCTTTAGTCAATGCTCCACTGTCTGAACCAAAGATAAGTTCTGCTTCCATCAGCTATTCACATAGCTGGTCAAATCACTGTCAGAGCAAATCAATAGGAAATTCCTTTAGCATACTGTAATTTATGGGAGACCTGCAGCAACAGAATTGGGATTAAAATGGGATGAGAAAAGGCAAGAAAGAACCTACATTTCTGCTCCCAGTGACATGATCAAAAAGACAGAGGAAAACCTTGTTTGCCATGGAATTATCCATTAAAGTTCAATTCAGATACTATTTAAGGGCTAGTCAGAGCCTTCCTAACACAAAATGAGCGCTTTTTAGGAAACAAAAAATACTGAAGTCTGAGTTTCAGCTGCTAAAACTCACGGTCCACTGCCAGCTCTCACTGCAGAGATAACTAAGTTTAACCCCTCTCCTGCCAGCTCAGTGAGAGAAGACCATGACAAAGTGAGACACACAGAGTTAACAGCTCCCAGGCATGGTCAGGAGTCCAGCCAGAGGAAATCCTTTTCATGACTAAAAAGGCTGCTGACATTGGTGGGGCTGCTGTCATGTTATCGCTGGACATTGCAACTCCCAAAAGAGAAAGCAGGTATTTTCAAAAAAATCCATAAAGAGCTGTAAGTCAACAACATTGCTCATGCTCAGAAGATAATTAAATCAGATGACAATAGCTCTGAAATGGTCTTGAAGGATTGACTGACATGGGCATCACTGCTCTGGGTGCCTTTGTCTAGCATGACTTCAGCTTTTATCTTGGCCCCATCCACAGACTGCAAATTTAGAAAGCACAAGCACTGAAAACAGGCTTTAGAACTTCAACTTTCTCTCCTGTTTGCAGTACTGGACAATCCCAGTGACCCATCTACCATCTCTTTCAAAGACTATGGGACATGCTGTACATCACATACACAAACCCATCCCTAAAAAGGTTCAAATTAGAAAGAATTAAATATCTTGACTTAAAACACAACACTGTGACAAACAAAATCCATAGGTGCCAAAACATTTGAGGGATTTACAGAGCTGGCAAAGTTCCAATGACCATCCAGGCCCATTAAGACTGGGCAGCCTACAGTTAATCAAAGTCAAGTCCCCAGCTGAGTGAGTGCAAGTGTGTAAATCCCAAAGCTGTCACCATAGTCAGGGCACTGGTTCAGCAGAGAGGGTAAGGAGGGAACAAGCTTTGGGAAAAAACAATGTTTAAGAGCAGTTTTGATATCACTATTTGCTCAAATTAAGTGGACTGTGTGACAGGGCACAACCAAGACAATGCTGTGCTTCCCGCTCCACTGCCACGTATCAGGTACAGACCTCCAGGAGTGGGCTGCTTGAGTTGGACCTGAACTACAGTTTCACACTGTGTTTTGGGGAAACAGAAGCCTTTGCACACCAGGTCTGCAAACCTGGCACCTTCCTCAAACACTTCTGACGTGAAGGAAGAAAAGAGGGAAAGACAGAAATAAAACCTTCTTTAGGTTAATTATTAGCGACTAAAAGCTGCCATTAGTTATTTGAATCTGCCTCTAAGAAGAGAAAGATTTCTGACGTCCAGCAGTTCACAGCTGTGCAGAAGAGAATACTCTGCCTCTGGCAGCAGGCATAGTATGGGCCAAGTGAAAATAGTGGCGCTTAAAATAAAGATCCTCATGACATCAAAGACATCCTGTTATGAAGAGGTCAAGTCTGTGCAGACAGGTCATCCTCTTCTGACCCTCATGAGGGCATTTGTCTATAAGCTGCACTCTAATGGACTGGGGAAAGTGTGGGAACTAAGTTTTGTGGAAAGACTTTGCTACAGCAAGAAAAACTGATGTTTCAAGTATAGAGAGTCTACTAATTCCCTTGGAAGAGATGGTAAGACTGCAGCTTAACAACAAGGGCCAGGATGAACTGTCTATCCCTGCACAAATGCATGGCTCCCTGATTCTGGAACCACTCTAAGGGTGCAAGCAACAGTGCTCACAATATTCTGGGGGTTTTAATACAAAACCAGGAAGAAATGCAGCCTCTATTACTTTTTCTGTCAGGCAGAAGCAGATTATTCCTCATTATTAATCCTCTTTAATTCCATTTCTTACCTATCAGGAATCAGTAGTGTCAAAATGCCTGGGATAACACTGTCTTTGTCTTGCAAAGCTAAAGGCAGAGTTAAACAGAAAGCTTATCAGACAGATATGGAAAAGGGCAATCAATAATCCAATCTCACAATTCATCATCAGTCAGTTCAATGCTGAGACCAGAAACAGTGTCTCGTATTTGTCTAGCATAACCTAAAATATCCTCAACATAAGACTTTTTCCCACTGTCCCCTCATTTTCCTGTAGAGATTTTTCTTATTCTCATATACCATATTATGGACTAATGGAAAAATATTCACCAAAACAGTGAGCAAAATTATGATCCTGTAAAGTAGTTTGTGTTTTAAAAAAGATGAAGATGCAATGGTGTGTGAATATAAAGGAAGTCAAAGAACTCAGGTGCCAGATGCTGCTCATGTTGTGCTCGTATAATGGCAGAAAACAAAGGATTTGTGTATTGGCTTCGGGGTGGATTGGAACCAGTTATGAGAAAAATCACCAGCTCTGTACTTGGTTTCCCTTCAGAGTCCCACTGGGCCAAATTCTGTCATATTTTTACAGCTGTAGCTTTCTAAAGGAACCTCACTGCAAACAGCAATTATTTGTACCAGCAGTCTGGCTCACTGAGTTTGATGAGAATTCGTCTGCAGGAGGACCTTGGGATTTGTCTCAACATATTTAATTGGACTTACCGTGTGAGCTCTAGGAGGAATAGGAGGCTGTTGTTAACATGAATGTACATGATGCTAATACAGGGTGCGATTAAGTGACTACCCAGAGTGGGCACATGAGTTGCCCTGCCTGCCTCTTAGGTGCCCAGACTGCATGAAGCAGTTTTAATTTTGTGGGTTCTTTGATACTTGCAGCAAAGTCCTGCCCTCAGACATGCACACACACACCCTTCATTGAATTAATATATCTCCTGTGTATCTCTCAGTGCTACATCTAGTCCTTTCCCCAGCCCTGGACTCCTCTGACAGCTCAGTGAGTGTAACATGATTCATCCTTCCCTCCTCTTTCTCTTCCCCTGACTAGACACAAGAGAAGGAGGTCCCTTACAATGACAGATTCAACCACATCTCACCAAAACCAGAGGAGGGCACTACTACTTCTTCTAATTGAGGTACATAAATAAAAGGGAGAGAATGGCCCACGTTCACATCTGGTGTAAGCAGGTGCAGCCTCTCAAGCCTTCATTCCAGGGTGTTTGCTTAGGGCTGCATTGGGCCTGAACAATAGAAGTGTGCATCATACAGTTTCAAAGGACCTGACCGGTTCCACTGAGCAGGACTTGTTGTCTCTGATCCAAAATACACCCAGATCTCCCCTGTGATTCAATGGCAGGAGAGTTCCTTACGTTGTACGAGTGGTTCTTTCCTCTGGCTATACTCTCACCTGTCTCCTGCACCAGCTCCCAGAAATGCCCCCACAAATGGTGTAGAACAAACTTCTCATTCATTAGGGTCACCAATTCCTATGTTGGGTGTTGGACTATAGTGTAAACTTGTTTGACTTTGCAAGAGAGTTCTTGTTCACAAGAGAAATGTGACTTCTCCTAAATGCAGAGTCATAAATTACTTTTGAGAGTGTCTCTAGAATACAACTGGACACCTCTGAGGTTCTCTTTTATTCTGCCTGATTTACTGTGTGACTGCAAACAACTCCCTGTGCACAGGAGATTCTGTATACCTAAACCTAATGTAAGGAGACAAAAACTGGCATGTAAAGAGAGAAAACACAGGGATACACAGACTAGGAAGACAGCACTGAGGCTTTTAGATGTCATCATGGAAGTAGAGTTAGAGATGGTGAACCTACAATAGATACAGTTTTTAAGGCAGATTAAATAGCATATGTGGATGAGAAAGGGCAAGAGGAATGAGGCAGGAATGCAGACACAACCACACTAAGCAGGTCCTAAAAAACCAATTTCATATTCTAACAGTGGCCAGCATCATCTCCTTCAGAAAAACTGAATTCTGTGGATTTGGCACAGTCTGCCTCCCAACTAGCTAGGTAAAGGCAACTATAAATAATAACGGATTACAAAATAGTAATAGCAATAAAAATATAATTAGAATGAGCAAGAAATAGCTCAAAGCAGGGTTTTGAGGGAAAAAAGATTGAATTTGGAAATAACAAACAGTTTGAATTAGAGAATATAAACAGGAGATGAAGCAACTAGACAAACCAGTGGCCTGGATGTACCAACGGGGAGAGCACAAGGAACTGAAAACTCCATTGAGTCACGCAGAAGTAACAGAAGAGGTTTATTAAAAATAATGGACGTCAGTGGAGAAAGAAGTTAACCATTTAGCATTTCTATTCAGACCACATTAAGATGATGCCAAAGAGAGAAACTAGTTTTGTATTTACTAACATAAACAAACTCATTGACCCAAAGTTGTAAGAGTTAAAAAAATGACCACTGACAGTGAGAATGTGTTAAAAAAATATATGAAAGAAATTTATCACAGCTTCTATGGAGGGAATGTATCATGTTCTCCACAGACGGTCCAGAAAACAGTTTTCATTGAAAAAAAACAAGTAAAAACACAGTTTTCTTGCTGCTTAACAGATGCCCAAGCAAGGAGGGGATGCTGACTGAAGCAAGAAAGGGCAGAAAACAGAAAAAAAACCAAGTTTCCAGTTGCAAAACAAAGCATCTGAAGACTCTGATGGTGAAAAGAGGAAGTACTCTGGTAAACTTGTGCACAGTCTCCTGAAATGCCAACTTAGTGTATCAGAGTACTCAATCACAGAAAGAGCAGAGATCCAATTCTGCCTCCTGACACACCAAGAAAATTGTGTTGACTGATGGAAACATTTGGTCTCAAATCAACAAATCAGCATAAAAATGTGGGGCCTTCTGTCAACTAAGGCCTTAAATCATAAGATACACACAACTCTTAATAGATCTATACCAAAGCAAGAAATTCTTGCTCCTTCCCAGTGTTAAGTTAAGGTCATCCTGCCTAACAAACCATTTCATATAGACTCTCTCCAAAGTCTCCTCTGCAGGCAATGGCAGATAACAGACAGCTGAATGACTGAATACTCTAGGTCATCCAAAACATTAGATCAAAGAGTCCCTGTAGTCTATTGAAATGCAATTGCTTCCAAATCACATTGTGGTGTTCCAGGCTTGAAAGAATGGGTCACTGCAGCTTTATTGTAGAGAAGCTATTGCTAATGAAAGGAACAATGGAAAGATTAGTGCTACCAACCATATAGAAGAAACACCACTTTCGGTTTAATTGCAGTGAACAAAGCAAATAGGAAAGAAGGGCAACCAAGTGACAAAAGTAGTTGGTGCAAAAAGGATATAGAAGCTATTCACAAGGTTCTCTTGATCAGAGCACAGCGTCCAGACTTAACATATGATTACTGAGTTTGGATCACACTAAGAAGTGACGTGGTTGTCATTACAGACAGCTGACGACACATTTTTAAGGGGGCAGCCTTGTAAACTGAAAGGCTGAGAATCCTGTTGATAATTTGCCTGGGATTCATTAGGTGCACTAAAATTAATAGATGGACAGGGAGAAAGGAACAATTATACTTGAGGATACCTACTCTACAGGAGATTACTGTGAGTAAAGTTTTACTTCATCTACCCGTTTAAAATAACAATTGAAGGTGAAATCTATTGAACCTTGGAACTAATTAAAGAAAGAGAGAGATTCTAATTGCTGATAATCTAGGTAATGCCAGAACAAACTCGCTCATGCCACAATATTTATCCTCTTTTGATCAGTTTCTGGATCTTTTCTAAATGAAGCTTACCAGTCAAAACAACCTCTCTGTCGAGACAGTGGTAAAAGATGCATTTCAGCCTCAGTTAAGATCACCACATTCTGTTCCTCTGTGACCTGAGGCAGGCTTGAACCTTCCTTCTCCAGACAAGACTTGACAAGCCCAACTTCACTTAGTTCAGAAAGCATGTTAAAAACCAAACGTAACCAAACAGGGGAGATCACCCAAACTGTATCTGTGGGGTGCTGGCAGAGCCCTTCCCTCAGAGGAAAAGGCAAACCGCTGCAGTAAGTGAAAACAGGGTATTTTCTGGACAAATCTGGCAAAAAGTAGCAATTGTGAACATGAGGCTTCCACAGCAACAACTAAGCACATCCATCCAATATTACCAGTTCAGCACTACACACACACACAACTTCAAAAGCAAAAGAAAGCTTCGTTCCAGTTCCGGGCACCTGCTCCAGGCTCACATTTGCAACTGTTCAAGTGAACTTTAAGATACTAATTCCCCTAACTTGCTGAAGGAAAAAAAAAAAAAACAAAACAAACAAAAGTAGAGCATTCAAAATACAACCCAGACCACTTCAACCAGTTATCAACAGCCCTTCCTAATGAACAGGCTTCTCAAGTCACTGATTCCAGTTTCAAAGGAAACACTGGCTGTCTCAAGTGCTCCTTCTTTGGTCCCGTCACACAGTTCAATAGCCCTTACAAACAAGTACCTTTGCAAAACAGATTTCTGGAGGGTGACCCAACATATCCTCTGGACCTCAGTCAAGCACAAAGCACACAGATGACTTCATCTTCCAATGCTAAAATGTCACTGCCTTACTCTGCAGCCACAGCAGTCTGCTTTGCAAGTGCCACGGCTTAAGCCTAAAAAACATCCATAACTCCTAATTCTGGAGATGATTCTTCTAAATTACATCAAGTAAAGACTTCTCTGCAGGCAATGAGCACTGTCAAACACATTTTGAAAAAATTCACTTGCGTGTAATAATTCTTCGTGAACTTTGATGACAGCCATAAATGGAAAATATGCAACAATAATATTTAACACATTCATAAGAGATCAACTCATCGAGATTTGTAAACCCAAATAACGCTTGAATTATCAAAGGAAACAAAAGGAAACTGGTTCATAACTCCTGCCGACGTAGGAAATTCACCGTTCCTTAAAGAAGTTGACAAACCTAGGTATCATATTAGTTTTTCACAAGCTTCTGGATGTTTGGGGTGGTTTTTTTTCCTTTATTCATAGCAGTTCACAAAGGCAGGAAGAGCTTATACTTCAGAGTGAGCAGAAATGTATAAACTATCAGGAACTCTAACAAATTGCAGTGGGATAATTACTAGGACTACCAGCCAGTCTTCTGGGTTTTATCCCCTGAAAGACTGTCATCAACAAATACAAAGGGTGTCATGCAGCTCATTGGCTATAACTAGATCTCTTCTGTCAAATGCTAAAGGTACCAAGAAAATCAGCAAATGGTGCATGGCATCCTGAATATTACATGAGTTACATACCTTCAGCTACTGTTCCACATATGAAAATACTTTGAATGCTGATTTGTTTTAAACAGACACTTACCAAGCCTACACATGTAGATATTGCTACCGAAGAGGTGCTATCATTCCTTATAAATCCCTGGTAGAAACACTGCTCAATTTCATGTTCCTGAGAATTTGACACTCCATCTTTCCCGAGTACCTGGACAATAAAACTGTTGCTTAAAATGGTCGAAGGTTTAAGTTCTAAGTGAAGCTCCTGTCCAAATGCTGAAAATTTGTAGTGCAAGGAACTCTTTGAACTCTGAGTTGATCTCTTTCTCCTAGTACTGTGCAAAACATCATGTGAAATGTACGATCCGCTGGAATCCACTCTGACAGGTGTCACAAACACATAATCTGGAAGGAGAAAAAGTTAACCATCAGGTTTTGCATCCCACAAACCAGGTAGGCACCCCTCTGACACGGTGAGCATCAGGCATTGGCTATGGGATGAAGCATTCCCTCGTTCAGGGACCGGCCTGAAAGCTCTGCAGGCTCTGTGTGTGTAGTCTCGCCTGCATAAATTCACCCCTGTAAGTCACACAGACTGTGTTTGTTTCCTTTGTGCCCCACTGAGAGGCACAGACTAACTAGCATAGCTGTGAACATTCCCACAACTGCTCCTCTGAAGACATTTGTCATCACCAGCAGATCTGTAGCTTTTCCCCTCCCCCTGTATTAATTGCTGTCAAATGTGAAGGCCACTCTGGTTTGAGAGGCTTTTTCCTTCCTTAAGAATGCAGCAAATATTGTATCACTGTAGGGATAACCACGACTCAGACTTTGCAGAACTGTACCACTTGTTCAAATGGATTACAGGATTAATTTATTAATGCCTTAACTGAGTGAGACCTCATCTCTTTGTAGTGACTTGATTAGACTGGGTTTCAGATTGTAACTGACCTTCAGCAGAAAGAGATTACATCCTACCTAATAACCTTTAGTCAGCCATCACTAATTGCATGTCAAAGAAGTTTATTGTTTTGGATAAAACGTGAAAAATCACAAAACTATTTTTGAGAATGCTGAGATCAACTCACAACCATCTCAGAAAGGGGAAAAAACTAGAGGCCATGATTCAGCTGCCTATGTAAGCAGGTGCCTTAAGCTTGAAGGCCATTACCACTGGTGTTGACCTAACCATGCAAGGATTACTTGTGTCCTGCAGCTAGGGTCTGAATTTTAGCTGTTTCCTGAACTAGGACCTTTGCACCTATTCTTGGTTACATGAGTAATTATGCTGAATAAACTGCTGTCTGATCCCATTTAATTTTGGGGCTGTATTTCTCTATGGATACTTGGATGTCCATGCATTTAACAAAATAATTAAACTCTCTTCCTAAACAGAAACAACACTTTTAAAAATTAAAAAAAATAAATAAAAAAAAAATAAAAAAAAAGAAGAAAACTCCCTCGGTCTTGTGTTGTCATAGATGTTGCAAAAACTATCAATCTCTTTTGCCTGAATAGACTTTACTGGACACACATTAAGCTGCAAACATAACCAGTGATGGGTTGTTTCCCTTAGAGAATGGAAACAATACATCAAGAGCTTTCACTTTCCTCGAGTAGTGTTAATCAGCGGCAGAAGTTGAGGACACTAAGCAGGCTGGTGGCCAAAAAATGCGAGCAGCAGCTGGAGAGAGGGAATCCCCAGTGAGCAGAGGATAGGGGCACAAGGGTTTTCCTTTCTGCACCCTGGTGTGGTTCTCTATTGTACTTTTTTTCCACTCACACTCAATAAAAAGCATATACTGCACTTCAAACATCCCAAAGTCATCAGCATTTACATGTCAGTCCCTGCAACCTGGGAACAAACAGCTGCTGGGTTCCTTTCTCTCCAGGTTTGTTTTCCCTCAGCCTCCAAATATTTTCATTACTTTATTCTCACTGCTCCACAACAGACACACGAGGTTTTGCTGTTGCGGCTACACACACATTCATCTTTCTAATCGCACATGGAAATGCGCATGTATTTACTATCCCATTCATTTGCTTTGCTGTTACATATAGTTCCTTTCAGCTTGAACACACGGGGTTTAACAAGTTAATCCCTGCCCGTGGTTCGCTATCCCACAGCAGCCAGCCTGCTTGCACTTTATGCTCCCCAAACTCTGTGGCTTCTTCCCTTTAAATGCTCACTCCACCAAAAAAAAAAAAAAAGGCATCCATGCAAATGTTCACAGACACAGACACAGAAAGAACTATACAAACCATGAGTCAATTCACTGATGCTGTCACTGGTTAAAGCTGCTGCATGAGACATGCAACAGAGGCAGCACAGCTGAAGGGTCTGCAAGAGAAAAAAGAAAAAAATTAAAAAAGAGAGAAAAGGCGTATTGGGCGAGATTTCCTCGACAAGGCACGGCAGAAAGACAAGGCACCAGAAACTGCAGTAACCTGGTATGAAAGCACACCAGGCGACTGCAAAAAAAGAAAAGCGCTCTCGACCTGCCTTTACAGCGCTTCCAAGCCACGGGAGAGTCTGGAATTGCATGGAGATGCCGCCGAGGATCGCGACAGGTAAAGTCCAGACGGCCAGCAGGAGACAGTCCATGTTCCACCTGGGCGAGCGCTACCTGCGCCCCGCGGCGTGCGGGGGAAGAGCCGCGCTGCCCCGCATGGTCCCCACCTGGGCGCTGCCCCCGGCCCCAGGTGAGCCCCAGGTGAGCCCCGGCCCCAGGTGAGCCCCGGGCGGCCCCAGGTGAGCCCCGGCCCCGCTCCCAGCGCGGCCGCCGCCGGGCAGCGCTGCCTCCGGCGCCGCGACTGCCGCGGCCGCAGCCCGGGGGGCGCCGCGGAACGGGCGGGCGGGACCGACGGGGAGGAGCGGGGGCCGGGCCGGGGGAGGCACCTGGGGACCGGGGATGGGGAGGGCAGGGGCGCGGGGGAGCGGCCCGGGGAGCCGGGGCGGGGCGGGCGCACCTGTGCGGGATGCGCGGGCAGGGGGTCCGGGGGTGCGGGAATGGGGCGTCGGCACACAGCGAGGGATCGCAGCGGAGCATCTGGTCCAGGCAGGATCATGCCGGAGCGCACGGCACAGGATGACATCCAGGTGGTTCTTGAGTACCTCCGGTAAGGGAGGCTCCACAGCCTCTCTGGTCTCTGTTCCGGTGCTCGGTCACTGCACGGGAAAGAAGATCTTCCTCACGTTCTTGTGGAACTTCCTGGGCATCAGTCTCTGCCCGTTGTCTCTTGTCCTATTGCTGGGCACAAGCAAGCAGAGCCTGGTCCATCTTCTTGGCCCTCCTCCTCCAGATACTGCAGATACTTGGCACTACTCCTTCAGACATTGATGAGGTCCCCTTTCACTCCTCTCTTTGCAAGGAAGAGAGATCTGTGAGGATGCTGGGAGAAGAAACAGAGTCTCAGACCAGCCAGGCAGCTTCCACCACTCACTTGGAGAGAGTGTGCTGGTATTTTCTATTATTTTTAAAAGTCACTTCATGGGAAAACAAAGAAACAATTCACATGAAGATTACAGTGCCTGGGAAGCAAACACAGCTGTGACAGGCACGAGCAGGTACCAGATACTGAACACTGATGTCCATCAAAGAGCTGACTTCCACACAGTGGCTCTCACATTGAGCCAACCCAGCACCAGGTTCTGGTCCCAGCCAATCTAGTTGTGCTATTACACATTCCCTTCTACAGAATACTTCAGTAAACAATCAAAGATCTAAGTGATCTGAAAGGAAATTGAAGTATTGAAGAGAATGTGACTGGTCTAGGCTGCAAATCAACACAGAACTTGTTTCTGATGATTTTGGCTGCACTTGGCGAAGTGTTCCTCTCCTCACGATCTCCCTTTTGTGCTAGAGAGTGTTCCAGTGTGTGTCTCAGTCCGATCTCACTCAAAATCATTCTCGTTTCAGGGTCACACCGTGAAAATAAAGGGCACTGTGTCAATCTAAGGTGCCCTGTTGCTCCAGTTGGCACACAAGCTGGAGAGCACAATGGAAGCTGAGGTGAGATGGAGGTCACCTCCTCTACCTGCCTCCTTCACCGGGTATCTTGTGGTAACTAGTCTGGGGCAGTGGATTAGACAGATCTGAGATATTTTCCCTTCTAAAGCATTTCCTGTCTTTAAACATTAAATAAGTTCCCAGGTGTGGAATTTCTCCTTCACCTCTTTCTATTTCCCAGTAGGTTTTACATTATCACCTTGCTAAATATATTATGATAAAGTTTCAAGATCTTTTTTGTAAAAATGCACCTGCCACCTCCCACTGAGTATATCCAAATGAAATGGCTGGCCACAGGTTTACGATGGTCCCAGTGGAGCAGAACACATAAAACATGCTGTGCAAATAGGAAATTATTGGGCTGTAACTTTATTATCAGCCCTCAACACCCTGAACAGAGAGATCTGACTACTTGCAGTAGACTACCTGACTGTGAACACTGACATTTAATTTGCTGTGAGGGGACAGAAATAAATGTGATTCTCTAGCAAGTGCAAGAATTGTTTAAGAAATAAAAACACAGCTCTCGCCATAAACCTTGCACCACTGAAAGGAGGTTTGCTCTGGATTTTTGTAGAGTTAAGATTTCACCCTGGGGATTTGTAGTCTCTGGGTATGATCAAAGGAGAAGAAAAAAATGTGACACTGCTTTGCATGACTATAAATGACATGCGTCTAAATTTGAGTTGGCATTAGGCAGGGGACCCCAACCTTTCTCGGCCTGTAGGCAGCAACATTGATCAGTTAACATGCTCAGACAACATCATACTTTGCTCCCGAGTCAATCGAGATCCCAGCCGTGATGGCCATAAACATCAGAGAATCCTGCAGGCAGCTCGTTCCATGTGCAAACACACTTACCATGCAAAACATCAGAGAACTAAAGCTCCACAGTCAGCAGTGGAGTAAACAATGCAGCCAGAGGGGGGTTCTCCTCCCCCCCTGCCTAGCGAGTCCCACCTCAGATGACCAGCAAGTGTGTATTCTGTCAGAGCCAGTCACTACCACAGTCTCACGGGACTCCATTCTCCAGGAGCTGCCAGGCTGGATGCTCCCACCACATTCCAGCCATCGAGAGAGGGTCTAGCCGCACACAGAACTTGCACGGCTGTGGCTGCCCCATCCCTGGAAGTGTTCAAGGACCAGCTGGACAGGTCTTGGAGCAACCTGGTCTAGTAGGAGGTGTCCCTGCCCATGGCAGGCAGGTTGGAACAAAGGTCCCTTCCAACCCAAACCACTCTATGGTTCTATGATTCTGTACTTTTTTGGTAACACAAATGACAGGCATGCAGAAGAACCAAGCTCTGAACTAAAATGCCATCATATTTGTTTTGCCATCTTTGTTAGAGCAAATTCTTTATCCCGTGAGACATTTGTGACCACTGAGATGAGTGAACAATTCACAGAAATCTGTTGTCTGAGAGCTGCCACCTCTTCCCCTGCCAATCTAGATTATATTTCCAGATTTCTTTGTGCTAAAAATGAATTTCTATAAATTTTACCATATTTAAATCACATATAATTGGATGAGTGGAGACAGAGTACTTCCAAAGGGAAATGGTGCATGGAGGGCTCGTTTTAATCACCATTCAGTGAATACACATAGTAGAATCAGAGCAGAAGGTTTTTTGCTAACTCAGCATTCAGTTTCTGAACTGTCCATTCCCACTTTACCATTTCTGTGACTATTTCTTACCGAATAACATATTTGTTGGGTTTCTCAGGGTACACATAAGCACTCCATAGGATTCTTCCAGCTCAGTTTTTATGCTCTCTTTGTGTTTATCCTCACGAAAAAGTTTCACTCTTGTGAGGCACAGAAGCCCTTTGCCTTCATTTATAGCGAGTGGTGATTAACCACATGCTGGGTGAAACTCTTTGCAGAGAAGTCTTCACAGAAACCCCATTAAAAATGAACCTCTTTAGAATGAGCTGGTAGTTTTTAAAACCCATCAAGTTCATCTTTGTCACAAGTTGAAGAGGCTCCAAAGTGAAATTATGCTCCAAACTTGGTTATGCTCCATATACACCACAACTGCTAAGGAGGCTTTTCTTTCCCATTACATTTTTCACTCAATAATCTCAAGGCATTTTGTGAATTCATATAATTTGTCTAAAGAGTTATGCAGTTGTAGCAGGACAAGACCACTGGTTGAACAAAATGCAAGCAACTTAAAAGAGACCTTGGGGAAAGGTGAGGCTAGATTTAGTGCAGTTGCGGGGCTGTAGTCGCCTGGTATCAAATCACGCTCTCCTGGCTCTCTGTACATTATCTAAAGCCATGCGACACCATACAGTTTAGGAAGAGGCCAGATCCCCTCAGCTGGCATGAATGATCACAGCTCCTCTCTCTGGCTGGATTACAGAACCTGAGAAGATATTCTTTTGTATCCTCTCTGCCAGGAAGATCCTCTGTGCAAAACATACATTCTAAACAGAGAGTTCGTGCCCACCTTCCTGCCCTAGGGACCCTCGAGGTGTGGGATGAGGGCAGCTGGAACATGACACATCCTGACAGACCACTGGTCTGAGGACACTGCTCAGCTTCCCCACAGCTGCAGAGCTATTAGTGCTTGTTCTTACTTTCACAGGGAAGGTTTGTAAAGGGCTACACAGCGTTATAATGCCAGCTGACAGCAGATTCGCTCCTATACCATGTTCTTCCCCAAATTTTAAAAGGCTGCTCTCATAAATAGAAACTGAGGACTCCTTTGTTTAATTCCACGAAGTCCAAAGCTGACTACAATATTGTGAGGACTGGAAAATATGCTAGTCTAGCATTTTCCTAAAAGCATGTTTCTGCATTTCTAGCCAGTGGTCGGTCTACAATATGAGCTTCTGTAATAGAGTTGCTTTTGCATGATGGCTAATTGCATTTTTCAGTGACACGTGGCATGGGCTATACCATGTCACTGGTTATTCTGTTTATGGGTACGTGTATTTCAGCTGACATGGAGACTGTGTAAGTAGCAAAAACATGTGCTGGTTGTAGCATGGTTCTTCCACTGATTCCTGATCCTTAAGGGCCTGAAAGTTCAAAGAATAAAAGTCCACTGTCTCACCACTTTCTCTATTAAATTCTGCTTCCTGCAGAAGCCTTAAAACGTGGTCTTAGGACAGAAGCTATATCCTCAGCTTGTCTCTAAACCCACGGTTTTCGGTTTGCATCTTATAAATTCTGGCAAACTCTATGCAACGAAGAGTAATCTCTGTGGAATAGGTTTTCACTCCCATTTGCAGTAATGTTTTCTGTCAAGAAGCCCCTAAATTCATTTCACATAGCTTTTTAATCACAGCCCCTGGAAAAGGATCCAGCATTCCTGCTGCACCCTAACTCCACGAAATCAAAGAAACAATGTTTACATTTTTTCCTCACCCAATTTGCACGTAGCACTGGGCTGTTATAGTCCCAAATAAATGCTTTTGATTACAAATATTAAACACAATTTTCTGCTTACATGCATTTCTCTGTATTGCACAGCATGTCCATCCTAATTTGATTAGTTCTACACATTTATTTGTGCTAGCTGGACATCCCGCTTTCTGGCATGGAGTATGAAGTTCCAGCTATCCTGCTGACTTGTTACCATTGTCCTTGCTCTGTCCTGCGACACAAGAGCTTTGGGCTCAGGAGCGGAACTAAACCCACCTCCGTGCTGGGCTCTTACGGCTGCCGCGTGGAAACCTCCCGAGCAATGCTCTGCGTTTCTCCTGCCCTCTCTGCTGTAGGCTAGGGCTCAGCTTTTAGAAGATTAACTGGCTTGCATTTCGAGTGTCACCAGTGATTTTTTAAAAGCGGATGAGGGGGGAGGCTCAAGGAAGCGAGACAGACAACCTGAAAACTTTGCAAACAGCGCTTGCTTGGCTGGGGTCCAGACGTCACAAGTCGCTGCCACGGTGTCCTGACACACTCTGGGGCTGGAGAGTGAACAGGGGGAAGCTGCAGCTCGGTGCACGGGGGCTCTGTCACACACCCAGACCAGAATTAAATGAAAATGTCCATCACTAATAGAGGAGAAATAAAAGCTGTCATTGTGGGTGGCCCGACGAAGGCTTTGCAAGCACTACATTTTAGAAGAGTTTTCCTGGACCCTTGCCAAGTGTAATTAAAGCACAGGTACCTCCAAACTCACAGAACTCTAATAAAAACAATTATGCAGTTTATAATATTGTGCACGTGCCAAAATTTGTATTTATACAATGGATCAAAAATGGCACAGGAGAAACTGTGCAGTCCAGCAGGTTCAAAGATCCACTTTGAAAATGCTTTTTATAAATACTGATTTGCACTCTACCCGGAAGGCTGGGCAGCCTACAGAGTCACAAAGACACAGTTAAAACCCCTGCAAATTACTTCTAAGACACTACTATTGGTTTCAGACATACTTTGGCATCACGTGCAGGAAGGAAAGCTCAGTCTCTCTTACAGTCAGCCAGCATCTGCACCCCAGAAAAGGATAAACCAGGCCAAGAAACCAAATCCATATGGAAGTTTCAGCCCCTGTCTTCCATGATAGGAATGTATGAGGTTACTCCACCCCCGAAACAAACGGCATTGGGATGAAATGGTTCCTCATTCATTTCTTATTGGTTCTTCTTTTCATGTCCATAAACAGAATATACTTGTTTCATCCGAGAGAGACTGAACACTGTGCTTTCCTCCCCCACTCCTGGTAGTGTTGCTTCATCACAACCAAGCCTGACATTATCTTGCTTTTTCATTTTATTCCTGGGCTCGAAAGGTGGCTTCTGCTGATGTGACTAGTTCCCACAAGCGCTAGCATCACTTTGCACTGCTTTGTAAGATAAGATCTCTGATAACAATTCTCCTGCTTCTATCCAGTTAGTTGCAGAGTGGGAGTCTGAGTTTTGGGATGAAAATTTCAGCTGTACTCTGGGGACTTAATTTTCCAAAGTACCAAGAATTCACAGCTCCAGCTGGGATCAAGAGGAACTGAACCTGAGGAGCATTTCTGAACACAGATCCCTGTATGCTTTTGAACAACATGCCCCAAGAAGAATGCTGCTGGGAAGGTTTAGTCTCCAGTCCCTTTTACATGTGTTTCTTTTTTTATTTGCTACTAATTTCATGGGCCAGGCAAAGAAAATTGGCTTCTCTTTTCTCTGAATTTCATTATTTGCAGATTTTTTTAATGCAAGATAATGCTTCTTTGGCTGGCTCCTGGGATTCCTCTATTAAAAACTTCCCTCCCTGCTCACATCAATGAGCCTTTGTTACCTCAGCCTTCTTGCTGGGAACACAGACTGCAAAGGAGTTCAGGAGCCTTTTCAGTCCCTAGCGTGGAACAGTTGCAGTGCACCCACAAATAATTTGTTTTACCATTTTCAATCAAGTATCAGCCCATTCCCTTCTTCTGGTTCAGTGTGTGTGTTCATCTTCCCTTTGTAGGTATCTGCCCAGACCCACCACCTTCCTCTCTTTCTTACCCCAGCTGAACCTCTCAGTGGGAATTTTAACTGCAGCCTGGCAATCAAACAGGAAAAGGTCTCCCACAGAATTATGGAGCTGTTCCATATTTGCTTCTATACGAAAGGGCTTGCAGCACCATGCAATGCTACACAAAGAAGGTGTTGTCTAAAAGATCTGCAGAGATATTCTGTTTGCTGTTCACTGAAAGACTCTAAACTCTTGTACCACAAGGAGAGTGGGGTTTGTGTTAGACACCGAAGAGTTGTGTGTTTTGAGGACCAGAATCTCATTACTCGAGGACTGTGTTGCACCACAATGGCAGTGGGCAATCACTTCACAGCTTTGTATAAAGGTATTAACTCCCTTTAAATTGCTTTATACTCTTTTACCAGGAAAGCAAGGCCTTTGTGATCTACCTTTTATTGTTCTGCAAACAGAGTTAATTTTACCACTATTTTTCATGCCAAAAGATGGTAATAACAGATTAAGGGTATAGTAGCAGTAGTTGTAGAGGACTCCTTGAGCTAGGTGCTGAACACATGCAGAACAGAAAATTGGTCCCTATCCCAAGAGCTCAGCTTACGGTTTTGAATTTACCACAGCTTTCTTTGCATTCCTAATTTGCAAACAAAACTATTCCCCGACTGTGGTGTTGATTTCCAAAGTGATTTCAGCATGTTGAGGAGTCAAATGGTTGTCTTACAAACCCAGTGTTGCACCGGTTGCTGTGACAACATCTAGTAATATCTTACTCTGTGTGTGTACCAAGTGGAAAGTGTTTGATTTTTGTCTATTTTCAATAGGGCTGGATGTTGGGAAGAAAAAGGAATGGAATCATTTTAGGTTATACATCTGAAAAGAGCTGCCCCTTTTCAGCTGAGTTTAGCAAGGGAAGAGTTGGGTCTTTAAGGTGGCAATTCTGACCTTGCATATAAAGTGCTGCACAAAGGAAAGGGAGCTGGGGGAGTTACAGAAGAAGTGATTTCTAGTCCTATTACAATGAGAGAAATGTAGAATAGTCATAAAAATGGGAATCCTGCAGGTCGAAGCTTTCCTCAGCAAACCCTTATGTACAAGTCCACTTCTAGGTATGTCTGTGTTTGCTGGGAGGTGCCTTATGACCAATATCCTTCCCTTCCTCTCCCTGAAGAAACACCAAACACTCTGAAAGTGCTGCTGTTTTGCTCCATGGATGAACTCTTAAAGAGTGTAACATTAATAAAAGTGATTTCATGGCCTTTTCAATCATTTTGCTTTTAATGACAGCAGGGGGTTTTTAGCTTGAATTTAAGTGAGATTTAAACCTTCTTGGCAAGGCAGACACTGCAACATTGTGCTAAAGCTGCTTCATACCCAGAAACTGAAGCTGGTGAGTCTCTTTGAGGGTTACCTGATTAGTTTTTACCCACGCTCACAGGATAATTTTACTGAGTTGCATCTAGCAGGAAGAACTGCACTGGCCCCAGCTCTGCCACCCTCATGGAATGAAACTGGGACAGGCACAGGATCTTCCAGAGCACTGTGGAAAGCAACACATGTCTAGGACTTAGCCACAGTCAGGCAAAAATTATTTACAGTCAGAATTCCACAACTAAAGTCCAGGATTTGAGTTATCTTGGCCTATTTTCGTGATCCACTATAAAAGAGAATTAAAAGTAAACAGAAGAATGTGACAGGTAAAACATGAATTAGATTGTCAAAGCACTTTTACTTTTATGACCTATAGTAGTCTAAGCTGCAAGATGTATTTTTTTCTCAGTATCTACCTTTTGTGTCCCCTTGATTACATATATATATATATTTTTATATATATATATATATATACACTTGTGTCTTGCTTATTTGCAATCCCACACCAAGGGTGTCAGGAGCAGCAAGACATAAATGCTGCTCTCGTAAGTCACATTTTCTTCCTGCAAACTGAGGAAAATGGGCAGCTAGTTATGAAGTCTCTGTTTTCCAGATATATTTTTGTCTGCAACCTGCCTCATGACAGTATAGAGACAATGAGGGCTCAAAGCAGATGGGTTTGGATGGGTGCCAGCCATCTGGGAATCCTTCACAAGTACCTGAAATAGAAGTCAGGTAGGGCATATTGAGGTGAGCAGCTTCCAGATTCTACCTGAAAGCTCCGTAGGTGGCCTAAGGCCACTTGAATCTAATCCAAAACAGGCACCTGGCTCTGGCCTGGACGCCTGCCAGTTTCAGAGCATATTCCATCCCTGAATTATGGTGTCTGGACTTATTTCATGGCTTATTGTTGTACGTCTTTTAAAACTAATTCCTCACTGAAAGACGTTTGAAATTCAAAGCTTTCGTCAGCTTCCCACTTCGTTCTGGAGCTGCAGACACTTGCCTTATTAGGTCCAGGACAAACCTGCTCTAATGATTCACTAAGCAGAGCTTAATGCTTTGGTGGTGTGCCCGTTGTTGGTTTGGGGAGGAGGAAGGAAGGGGAGAATGGAGGCTTGTGTTATGGCTTTACCCTGTTGATAAATATGACAGGGTATAACTTTTGTACTGTCAGAGTTGTCACTGAGTACCTGGGCTGCTTCACTTTCAAAGGACTTGTTAATAGGTGTAAAGGGAGCAAACTCCTTGCAGTGATTAAAGCTTGGTTGTTTATTAACTACAAACGCCAACCCCTGAATTATCACTGTGCTTTTGTTATAGCTCAGACTTTCATATTTCAGTGAGATTATTCTAACCTTTGCCTTATGGGCTTCCCAGAAGCAACTCTGTGGAGCTCCCTGACTATTGGACATCTTTGGAATGCCAAGTCAGACTTACTCATACTCCAAAACTCCAAAACTCAAAAAAAAAAAACCCTCCTAAAACCAAAATGTGAGCACTATAGTTGATATTTCCTCCACAAGGGAATAAAATACTTAAAATACTTTAGAGAAAATTTAGCAATAGGTGATGCATGCAAATATGAGAACTTTTCCCTGAGAGTCAAATGTTTAGCTTTTGATGTTAAAATATTTTAAATGGACAGCACTACAGGATTTCTCAGTGCTACAAGGGCAGTTTAGATGGTAATGTATTCATCTTTCTTCTCTCTATCAGATCTGTCAAAATGGTTTGTATCTTCATGATTTTGTATAACCAGCACATCTAATCCTTACCAGATGCCTGGACTTTATATTGCAGTGTTGCATATTCTTAATTATGCTGCTATCTGCCCATCTCAGTACTCGGTTATCATTATCACACTAAGCAGTCTACTTAGTTAAACTTTGAAAGAAACAGAAAGGCAGACTTTTGCAAACACTTTTCCGAAGTTGGGCAGCCTCACTGCTACAGAAAATGTTGCTGTTTAAATAGCCCAGAAAGGAATTACCTGACCAGAATAAATAACAACTGCCTGAGGGCATGTTCCCTCTCAAATGTCGATTTGAAACTGCTGATCAAGCGTTAGATTAACTGAATTACTTACAACTCTCAATTAATAAATACCAAAGCAACTTGGCTAAGAAAACAACAGAGAACATGAAACAAAGAGAACAATGCCCACGTCTGCAAAAATCACTCGCAGTGTCAGATACCAGGGCATTGCCCAGAGAAGAGATTTCTCCTGAATCAGCCTCAGAGCTAAATCAAGGCTCATCTGTTATTTCCCACTTAAAACTCTAATAAGCAACTCAAAAGGATTTAAAGACTCTTGGGCCTATAGGAAAATGGCAAATAACTGCACAGTCAGGAGAACACTTAACCTGAGATTTATGTGTTGTATCAACAATAATGGAAAGCCCGAGAGAGACTAAGGGTTCAAGACATGAACCTATTATGTGTGTGTGTGGAGTGTGGAATGTGGGAAGCTTAGGGCTACCATATTTCTGTCCAGGTTTTCCCAGACAAAATGAAATGCAGTGAGACTAATGTGTCTGGGATGCATCCTTGATTTATACACATACAGCAAGTTCAGAGTGAATTGGATTTATTGTGTTCACACAGATCACCTACTCAGTGCACACACGTTGGATCCCATTGCATCCTGAATGCATGAGGTCTGTTGTCCATACACCGTAGAACAGATCCAACCATATGCAATAGAGATGCAAGTGGCCTCGATCCACTCATCAGATGGCTAAACAGGCCTCACAGTACCTCAGTTTTTCCTGGACAAAATAGGTAGGCAGAAAAAGAGAGCATACCTGGAAAATGTCAGATGCAGCCCTAGGTGAACTGTGTGAGTACAAGTTTCATTTGGTATGCTAATAGTATCTCTAGAGAAACATCTGAAGATATAATTTGCATCAGATTTTTAAAAAAGGAATGGTATCACACTTGAAATGGAGAATTCTATTTTATTGCCCTGAGTGTCCATAGAGTGAGATTAGAAAAATATGTCATTTTCCACTCTTGTCTACAGAGGCCCAGAAATAACTGCTGGTGTTCAGGAGGGAGAGATCCTTCTTGGAAAGTTAAAAATCCAATAAGCCATTTTCTTTCCAGCCTAATATATGTGTTTCACTAATATACACTAAAAATCCTGATCCTAACCATAGATTTTAAGGACTTTTAAGGACGCTTCCTGTTCAAACTTATCTAAATAACCTAACTCAAAACATACCCACAAACAATGTTTAAAACAGTATGAACACAATGCTAAGCACTTTTCCTAAATCCAAAGGGTAAGAACCACGCAATCAGAAATGCAACAGCACTTTTGCATCCAGTCCCTGTGCATGCTGTAGCCTGAAAAGCAGGCCCTGTGGAAATGGTGGATCTCAGCACATCCAAAGGATATGCTAGACCTGGTATGTGCATAAAGGATTTTTTTTCTGTTCTCCATCACCATAACATTCTATAGCCTGACTCCACTGCAGCCAAGAAGCAAGTCAAGGCAAAATTGCCTTCACCAGTAAGCCTGGAATTCCATTCAGCAGATGTCAGCAGAGAGACTCGATCACCAGTCTCCAGATTGCACACTCTGCTGTTGTTCCTTTCAGGGCATTTACTGAACCCACAGAATCACAGAATATGCTGAGTAGGAAGGGACCCACAAGGATCATCCAGTCCAACCCTTAGCCCTGCACAGGACCATCCCTCAAGATTCAGTCACTGAAATATAAATCAACAAGGAAACAGCTGTATTAAAAAGTACCAGTGAATATTTCCATTGCAAGGGTAATTATGTGGGAGGCCTTTTGCCTGTTTTTAACCTCTGGATTTCACCTTTTGAGCCTCAAGCTGAAAGACGCCATTTAAAAACACTGTTTCAGATTGCTCCCTTTCTGTTGAAGGAGAGAGGAGAATGCTCTCACTGAGGGAATGATTCTAGTGGTTCTTGGGGAGTCACTGTGTAAGTACAGTGACACTTTTGGGAACAGCTTCCAGAAAGGCTCACAAGTAAAAATGAAGGCAATTACTCTTAGCAAGTAGGAGTTAGTATTCAAGTAGCTAACATTTCTCTTATGTCTGCCTAAATACACTTTTTTAGTAACATGGGAAGAATTTGCTGAAAAAACCAATGAGGATCATTTGAACTAGATGATCTTTAAGGTCTCTTCCAACCCCTAATATTCCATGATTCCATGCTTCTATGATTTTGTTGTGGAAGACAGTGCTGGATTGAAGACTACTCTAGAATGCCTCCTATCACAGCCTAAAGGGCTCATCCCAGTAGCCCATCTACAGTTCTGGAGAGGAAGATGGTCCTCCAGAGGATGCTTCAGAAGAGGTCCAACTTGGATGGCATTCCAGAAGAACCTCTGGCAATGGCAACGTGTTTTCCTTCCCCAGTAAATACACACACAGACGTTTAGGTCTGAGAGTGGCCTCAAAATAAGCTCCACAAGGTCTGCTGAAACCTTTAAACAGCAACCACTCCACATGCTCAACCCTCTGAAACAGCTGATCAAATACATGGCTTGGTGGCATTCATTATACAAAAGAGATTGGATTTGTTGAGTGCCTTTGACTTCAAAGATATTCTGGAAGTCCATTTTCTTTAGAAATTTCTCATTCTAAATTTTAATCCATAATTGGCTGTTGTAACTCTTCAGGATAAACTCATAATTTTAATTCAAGAGACTTTAAAACTGTCTGGACAAATTAGATATGTGCTTAGAACACTGGCACGTCTCCAAAACAAGCAGTGTCTGTTATTATCAACAGTGCTAATGTTACCAGAATAACAAGGAAGCTTTACAAATCAGCATGACAAATTAAAAAGAGGTAAAACAAAAATCTCTGAAGGCAAGAAGTTTTTAGCACTCGTTTAAATTTAATCTTCACAGCTAGATTTGCTTCCGTAAACATACATTTGTTGTAATTAGCTACCAGGACTGGTGCTTAATGAGTTTAATAAATATTTCAGGCTGTTAAGAGTTGGAAGTGGCACTGTGATGACTGGAGATTTTCTGCAGTTCAATGAAATATAAATGAAGACTAGAAGTTAATAATTAAAAGAAAATTGGAATGACCAAATCACACATCTCCTAAGGGCACCACTCAACTCTCTGTGGAGTGGAAAAAGTTATTAGGAACTGGGCATGGGCCATAAGCTTCTAAACAATTGTCCAGCACAAAGAACAACTCAGTCTGCTGGAGTTATCTGCTAGGAAACCCCGGATAATTACCTGCAGATGAATATTTTCCCCAAACAGGAGACTAAAAAGTGCCATTTGCTGCAGGACTATTTTCACTGCAACCCTGCTGAAGATCACAGAGTTTGATGATGCCCTGCGAGGAGACAAGTAACAGGAGCCACACACCAAATGACAGGGTTCATGGAGCTTCAGATAACACCCCTCTTCATTTAGTCCTCTTGCTCACGTTCTTGTGTTCCTTTATTTTAGAATATTGGGGTTTGAGATGTTATAGCAACCATTTTCACACTGTTTGGATTTTGCAGTCTTGAGCGTAGATGCAAGTATGTTTCGCTTGTGTGCAATGCTGGGGCTATTTACACACAGATTTAGACCAAGGTCCCTTCCAGCCCTAACTCTAGCTTTTCATATCACATGAGATGCCTCAGAGCCACCTTAAGAATCATGGGAGAAACGTACAAGCCATTAAATCATTATGCACTCATGTTTGGAGGAGGGTTTATGCAGCAGAACTGAGTTGTGCACTGCATGCTTGTTTTATTTTTCTATAGACTTTAGTCTTTCTTTTACAAGATGGAAACTTTTTTTTCCTATTTGATTAAAGGTCCTTAAATGACCACATGATTTCAAGGAAGCTGGGACATTACCACCTTCTGACTACCATCACTGTAGTTGATAATGAGCATCAAACATTGGACCTCAAAATCAGAGTTTTGGGATTTGGAACTGCCTTCTAGTGCAGGGGCAATTTTTGCTTTTAGATGATGCAATCACTCTTCAGAGCAAAGAAATTAATTGCTGCTTGTTGTGAAGATTCTAGTTCACACACTGCCTTCAGGGGCCTGTGGCTGCAGATGCTCCTTAAAACCAGACAGGGAAAATTCACTTCCAGGATCTTGGAGCAAGTCCTAAACCAGACCTTGCAGCCTGATGCAGTGTTTCCCTGGGTTCTCAGGAATCTCCTGACTTGTGTTGCATGGAGGATAATCTATGGATGATCTAGTCCATACTGTGTAATAATTCACTACTTCAAAGGAAACAGAGAACTGTGCATTTATCAGATAATGGTAATGTAATGAAAGGCTGAAGGATATAACAATAAGATCAAACTACAAAGATGGAAAGTTAAGTATTTCAGTGCTAATGTGGAAACTCTGCATACCATAAAATACATAAAAAATCTTACAATAGAAGGCCATGACTAGAGTGGAGAAATTACTGCAGGCCCATTGTCTCCTGTTATGTCAGTGTTGGGTCATCGGTTATCATTCAATAATTAGGTGTGATGTAGCAGGCAGATAGCACTTTGAAATGAGGCTTTGGAGAAGCACCTTCCTTTGACTCCCAGCAAATACTGAAGTTGTTACTGTAATGAGGAGTGCAAATGTCCTGTCAGGGGACCCTGCTGAGGCTTTTCCTTTTCTTCCTCTGGGGCTCTTTAAATGATGTTACATTAGCCTGACTCCCAGACAAACAGGTAAACAATCAGACTTTTGTCTGTAGCTGGGTTTTTCCTTTATTTCACTCCATCTTTCTCCATGTTATGCAGTGGGCCTGCAAAAGGAGCACTGCCAAACTTGTTTGCCTGCTCTGACTCATGGCTCATTCCTGATGCAGATGCAGAAGAAGGGGGAATTCTACATGGCTTCAGCATGTCCTAAATTATCCTTATTTTATGTAGTCCAGACAGGCTGGTTAACATATTTTGCAGAGTACATATGTCTCATGAAATATATTCATGTTAGCTATGAATATACCAACCACAAAAATCAGCTTATCTCAAGCTGCTCAGAAAGACAAGAAATATAATGAATGATGAAATTAAGAATCAGCTGTCACCACTTTGTAATACTCTCACCCCATATATTTTCATAATTTCACATGGTTATGACACAGAACTCTTCAATGATTGTACAAGTTGTATGTCATGAGATGGAAAGATTTAAAACTGCTGGGGAAAAAAAGGTAAGTTTATTCTTTCTTTTTACCTCATGAATTGAACAAGTTTCTCATCATACTTTTACCAGGGGACTCAGTAGCTGAAAGTTGCTAAACAGTATATTTCAAAGAACATGAACATGGTTCAAATGACATAGATCAATAAAAAATAAAGCAAGCTAAACAGAAACAGTTTGATATTTTCCAAATAAACCCTCAAAAATCAAGCCCCATGCAAGTGTATTCTCATGCACTCAAGTGGAAAAATGTGATCTCAAACCAAAATGTTTATTTTTCAAACAAAGAAAGAAGTAACCACTCCATTTTATTCCAATGTCTTCATTGTGGTCTAATTAATCAAATCAAAATGAAAGAAAGAAAAAAAAAAAGATAACAATTTGCCAAACACATAAAAGAGATGTCTGATGCTGATGATTAAAAAAACAGCTCCTCCGAACAGTCTGAATTGTTTCTAGAGAAAGAATTTCAGGGGTTTTTGAGCTTTCTGAACTTTTTCTCATAAGTTGATTTTTTTTCATAAGATCAAATACAAATTTACCATTTATCAATCACCATACATACAAGAATTGTGGGTGTCTTTGAAATTCTCTTCACTTGAATTTCTGCATCTATTTTAAAAAAAAAATAAAATTAAAACAAGCCTCTGTGGAATTTTTTTCTTTTAGAAAAAGGCTTCATTTCTGATCAGCTCCACTAAGATATATATGACTACAAAACCAAGCACAGACGCAGGTGCTTGGTATGTCATTTATAACATGCATTCCTGATGAACTCAAACAAGTCATTTCTATTCATCTCCCAAGTAAAAAGGAAATACCAATACTGCTCTGAAGCTCCTTCAGAGTTTGATAGATGCTTGTTTCTTATTTCCAGCAGTTTGCAGCTTTAGTGTCTGAGGGCAATTCACTTACATCATTTTCCACCTACCGCAGCAGTTGAAATTCTGAATTTCCAGTGAAATTCTCTATTTTCATCCTCCTGCCACGGTTGTGTTCCCACACCACAGACCTGTAGCTCAAAGATGCCACTGGACAGGTTTCCTCGAGCTGAAAACTAGATCTATCAGTTACCAAATAGAAAATTTCCCTGGGGCAGAAATGAATGTTAATAAAGGATGAAGAGACCAGAAATCACTGTTATTTTGCTACATGGCAAAAGGTTTTGGCTGATTCGCTCCAAGCAGGAATACAGAGGGAAGTCCTATCAAGCATAAGCAACCTGGAGATCGTACATGGGAATAATAGGGGACACTTCTCAACCACTACAGCCAGATGTTCCCACTGGGGATGATGTCACCCCATCCTTTTTGGTGCCCCATACAGCCCATTTTAAGGCCAATTAATTTGTTTTCACACACCCTGTATGTGGTGTCCTCTCGGGTCCAACCACCTTGCTGATCACTGGTGCCCTGAACACCTTTTTTCTGCCACTCCAAAACAATGCACTGACCCTCCTGAAAAGCTTTCACATGGGTGCTTTCCACACAAAACCACTTCATGCAGAGGAGCAGGGAGTTTCATCACCTTCAGTATCACAGTGGACTTCACCTGCTTTGAAAACTGGCAATAGCAAATGTCAGAGAAAACAATTTCCACGTGCTGTGGCTGCTACTCTGAGACTGCAGCTACTGCTCTTCAGTCAGAGAAGTGCCAAATGTTTTTCTATTGCTTTGTTTGGTATCAGCCTCTCTGGGAAAGAGATCAGAGCTCTAAGCATCTTTGTGCTTTCTCAATATCCAAAATCAAATGGAAATCAGCACACTTAGAGACAAAAAAATTGTCCAAAGGACAAAAGAAACTTTCAGGAAGAACTGAAAGGACTAAGACATGAAAAGGATGTAGAAGTTTATCTGAGGGCATGTGCACACAGCTATTATAAACTAGAACATACTGTGAAATGAGAGATGTCCTGTATGTTTGAAATACTGATCAAGTTATTGTTATTGTACAGGGAAAACCCATTTCTGATGCCACAGCTCTCACCTGTCACTTCCTGATACACATCAACATATTGAGTTTTCCTTCGTGACAAACATCACCTGTGTTACAGACAACCTGACACCAAATAATTCATATTTACTGTCTGCTTGGTAATAATCATAATTATCACCTTTTGATAAGCAAATTGAGTATTCCCAATATTTCCTGCCTAGCTAATCCTCTGCCAATACTGATTAATATTACCATCTGTTCCACTGTATGATCACAATAGTGCCACATGCACTGCAGGACACAGGAGACAGCCCATTTCCAGAGGACATGTCACAGAAGAGCCTTTCTCAAGAGCAAACAGATCAGTTGAGAGAAATTTGATTGCTTAAATTGTTAGTTGTTCATCTCAGCATGGTACAATCTTTGAAGATCTGTAGAGCTGATTCTTAGATAAAAAATCCCCACCAAACTCTGAGAGCTTTGCCCAGGCTACTTTGCAGCATTAGGTTTTGCATAAAGCTTTTGGAAATTTCAATTTTTGAGTAAAGAAATACAAAAGGCTTTTGAAAATTGACTTCCTACCCAGTTGTCTGACACAGCCTGAAGTCCACCTGCCCACAAAGGATATTCAAAAACCACTGGAGACAAGAAATGTGGTTGAGTGGATCTACTGTTGCAACCTACAAGCACTTAAAAGCATTTCCCTAAAGGGCATGGAAAGAAAAGCTCCCTGGCATCATTCCCTTCACCCAGGCTACAGTCTTGTGTCGCTTTTACTCTGATTTGAAGGTCACTGATCCTTTAGTAACCGAGCAGAGGGCACTGAAATCAGTGGGGGTCTTTTCCATTCACTCACACACTTATTAGGTAAGGTCTGTACATGTTCCCTTGCTCTTCCATGGTGCCCTCATGATGCCTAGAGAATCATGTCTCTGCCTTTCCCTCTGGAGCTTTACCAAGGAATAAACTTTCATCTCACTAAGGTCTGAAAGTTCTGTTATTATTATGGCGTTTGAGCTAAAAATGTCTTCTTTAATCAATATAGTTCTAGTTTTCTTTCTGCCATCCACTGAAGTCAGTAAAGTGTCTCCACTAAAGCCCAGCCAAAAGGACATTTCTTCTCAAGAAAAGAGCAGCACATTTCATGAAACAATTTATTTAAACAACAACTGCTTGAGTTTCCAGAATGTTGCTGTAGGATATGGTTACACTGAACTGTAAGACAAAAATGTCTGGTCTTACTGTGTTCTGTATCTCAGTTATTAAGTCAATTTTATAGGAACACTTATGTAGGCTGAAAGTCTTCCTAATAAATCATTAGAGGATATTTAGGCCTCTTGCTCAGTCTGTGGTCTTTGTTTGTTTTCCAGTAACCACAAAACATCTGAATTAAATTATCTGGCAAATTTGATTACTTGTATTCCAGAAGTTGTACATCTTCGAGATATGTGAATGTCATTGCTACATCAGCAACCCTGTGTTCTGACTGCATTTAAATCACTCTGCTCCTCTTCCAGTGTTTCGCTGTCACAGAGGGGTTAAATCACATACCAGCAACATTATACAGCTTCAGCTTTGGGAGAAGTTGAATATACAAATTTTTTAAAATATTTCTGTTTGGATCACATCACTGACTGGTTTGACCTTCTTTAGCCATGACCCACTGCCCCTGCAGCCAATGAAGAACTTAATCTGGCATCATACATAATGGTATCCAGGCTATCTGGAGTTAGGGACGGGGTTGTGGTGATACCCAGGGGACTGGTTAATCCATTTCAATAAACTCTTTAATGAAACAGAAACACTGAGTTGGAAAGTGTCTGAATGTGCCATTTGGATACGCCTCACCTTAGAAATTTTGAAACAACTTTTTGGAGAGAAAACGTATTTTTCAGAAATCAGTTTCTTCAAAATAATTATCAGCCTATGATTCCATCTTGAGCCAAAGTACTTCCTTTCTACACAATCTCAATTTGTTTAGAAGATTAGAAATTTCTGTGCCAATCAGCTGTGTTTGGTTGATTTATTGGCTGGTTTGTTGCAGCCATGGTGTGACAGAATTTAGCACAGAAGAGAGGGCAGATGCCTCACTATGGAATTGCAGACAGAAAAGCCAGTCCCCTTTATTCACAAGAATTATGTCTTTCTTTAGACAATACACCCTTTTTTTGACAAATGAATGCAAAAGTGAAAACATAAATAAACCCCAAAGATGATATAGTGACTCTTCATTTTCTTTAGCAACATAAAAAGCCACTAGGGCTTTTAAATTTGCTTTTGCTGCTTAAAAGTGACCTCTACTTGTATGTAAAAACTCTTAAATCCAAACCCAAAATAATAACTGAAAAACAGCTCAAGCCACTGAAGAGTGAGTGTAACCCATGAAATGCCCTGGCTATTCCTGGGAGGTGTCTCTCCATATCAGCATTCTTCAGCACAGGGAATACAAAAGTTAATTAAATTAGATATTAAATTAAGCATGGTTTTGACACAATACAGTCCATTGGAATTTTATAACAATAAGCTCCCAGAATTACTCAGGGTCAATAAAGAATTACCTCAGCAACCCCCCATGGCACAGACATTGTCCCATCAGGCAAGACAAGAATGTACCACACATTCCACTATTCAAACTGGGCTTTTAAGTGTTTAGATTTTTTGGGATGGACAATGGAGGGGAAGAAAAGGAAAATGAACAGTCCTGCAGCAAACAGTTTGGTAGAACACAATAGGAGCAAAGAGTCTCCTCTGAGTCGCTCCCCTGGCCTGCAGGAGCAGACAAGGAGCCTTTCAGACATGCCGTTTGTGTGGCTCTCCAAGCTACATTCCACATTTCCTTGCTTTGGGCACCATCTGTAGTCTGCAGATTCTTTTAGGACGCCAAACAGCCCTGGGAAAACAACAGCAAAAACCCAAACACATACAATACGCAGCCCATTCTCACACAGCAGAAGCCTCAGCTGGAAAATCTAGACAACAAAAGCTCTAAATAAAAAATACTATCTCTAGGCAGATCTGTATTCTTCTGATCCCCTAGAGAATTATTCTCTTGCTTCTGGCTCTGTTTTTTTGCCAGTGGGTGCCTTGCTTCCCTGTTGTTTGAGGTAAAGAACTCTATAATGATGTCTCTTGCTCCATTAAAACGTCCCTGCAAATGACTCAAGATAAATTCACAGCATTTTTAAAAGCCTCAGTGGATGCAAAATTGGAAAATGGGGAGTGTTTTACTGCCACACTGAGCAGATTGCACGCTGTCAGTAAACTTAGTGAACTCAGTCCCAAGCACACAGGTTGGGTGGTTGCCTGAGAGCAGCAGCTCTGCCCTGTAGGGCACGGTCACTCCCCACAGCCCCACATCTCCAGCGCCTGCAGAGGCTTCAAGAGCACGTGTTGCTTTCCCACACACACCTTTGGCACCTGTTTTAGCTGCCAGATCACTGAGGGCTTTCAGGATAAGGGAACGTCCCTACAGTGGAGATGGTGAAAGCAAGGAGTGCCACATCCTTCCTTAAGGTGCCTCCATTGCCAGCTGTTCCAGAGGGGAGCAGCTAAGCTCTAAACACATCAGCCCTATCCAGAGGGTTGATGTTACCAAGCCCCAAGCACCACTCCACTCTGTGATTCCACTTTCTGTATTTTTCTGTACATTCTTATTTAATGTTTGCACTGTACACATTGTCCACCCTGTGCCTCCTGGCAGCTCTGCTGCAGGTCTGAGCTCTCATGGGTCACCAGGAGATTCTACCATAGCCTAACAGGACTTTCTTCAGAATGGCACCAGGCTGTGGGACTGCTTAAAAGGGGAGTTTGGAGAGTAGCAGAACATTGCATGAGATCCCAGTTATTACGTGCTACCAGGGAAATAGCAGCAAAGCATGTGGATCTTATCTAGTATATCCATAAGAATTCTGGAGACATTCAACCTGTCCCCTCCCAAGTCACGCTCTTTAACTATGGTTCTGCTTGTAAGGAGCTTTATCAAGGCTCCATTTCCTTAGCTGTCCTGTGGAAGAACAGGATCAGGATCTTAGTTCCTTCATTTGCTCCTCTGAGCTATTATTTATATCAGCTCTTTCCATGCAAACATATCTCACAACACTACAGAACAGCCAGACCTCAGCAAGGGAGTGTGTACTTGACACAGGAGGAATGCACACTTTACGGAGGAGTATATTTTTAACATCCAGGATCTGTGTGGTTTGGCTCTTCCCTTTTCATGAGTGCACATTTTAAGTCATGCTTTCAAAGACTGACCTTTTGCTGAAGAGACATAAAGCTGGGGTGAGAAGGACTAGGGGGAAAGGAGTTACAGCACTCTAAATTGTTATTTCTTGTGTTGCTAACGAAGGTGAATATGCACGACAAAGCAGCCTGGGTGTAGCTCTGTCCACCACCTCCCTGAAGCTGAGCTCCACATTGCAGTTAATTCTGAAAGAAGTGAAGCCAAGGAAGGACCAAGATATGTTTTACTTTGTTGTGCATGTGGTCTGGCTAAAGCAATAACAGCCCCACAGAAGAAACCCAGTCCAAATGCTGCAGACGTGGCTCTCTGTTTGCACGTCTTACATGAACATTAGGGGGTTGCTCAGTTAGATTTTCACAGAGTTCACAATACTCCAGCTCTGAAGCCCACCAACATTGGAATTTTTGTTTCTCAACTTGCACCAGGTTTTCCTGCAGCTCTCTGACTTGTATGGACTTGTACTTTGTTGTTTTGGTTGGTCAGGAAAAGCACGACAGGATTTCATAGGGAAATTTAAGAAGGTCTCAGGAATCTTTGGTTTCAAAGCTACTAGTGGGACAGTTCTATTGAATTTTTGGGTGGCTCCAGGCTAAGAGCCCTCCTGTAGTAGGCACCCTATGGTCCATTACTGCCTGCTTCCAGTGAACTAGTAAGAGGTGATTTGTTTTTTTAATATGATACAAATAGATTTTATTAAAAAAAACATGACCATAGAAAAAGATGCTGTCTTGTGATGATTAAAGGGTCTTTAACCTGTTCAGTGTCAGTACAAAACTGGGGCTGAGCAATGTATGGACATCTCCTACCACCCTGAATCAATTACTGCATTTTAGATTTGATATGGGACTGGAGAGAGCACTATAATATAGTTCAGAGACACACTTTTCTTTCAGCACCTCTTCCATGTTTTATATACTCACCCATCAATTATTTTGTTGTTCTTAAATTATAAGCTCTTTGGTTTGGGACCAAACCCTTTTTATAGGTTTGCACGGTGCTCCTTTTATAGGTTTTCAACAAGCTCCTTCCTTTGGGGAGTTCTGCTGTGCAAATTAGTGATGTCAAGTCTCCCCAAACGTTTTTACAAAAAGACATTAATTTTGTGAAAGAAGGATTTGTGAAGTAAGTTTGTGAAGTAAGGTACCAGCAGGTACCAGAATTGCCTATGCAGTCTTGATTTGAAATGCATGCCTATATGCACTATGGTGCAGGCTCTAATTATAGAGCCATATGCCTTGTACAGGCACAGGCAGCGCTCCCCACCACTAGTAAGTAGTTTATTTTGTTCCCTCCCTTCCCTGCATTCCCTGCTGCACCTCATCAGGCTCATGAGCCTCCCATAATTGCCAAATGTGCTCTCGTGTTTTGGTTGCCTGCTTTAAGAAGCACAGGGCTTGAATTTTTTAAGCAACTCCAATGTATAGCACATTTCCACTCAGAACAGATGTCAGTGCAACAGAGATCCTGCCACATCTGCAAACCAGAAACATCAGCTTAGATGTCTCAAGCTGCATCCCCAGAAAATGAGGAACACAGTGTTACCACCTCCAAAACCTTGGTTTCAATCACTTCCTTGCACTAACTACACAGAAGTGTCTGCCAAAGACACAGTCCACCAGACATGTATTTCACTACACAAGCACTGATTCGTCTCAATACTTGAATCCTCTGCCCCTTTTACTGCAGCCATGACGTCTCAGAGATGTCTTTGAGTTGGCAATTATTTAGCACCACCTTCTTAGGGCTAAAAGTTGATTTTAGTCTGTGTAAAATAAGCACCTGAAGATACTTACAGTTCTCAATAGATTTCTATCTGGGAGGAGAATTTGGCATATGTTTACTGTCTTGCCCAAGGTCTTCAAAAGGAGTCCCTGTTCCTAATCCAGGTTCCTAATCCAAATAGTTTGGAAAACACATGACCTTAGAGCATGTTATGTCATGTATCTGTGATGGGGTCCAGCTACAGCCTCAGAAATAAAATTCATTGCAGCATCCAAGGAGACTGATTTCTCACAAATATCTAGAAGGCAAAATGTACAGGAGTCCCCTTTGCTCACCAGAGACTGATTTTTCCTAAATCCCCACTGACCTGGGACTTTTCTCATATCTTGACCTCCTTGACCTGCATTTACCTCCCTGCCATGCTCCTCCTTGTTCTTTCAGGCTGTGAGTGGTGCTGAGGAATGATGTCCTTATCTTACAGAAAGATCCACACAGCAATGATCTCCTCCTGTCAGCCTCGAGACATAATTGACAGTTCCTTGTCCCACAGCAGTTTGACACTGAGCTGGCCCACTAGAGACTCATCCTCACCAATTTCGTTCCTTCCTCAGCTACTTTTTTTGCCCTTGAGCTCTATTTTATCCAAATCTGTGAAGCTCACTGCCCCCTTTGAGGGCAAGGAGCAAAAATCCTGGGAAGCAACTACCTGAACTACCTACATGCAGCCCAAACAATGCTTATGTTTTAAAGCTTACTGATGGTGGGATGAAGTTTCACTCTCCCTTTAAGAAGACAGATATAAGAATGTCTTCCCCTGAAATTCCTGTATTAATTAAAGAGCAAGTAATGCTCCACTGGAACAGATCCTTTATGTTACTTCCTAATCATCAATTTAGAAGCGGAGATTCTAACATGAAACACCCGTGGGTGGTTCTGAGCTCATTAACAAGATATAGATCTTTTAACTAATAATCTCATGGGTATGGCATCTTAGGAAGACTGCTACCTATTCCTACACCATTTTAAAGGCTGCTGTGCAGCTAGCCTGGATATCAGTGCTGCAAAAGAACAGCCTGAGTCCTGGCATGGCAAACCTGCAGTGGGGGCAGCTTCAGCCTGGGAGTGCTCACAGGGTGCTGGTCGGAACCACCAGAGCAGGAGGCCCAGACACTGCAGAGGAGCATTAGCAATGTAAATCCAAGGGTTTGCAGGCTGCCAGCTCAAGCCAACTTAACAGGGGCTGTGTGCACAGCATGTAAAGTGACTGGGTGAGCATCCTGGGGAAGGAAAATAGCTGCCCTGCCCATTTTCAATAAAAATATGGGAGACACAGTCTCTAAGGGTGGGTATGTCCATGGTGACAGTAACAGGAGGAAGAACTTCCAGGGCGATCATAATTCTGGATGTGCTTTCCCTGCTGAACTCAGTGCCTTTCTGACTGGAATGGTAATGCCATCAGGAAGATAACAAACAAGATGAAGCATCCAGAATGCCTTATTAGCCTTTGATGGGATGGGAGGAGCTGCCAGCAGAAGGAAAATATATACGACCTGCTTTTCAGCTGCTTTATGTATGGAAGTGCAGTGCTGGAGCAACATGGAGGGTGTGCATACATTAATTGTCCTTCCATGGGGCAGAGTGGGTTGAAAAAGAGTCAGGAGGGAGAATTATAGTAGTTTCCCTTTTATTGTTGTGATTTCATGTGTAGTCAGCTTTGTCCTTTCAGTCAGTTATTTACAATTCTGTTATTTGTTCTATTTATTGTTCCAGGATCTCAGACTTGGCCCACAAAGTCAGAGTTTTTTGAATGGGGACTGTATCATTTTGATGTTTCTTTCAGCAGTCTTTATTTTTTTCTTTTCTAAACTGCTTGCTCTATCTGGTTTAAATAGCTAATATAGAGTTAGTCTATTCTGTTGGATAGTAGCACAAGGTCTAGGACAGCTTTTGGGGTGTATCAAAATGAAAGAGACCTCAAACAACTTGAGAAAGAGGCTTTGTGTACCCCTTGCCCCAGCTGACTTGACTGTTGGTTGGGACAGCAGCACAGCGTGTGCTCAGCCTCCTCCTCTGCCTCTTCTTGTTGTTTGTGCTCTTCCCTGGGAACAGATATAATAGAAGTACTGGGACCTTTTTGGACATCTCACAGCATTCTGGCATGAGCAAACCTTCCACGCGTAGCTGCTGTGGTTAAAGTAGTTACACAAGCACCTCCCCAGCGAGAAGATGGCACAAAGTGTTGGCTTTTTCAGGTACATGGTCCCCAACCCCAGCTGCTAAAGCCACGCTGAGCCAAACACAGCATATTCAGATTGGGTTTTTAAAGACGATATGTGGAGATCTCTCTGTCCTCTGGCTTCTGAACTCCACGACCTTGCCTGCTATGGAAGGCAGAAATACAGTCTGTTATCCTGTACAGACTGATTGGAGATTCTTCAGTCACCATTACAAAAGCTTTTTTCAAAGCTACTTCTGCAGTTAAGTTCAAATACAGTAAGATTTAGAAATAGATGTGGGTCTTTAAAACGGAAGGAACTTGAGTTTTCAGGAACATGTGACAGATCATATGGCTTGCAGCAGTGGTACTTACTATAACAGAGCTCATTTTATCAATTTATCAGTTTAAGGCTTAAACTAAGAATGTGCTCTCTTATTTTCTCAGCTAGAAAATACCTTCAAAATATGATTTCTATTATTTTCTGTTATTTGAGGCTATTTATTCTTATATCTATTATGTTTAATGGATTAAAAAAGTGTAGACCTGAACTCATTCCTTTTAATGACTGATCTGGTGAAACTGCCCAGAAATAAACAGGCTGCTCCACTGTCTTGGCTCCTTAAACATTGCCCTAAAAATGTACTTCCTCACACAGACCTCATCAGCCACATGGCTCCTGTCTCACAACTCTATGGACTGTTCAGTCCTTGGAAAATCAGTCATTTCTTATTATAAGCAGTGTAACTGCTTTTATTCACATGCCCTCAAGATAATCTCTGGAACAGGATGTGCAACTGATTTAGTTTAACAGTAAAGTGTTCATAAGGAAGCATTCAACAGCAAGGCATTGCAGGAATTGTCAGAGCAGAATAAAAGAAAGGAATAAGTGCAAGTTTGCTTATAAATACACAGCTGAGTGATTTAGTTCCGCATACTCTATATCTATAGAGAATGTGTCAGATTCTTTTCCAAGAGATCCCACTTGTGGTTGTGCTGTGTCCACTTTTCATCACTTCAACACTTGGCAGGACAGCACCTGGCAGGACTTTGGCTTCAAATTGGTCTTTATCTCAGGTACTTTTCATTTCTTCTTTGCCAATATCTACTCATTTGAGAGAGGAAGGAAATTTAAAAAAAAAAAAAATCATCTTGGCTTTTGGACATTTTTTCCTTGTTTTTCTTTGCAAGAAGACTTAAAAGAAGAGTTTGTAGAAAGCATGACTGAAACTCACTTGAAACACTTTCTACTGCAAATGTTGCCATCTCATGGGAAGGAAAGTATGTTAGGAATTCTTTTCCCATCCCACGTGACTGTGGGACAAGCTTCTAAATGCATCAGTCACCATCAACCTGCACTGCTGAAACATGGTGAGATGCACTGTGTCAGGATTCAAGGGAATGAGGAGACCCAACATTTACTGCTAACCAAACTTGACAGAAATGCACATTACGTGTTTTTTAAGTTCAAGGGACTCAGAGTGTGGTCTGTCTAAGGAGAGCCCATGTAACAAGAGCTCTCTCAATGTGGGTAATGAGGGTGGATATGAACATCAGGGCTTTGGTCAAGCAGCCCTAAGTTAATCAGCCAAGCTGAATATCAGCACTCCTGGGTAAAAGCCAGTGTAACCACTGCCACTGAGCCCTCATCAGCATTCTCTTCTGTGCACTCCATCTGATACTCCCAAGATTACCCTGGCCCAAGCAGACAAGACCAAACCACCTTCTGCCCAGAGAGTGCCGGAATCCCAGCCTGCAGTTTCCTGGCTCCCTCCTTTCTCCATCAGCCAGCTCATCTACCCTTGTCATCGAGAAAGCAGGACTGCTTTTCTAAATTCCCACAGCCATGAGACAGAGCAGCCATGAACAACTTCCAGAGCAGAGGGAGACCTGTTTCTGCCCACAGCTGCAGAAGAACAGTGTTTGTAGACACACCATGGCACACGATGTCAAATGCTTCAGTACCCAGCAGGGAGTTTTCCCACTGTCCATCTTAATCCACAGTACTTCCACAGGGGCATATCTTTCCTTAGCATTAGATCAGTCTTCAACTTTGCATGAATTATAAATGATAGGGTCCTTATAACTGAATTAAGGATTATTTTATAGGCTTAGAAATGGAGATGGTCTGTGAAATATATATAGTTTTTAATGCCAAATGCTTTAATACCTATGAGAATGGCTTCTTTGATGAAGTTCTATGATCACTACTGAAGCATTTGAAGCAGCAGCTCCTGGCAACAGTAATTGACAGGGCTTGTTAGAAGGAATTTTAACTAAGTAGAGTAAGAGATAATGATATGTGGTTAAGCAATTTAGGCAGGATATCAGAAGAAATTTCAGAGCGAGATCTATTAGACAATGAAAATATTGTCCAAAGGAAGTGATAAAAGCCACATCACTTAAAATATTTAAAGCTGATTTGTTTAAAACTCTAGAGAGGATAATTATATTGACTCAATCTCCACTCACAGAGAATGAAAACAGCTTCTATTCAGCAGCATGAAATAAATTACTTAACTGGCCATTGTAGCCTCTAACTCAGGTGACTCCATGGTTTTTCTCTTCAGGGGATGCTGTTTCACTCTATATGTTTCTTTTCAGAGAGGAAAAACACTTCTAAAAAGGAATTAATCTGCAAGCTTAGTTTAGACAGTCTCCCCAAACCACTGCTGTACCCAGTGTATCTACATGCAATGGTGTAGTAAGGCTGTAAAAGCAGCAAAATAAATATCCCAGAGTGTGACAGATACTGAACTCCTCACCAAAATGACCAACAAAACCAAAATATAAATAACATGTAACTGAATTTTTACCTCGTCTTCAGATTTTACTGGAACACACACAGTTCTTCCACACGTGGATTTGTAAAACCCCATTGTGCACTATCTGAGGGATTGTCATTGGTATATTCTCCATCAGCACGTTTAATCAACTCATCTGAAGGTGCTTTTTTTGCTTTTGCACAGTTTTGAGTGTCAGTTCTACTGTATGGGTGATTCCAGCTTTGGATCCCCAAGTCACTACAGCACTGATGGAAAATGGTCACCAAAGTGATTTGTAAGTTTCCAGCTTTGAGCCCCACCTAGATGTGCTCTGATGTTTTTTGCAATTATCCCTTCGAGGAAATATGTCAGTGCATTCATTAATGGGGCACTGGTAGGTTCCTGTCTGAGAACAATGGCAACTCTAATTGCAGTACAGGAGCTGTTTGATTCTGCAATAACTCCTCGTGCTGAGGGCTGGTATCCAAATGGAAGGGTTTGATGCAGACATCTGTTAATAAAATATTTCCTACTTAACTTTGATATGGAAATAAACCAGCAAGTCTATTATGTCCTCAACAATCCTCAGGGCAAAAAGTGAAACAAAACCACCCTCCCAACTCTCAGTTTTAACAATACATCAGGGTTTCAGCTATAAGGCCATTTTCCAATGGATTTAAAGGTACAAAGAAAAAAGGATCAACATTTGCTACAGTGCGATCAAATGTTCTCAGTATGATGTGCAACCATCCAAATAAATGTCTGTTCTTTGTAATTTAATTTATATATTCATAATTCTAGAAAGACTTAGGTTCATATTTAACTAAACCCTGGTAGCAATGCATTGATCATAATGAGATTATCCACAGTTTATTGACTTAAGCCTATGCATAAATCTCTACAGCAATGGACATTAATTTTTTGCATAAATGCATTTATATGTTGCACAAAAGTATTTCGGACAGCAGTCTGGCATTTCTACACTTTATTTTCAAGATGATGTTACTTTATTTTGTGCAATTCTTAGTGTTTGTGCATGCATCAACATATGTCACAATATAGTCCCTGTTTAAGGAAAAATGTGTACACAAAAGACAAAAACTATGTAAGTATGTATCCACATACTTCTGACTTAATCACACAGAAATCAAATGCATACATAAATTGAGACACTTACATAGTTATCATAAATATTGACATATGTCTATGTATATATATATATGTATTCATACACACATGGAAAAAAAACGTAACAAGAAGGAGAAGTAGGTGGAGAGCCAGAGCTACATAACACCTCAGAATCCACGCTTCAAATACACAAACACATGGTATTAGCATAGATTTATATTAGAAGGGATTAGGAAGAAAAAGAAACAGTGGATTATCATAAAAGTGTTGAGATTAGTAAAAGAATAAACTGCTAAAAATTGGAACACTTCCCCAGCAATTAGGGGGTATTACTCAGCCCCACTATCTCCTCCATGTCAATGAGTGCAAGGTAAGAAACTCCTTTACAAAAGCTGCCATCAGTCACTCTCAGCCAGTATTTCATGTCTGCAGGACAATTTAATTCTCCAGTGCATGGATTTGCTCTTCGTGCTTTTCTGCTCTAACACATCACCCACCTCCACACCAGAGACGGACAAAGGACAATCCTGCCCCACTGCTCAACAAGTGGCCCCAAACCTTGGCTTGTTTTTCTCTGCAGTATTAAAACAGACCCTCACCAACACTTCTGCAATGTCACTGCGGTTGTGGCACACCCAAGCATGGATATGATCAAAGGATGGCCTTGGTATCAGCTTTCTATGTGAGCTTTCTGACATCAGCTTGTTCTGGAAACTGCATATTCCAAATCTGCCTGGAACACAGCCTGTGCAACTCCACTGGCTCCAGAAGAATTCCAAATATATGTCTCTTTCACAGCTAATACATTTCTTCTGTAGTTAATAATGCTGAAAATTTGCCTACCTAGTGTAAACTAGTAACGGTAATGAAATAATCCACACCAGGTCTCTGTATGATTCCTACTGCTACTATAATAATTATACACTGTGTCTCATCTGAGACACCAACTGACCCTGTTCTTTGACACTCTGCAATTTGTCTGTACAGGAATGTCTGATCAGAAATCTAAATCCAGCCCTTTTGATGGGCACAAGGACTTAAACCATCATAGATGTATTTTTCCCCAATATCTTCTGGAACAGTAATTATCTGACCTGTTTAGAGGATTTCTAAAAATATTATTTTGAGGGAATTCACAAGCTATTTTGTGGAGATCATAAAGAGTTATAAAGGCTCAATTTTCTGCTCATATATGGCATTAGAATTTGCAGTAAAAACACTTAAGTTTGGGCATCACATCTGTATAAAGCATGAATATTACAGTACTCTATTTAGCAGTGTGGATGCCAGAACAGTACCTATTATCTTAAATTAAACATCAGTATTGGCACAGTGTAGAGGTCTTCAAAATGAACTTTAGCCATCATAGTTTTGGAACTGCACTATGAAATTGCTTTCATGTTTTTTAGCCTTAAGGGTTCATAGTTATGTTTTTCTTTCCACACTTAGAAGAGCAAGGAAGTTACCTTTAAAAAAATAAAATAAGAACTAGGAATCTCTTGTAATTCATGCTCTAGGAACCAGAATTATTTTTTAAAATCCCAATTTTGTGAGAACTGGCAGCTCCGAGTCTGGATGAAAATTGTCCAGCACTTCCTTCAGTAATTGTATAATTTTTAAAAAAAAAAAACTCATTTATTTCCGCAGAGTTTGGGGAAGTACAAAAATGCCTGACATTTCTGGCCTAAGAGCTTGAGTGTGCTGTTTGAAGTGTGATTATTTAAGAAGCTGTCTTAAACCATTTTTAGATTTTGGCATACAGCATTGGGCTGAACTATAAATTTTCCTTTCCCTTACTTTTCTTTTGAGCAGCAATTTGTGTCAGCATAAAGCCACAAGGGTCTGTAAAACCCATAAGTTCAAGTGTGGCCATGTGTGTTAATTGGCGAAGTCAAGGAAGACAAACAAAATAATATGCAACAGGGACAGGATACTTCTTGAATTCTAGAAATGGCCAGAAAGGCATTAAAATATATATGACTCCCATTGGTCTCTGCACATCAGTGTGGCAAATCCAGAATTCCAGCACTCTCCGTGTTAACGGGCACTCGCTGGTTTGTATTTGTATAAATCTTATCTTTGATTTACACTTTCAAAACACAGAGAAAAGGAACTACTGCATGAATTACGGTTCAGTTTTTCCACTCCGTACTTAAAGGAGTTAGATATAAAATCTTATATGAAACAGCTTTAAAAACAAGACTTCCTACTGAACTGAGTTTCACCGCTCCTTCCCAGTCACAGCTGAGCGAGCTGTACTCACTGAGGAGTGTGGGGTTGCTTCATGGGAGAAAGTGCATTGGAAGGCGAGGCAGAACCTAAATTAGATCCTAAAGTAGAGTATTTACTGGAGTCAACCTGTGCCATTCAGAGAACAAGCAGTGGTAGGCACACACTGTGGTGGCTTGGTCATACAATGGGGTACAGCCTTTGAAGGGTATGCCCAGTTTATCCCCAGGATTCTCTCCTGGCATCCTTTCAAGGAAGTTGTTCCCTAGTTGCTATTCTGTTTGGTCAGGTGGAGCCCTATCCTGTGAGACCCCTGAGGGATGCCCAGAACAGTTCCCTGCTCAGGGAGAGGGTCCTTGCCTGGCTGATACAGAGCCCTCTGCTGTGGCTACCAACACCTCATCTCCCTGTGCAATTCTAATTGCTGTTTTCTGAGACACTTTGAATCAACAACCCATAACCAGCCAGGTAATTATGTTTCTTTCTGAAGATTTCTGGGCTGTTCACCAGCCAAGATTTACCATGTCACTCTCCCGAACTGCTGGCCCCTGTGGAAGATCAGGGTCATGAGAAATCTAAGCAGAGAGGAATAGCTGAATTCACTCTTTACAATGGCTCTTAACAGTTGGCTTTGGCTGTGGCCTGAAATGGGCAGCCAAGAGCTGCTCCAGGAAAATCCTCTCTAAAGCTTCCCCCATTGCAGACAGGTGGCAGCTGCAATGCAAAGGCCCCTTTTTGGGCTGAGAAATAGACCACATGGGAGCCTACATTTAAAAATTTTAAATGTCCTTTTTTTTCTCCTTTTGCTGTTTCTGAAGCAACAGCTGCTTCAGCTGAGCTGCTGTGTTCAAAACTCTCAACATCCTTCTCATAATAACAGATGCATTATTGAGCATTATGAAAGAGTCTCTCCAGGGGAACAGAGCCGGCTCTTGGGGTGCCAAGAAACACAGATATTAGTAAAAAGACAGATGATTTGTGAATTTGAAACTGCCTGGTTCTGTCTCTCACTGTGTTAATAATGAATTCATTACAGACGAGCTGAAGTTCTCCCCCCCATCCATGTGAATCACCTTTTCTTGTCTGGCAACCCAGCCCTTACTAATAAACCCAGTCCTGATCTGAAATTATACAGATCTTGGAGACACTGTCTGTTTATGTAAACAGCCATCAGACTCATGTGCAACCCAAAAGTTTACACTGTGCCTTCTGTGCTACCAACTTCAGGTGGTTCCAGACTGTTCCACCTGAGCTGAGGAAAGAAAATACGGCTGCGTGGTCTGAGCAGTTTGTTGTCAACCAGTGCTCCCAGCCTGAATTATGGGCAAGGATGGTCAGGTAAAAGAGAGGATGTTCAAGAATTGCTGTTCTTTTTGACCAAGGATACTGAATTACTTGCTGACTTCGCTCCCAGGGTTTACTGGGAGGCTGCAAGGCACAACCATGGCAGGGCTTAATACCCTACAATTCTCTGAGCTCCACAGAGCAACAACATCAGAACAATGCAGTCCCTTAGCATGGGAGGTACAGAACCACCTTCTATAGAAGATGCACTGGTCACTGAGCAGCAGCATCAGATAAGAAAGTAGATTCCACATTGTTAGGAGATTCTGAAGTACTCTGCTTCCATCCTGCCACTGGACGTTTCTGTAATGCTCCTCCCATGGAGAAGAAGAAGCCAAGTGTGACAGATGAGAGGGACACAGGGCTCACACAAATGGGTAGATGAAAGATAGTTGCAGGAACATTTTAACAGGAAAGAACTATGGAAAAAAGTTATTTGTGTACATTTTCACAAAATGAAGTTTATGCTGTTTGCAGAACTCCGGTTACAAAACACAACAGCACCATTCTCTTGAAGAGCAAGTGATGAAAAAGGACAAACTTCACCCAGCAAGTGATACTGCTCTTTAACTTTAGCTAAAGAACTGCTTCATTCACCTCCAGCGTAGCTTGCCAGTCCTAATATTACTAATATTCCTAATATTCCCTTAGTGAATTGACTATGTCTATTCTCTATTATAAGCAGACTACAACAGTCAAAATAATAAAAGGTACTACAAAACCAAATGGTCCAACATCAGGAAAGGATTTGTGGCAGGGATGCGTTGTCACTCCCTCAGCTGTGCTGACACTGCGTACAGCAAAATGGAATGTACATTGACCTTGATCATTAGATTATGGAGTGTGGCTCTGAGGAAACAAGGGAGTGGTCTTGGGTACAGGAGGAGGAGGAGGAGGAAGAGGATGATATCTTCCCTAATTGCTCACTTGGAGGAACAGGTTGGGATCCTTGTGAGAGAAGTGTCTAAGTTTTCATGGTGTCTGGACCACACATATAATGTGATCCTTTTTGGTTTTCCTTCTTTGAAAGTGGTGAAGTCCAACAACAATGGACAGTAGTGAAGTGTCTGGGAAGGAATTTCAATACTCTGTTTTCCCAGCACATAAAGATAAGAGATGTACCAAAATACTCAGGAAATATAGTAATGACCCATGAAAACTGTGAAAGACAAGTGGGACAATTACAGTACTTGTTCTAGAATTTCTTTGGCTTTCTTGATTCCCTGAAGAAACAAACAGGTATAGGCATGACAGAAGGGAATTTTATGAATTAGGAAGGGCAGGTGGGAGGGTATATTAGGTCAATAGTGTAAGGAAATAGATAAAGAGTGCTCAGTGGAAAAGAATAATCACCTTAAACCTTAGGTAAAATCCTAAATAATGTATAACCTCTGGTCAGTTGGGGTCAGCCGTCCTGGCTCTGCCTCCTTCCAACTTCCCCCTGTTGATGAGGTGGGGTGAGGAGCTGGAGAACCCTTGACACTGTGTATGCACTGCTGAGCAAAACAAAACCATTCCTGAGCTACCAACACTGTTCCACATTTCTTCTGTAACCTGCACATTAGTGAAACATTTGATCAAGTTAAATGGAGCTGAGTGGAGCATGGCTATGAAGTTCACTTAAAGCCACTTCAGACTGATAAATCTATCTAGATATTATTCTTGGCTAACTTGGGGACCTGCAGGGACAATTCTGGAACATAAAGCCATATTAGTACTTTGAACACAATCAGTGTGGATTATATACCTTTTAAAACTGATTAGAGCTTTTGTCTGACCAACAAAAATGTTTTACTTATTTTTATGACCATTCAGATCATTATGGTCATTCTGATCCCTAAGTACCATTTACAGAATATCTAGGGAAAAAAAAGCAACAAAAAAAACCAAAAAACAAAACAAAACAAACAAACAAACAAACAAACAAAAAAACAAACCCAAAGCATTTGGATCTGGGTATTAATAACATAGAGCAAGCTAAAATAAAAAAGGCAGTGTTAGAGAAACATGGTTGTGATGACACTTGCTTCTTATTACATTTTTAAGAAAAAAAATTATTACTGCATCATTTCCAACTACAAAATAAAAGCAATCTTTTAGGATCCTGATGTAGTCAGACCATGTTGCTAATATTTTGAAAAAAGCTCTGTTAGATCAAAATTATAACATGTATTACACTTGATATTTAGCATGCAGTGTTGAAAAGTTTTGATTCACATTTTTAGACTGAAATTCTCTTCTCCTCAAGTGATTTTTCTAACTCCTTTTGAAGGTCATAGCAGCATGGAAGCAAGTTGGCCTGAGTCAGCACAGATAGTAGCTGTATCACTCTTCACACTTTAAAGTCTAACTCATGTCTTTTTTCAATTACAGAAAAAGAGTTCACAAATGCTTTTTCAACATATTGCGTTTCAGCTTTAAAAATAAGCCGTCAGATATATGCCCTTCTGAAAACACAAAAAGGAGATTTCAGTTCAAAATGAAAAACCCATCATTCCAGTTAATAAAAAACACTTGTTAAAGCAAAGATGAGCCTTGGTGGAAATGTAAGTTTAAAATTATTTGGACTAAATGTATGTGTAATAAAAAACCTCCCAACAGAGAGGATACATTTTTACAACGTATTCCTGTCATTTCTTGTTTTCTAGAGTACAGAAGCACTTGTACAACTTTACACAGAGCAAATCTCCTGGCAAACTACTCTGTGCACTCATTCTGAAAGCTAATGTAGCAACACAGCTCGGGGCTGAGAGAAAAACACACTTCCAGCCACTAACCTAATCCACAAGCTCTTTTCAGTTTATTGCCATTTTGCTAATTAGAAATATTTCTATTTCTAAGATGGTGAATGAGAATGTGGTTGCGAAAAGCCGTAATTGCTATTATGAATAACTTGGTTAATTTTAAAAGGGGATTTCTAACAACTTCAGTCCAAATGCAGTGTTATTGTTAAAACACACAGTAGTTTACTTAAATGCTTATGCTGGCATAAACATATCTGCTAATGTGTTTTTCCAGGATTTGACCCGTGATAGTCACACAAATTGTTTATTCAATTCACTTCATTTATTAGAATGCTTGAATTTTGGTGTTATCTCCTCTCCAGTACCATCAGTACTTATGCTCAATATTAACTCTTCTTCCCTTTTGTTTTTCTTCTCTTGTCCCCATTAAATCAAATTAAAGCAGCATAATAGAACACAAGGTCATTGATGGTCCTTCACCCAAAGACTAAGACCTTCTTGCAGCATTGGCAGCGAGAGACCCTTCCCAGACAGATTGTTCCAGGAATCTTCCATTCTTTCCATCCTAAAAGTGGAACACAGGACCAAGCCTCCTTGAAGCAGCAGGAAGCTCCTTCCCAGCTGCTAAGATGGACAGGGATGCAGCAGGGGACCCCACTCGCTCCAGCAGCTGGGAAATATCCATTTGGGCGTGTGGGTTGGCCTCGTGTGACTATTTGTGGAATCTGTCTATGTGCAGCTTATAAATTCTGCATTGATATTTTGAAGCTGCTGTAAAAATTCTTGAAAACTGGAAGGCCAAGGTGGCCTGAATCCAGAGAGCTTCAGTGGGCTGACTTGACCTCTGAAGATCCCCTGCATTACCCACGTGGGCAGCCTATGGACATGCTGCACAGCTCACTCATTGATGTGACGTGGTTGCATCAAGTTCAATGCTCTGTGTGCTCTTTTGTCACCAAAACCTGCCAGGTGCCCTCAAAATCAGGGCCAACAACGTGCTTTTTGGCACAGTAAGTGTCTTAAGCAGATGAGGTCAAAAATGCTGGTGCTCAGAGGAGATAAGTGAGAAGAGCCTTTTGTTTTTCAGTAGGATCCTGCATCGGGAACAACTCTCTCTTGGCAGTAGGTGCACACACACTCTGTGCTACATGCCCCAGAGAAGGGGTGATGTAATGCTTTTCCCATTCATGAAAGGATTATATGGAGTTGTATTAGAAAAGCTTTACTGTGTGGTGAGTTCCCCAAACACACACTCATCAGAAGGGAATTCCTGGCACTCGGGCACTGACACAGAGAGCAGGGAGGGCAAAGGTACACGAGGGGCTGCGACTACTCTCAAGTTAAAACACACACTTTGACCTTGAGTCTCTTGAAGGACTCTGTTTTTATCAAAATCTCTTTTATTTCCAACCATCTCCACATTTATCCACCCCCACCTTTGTTAGGTTCAGCACTTTGTTGATAAGGGAATGACAACCCAGGTAATCCTACCTCTTCTCTGGTCACTCCACATTGTTGCAGTCAGAAGCTGTTGATTTATTCAAATCTACCCGGCTTTGTAATGTTCTTTGTCTGGGTCTGTCTTTCTCCTGCCTTTCAAAGCCCAGTTATCTATTTATCACTCTGTCTCAGGTCCCAGGCTTTCAGGAAGGTCTCTGTCAGGCAGAAACCACCTTTGACTCCAGAAAGTGCTGAACACTCTAAAGGCAATTAACAAAATGAATCTTTGATCCTTTGGGGATTGCATTGTTGTGAAAATATTAAAATTTTGTAAAATAGGAGATTGAAAATTTTTTTCATCAAAAAATACAGCATAGATGTCCAGTTGTATGAAATCTCCCCAGCTCCTTACAGATTACTGACAGGAGTCTGTATTCACCTGTCTGAGTAACACTGCATTTAAGATGACGAACAGAGACATAAGAGAGCCTACTTTGATTTTTCACTTAAACTGAACTTTTTACTGTCTCTTTATAACACACAGGTTTTATAATTTCGTTAGTGAATAATAAAGAATTCTTCCTGTAAGAACAGTTTTGGCTTCAGCTCCATAGTGACAAACCACCAACAATACCTCTAATAAAATACTGTGGGGGTTTTTCTCACAGTGCCCCTTAATTTCAAGGGTACACTCAAGGAAAGATATTAGCCTCATCTTTGTTCAGATCATCTTGAATAAAAATACTGTAATCAATCCTCCTGTGCGTTTCAATTCACAGTTTTCAAAGAAAAGGACTGGTTTACATTTAAATATTTCGGATTTATAGACATACTGAAAACACATTGCAGAGATTTATTGCTGTTTTTTTCTTGCTGGTCTTATAAAGATGGGTCTGTATTGCCGACACCACAAAGATGTAAACACTCTGGATAAGAAATAAAGAGCAACCCCCACCAAGAATGAGATCCAAGCCACAAGACCTATAAAAGGGCTGTGGGTGTTGCAATGTTAAAAGCATTCTTGTTTGTAGACTGCTAAACTTGTTTTAGCAAGGACTTGAAATGGACTTCTAAAAGTTCATCATATGATGTGCGCAGTGTATAGTGCTGTGTCCATAACCTTTGAGAAGAATATTAAGCAGTTTCATTTAAAAGGTTGTGTACAAACAAATTCTACATGGCAGGTCCCTTGCTTTTTGCTTTTTCTATTAATATTTTTCTCTCTATTATTTATTTTTTTCTTTCATTATCTGTCTTTTCCCTCTTAAAGCACATCTGAGAGACTTTCTGTGCTCATTCCTTCTCCTCTTGTATCAAGGTTGAATCTGTGCCTGGCACAGTGACTGGGAGCACAGTCTCACCCTGAGTACACCTGAGTGTCCAGGCCATGTGCAATAGCCACTAGCACAGGACAGAGCTTCTTCACCATTTCAGAAAAGGTCTGCACTTCACCTTGAAAAAATATACGAATGGGAAGGTATGTCCCCACAGGTTATGCATTACTTTTGCTTTATGAATATTGAAAAGATTAGTGATCATGCAAATGCCTGAGGCAATGTGTGTAAAGATGAAAAGAGGTAGAAGAAGAAAGGGGGAAAAAAGAGGGGACAGAAAGGGGGAAAAAAAGATAAGTCTTATTAAGAAAAGTTGATTAATGAACAGACCTTTATTGTTTCAGGGATGGCTCTTGAAGAAATAGGTTCAAAAAGAAGCAGCATAAGATCTAGTACATTGTTGGTGCTCTTCTCCTTCTGGGCTCATGAGGCTCCAGTGTGAAGGGTTTATCCTGTATATTGCTCCTGTCCTGGAAGATTTGGCTCCTGATTAGGAGCAACTGGAGTTCTCTCGGACATGCCAAAGGAACAAGGAAGAAGATTATGTTCAAAGACTGTGACTAGCTTTATAAATAGCCAGCTGGTAGGGAGGAAGAAAGGAAGAGCCTTTAGCTCTGCTCCTTTAGTTTCACTAGGGAGATAGACCAGCACTTCAAGTAAACATCATCCCCTGCCTCAGTTTCCATAAAAACAAGGACAGCACTTTGAGAGCAGTTCTTGATGCAGTTGCCTTGGCACTAGAATTGGTACAGTTCTTTATCTGCTGCAAGTGAATGGTTCTTCTTGCAAAGGACTCCAATATTTTGTGTTCAGGACTGTGTCTATTCTGGTAACTACCATCTCATCTGAAGATTTATGGAAGGAAATGGCATCTGCTACATGTCAAGCAAAACTATGGGCCAACACTCTGATTTAAAGATGATGCCTTGTGCTGTGTAATACTAAATAATGTCATGTGTCTGACATACCCATCAAAGCATGTGAGACACACCCTATAACATGGTTTGAATTAATTTATCCTTATGGAGAAAAAATTATTTCCTTGCTTCTGAGAGTTTTTTGCTATTATTAAGGAACTGCCTGGGCCAGCCTTTCCTTTAAATGAAGCTCATGCTCATTGACCTGGTCCTGGGGAGGAGGTACATCTGGCCACAGGTTCTGCCTGCCTGCCAATACCATGCTGACATCTCAAAAGTCAGGACAAGGCAAAGAAAGGAAACACTTAATGATTTGCATTTTGCTTGGTTTTCAGGGAAGTCATAGAAGTTCAGGAAAACCTTGGAGAGGATGGGGTGGCCACTGACTGCCAAATTCAGTCTGCTTCTCATGGCTCCTCAGAACATTCCTGCTCAGCTGTTTGCTTACCCCTTCAAAGTGCTTCTGCAATATAGTGCAACACAGGTACCATTGTTCCTGTTATCTGTAGGATAAAACTGTTTGAAAACTTCAAAAAGAACACTGGTTTAAAAACCCAAAGCTAAAGCTCTCAGTCCCAGTGCACTTTGGGCAAAGAGACGCAGGGCTGTTATCACAAAGGTACTTCCTCTGCCTGGGTTTTACAATGCATGCTTGTGATATATTGAATTATTCACGTAATTGACTCCACTGTAGGGTACTACAAGGTTGAAAATTACCCTTATACTTTGATCTTTAGACATTACTCGTTGTAATCAGGGGTACAAATGCACTTGCAGGAGCACAGAGGCAGTAAGACCCTGTGGACTACGTGGTGAGCCCCTGCAGGTGACAAGTGAACAACAACTCCTGTCATTTAAGGTAGGTGCCCCTACACTGACCAGCCTGCTTAACCAAGACCCTGGATTCTGTACAGAGTTTAGAAATTAGTTACTTGTGCAATAGAAACCATTAGTACTGTGTGGACTCCCTCCTGCCCACTAAGGAAATAATTCAAATATATATTTCACAAATTAGACTTGAATTACAGTTCTGGCTGAAGAAGGAACTGCATACCCAGCCCCAAGCAGAAAACTGAGGTTCCTCTTCTGAAGCTTTGTTTCCAGAACTTCTGATTGCCCATGAACCCTGGAAGTTCCTGTCACTCCTGAAGACCTACCCTTGCATGGAACTGAGGAACTCTGTTTATATCCTGAAGTTTTAATATATAGGAAAATATTTCAAATACTGCAGTGTTTTGAACATCAAGACCTCACTATTGTCCTGTTCTTACTGAATAATTACTGATAACAAAGGAGCATTCAGCGGGCATTACAGATTTTATGACACACACCAAGCAGTACAGAATACCCATCCCACTGGGGCCATATTAATAGCATGAATAATTACATGTTCCTGAGCTATAATAAAATCAGTTATAACATACCATGTGAAACACAGAAATATGACTCTGCCATTGATGAAGCAGAAAGAATTGCGTTGAAAATATGGTGTAAACAAAATGGGGCTGGACCTTGGTGTGACATGACTCTTAACTCTGAATGTTAAGAGAAGGCTGAAGACTCAGATTCTTCCCCTAATTTTCCTCCTTTTGAGCTCCATAGGGGCATAAAGAGCTTTTTGAAGCCCTGAGACCTAGAAGATGAAGCCTCCCTTAATGCAGACCCTATGACAACTAAGAATAAAATGATCTGATGACTCCCTTCCAGAAGACAAAAAGCCAGGAGTGATTATTTCAGAAGCTGGGCATCAGCTGGCAGCAGAGGCTGGATGGAGAGAGGGAACCCTTAGGAAAGGGGAGTTGATGTATCCTGGGGAAGCTTTCTTGAGGCTGGCTTTTTGGGAGTGACCACAGAGGGGAGATTCCAAACACAGTTTAAAAGCACTGAAACCTTTCAGCATGGGCTGTGCAGTCTCTGCTTCACCTCTCAAAGCAGTGGTCAGTTAGAACAAGTTTCTCCAGTTCTTCATGTAAAGAAGAAAAAAAAATTTACATATGCTATTTTTTATTATTAATTTTATTCCTGTGCAGTGTTACAAACCAACCATTACTCTCCTCAGTAACTTTGAAAAAAAACCAAACATAGTTATTGTAATTTCTGTGGTAGTCTCATGATTTGGGACAGACTATCCCAAAGGTACCCAAGACACAGATGGATTTGTGTCATTCTGCACTGACTAATCACTGCTCCTGTCTGACGGCTCTGATATTTTACAGCTAAGGTGGCAGTTTGACTGAAATAATTCAGTCTTATTCAGCAAGGGCCAAAGACTTACAAATGCTCACTTCCTTCTTTGTACCATAAATGAGCTAACTGTAATGACCAGACTTAGTGTTTCCCACTGACAAGCCTAATCCTTACACATGCACTTTAGCTTGCCCATCAAGTCAATCCCCATGAAAACCCAAGTTACATTTTCCCATCAATATCAGTGACATGATCAAATCTTTTCTGGTACTTATCTTTGCAATCAGGTTGTCATTCCTGAAATGTCTCTCATACTTTCCCACAACAAAGACAATCAACAAAGAAGCTTGAAAAAAATCACTGTTTGATGAGTACAGATTTGCCTGTATCTTTTAAAGTTAGCTTATCCACTAAAGCTGTAATTAATTCTTAAACATGATTGTGTTTTTTCTTCTGATCCCAGCTTAAAGCCAAATCTGTGCAATAGGACCAGCCACATGAAAAATCCTTCAGCTATTCAACTAAAAACATACTAAGTCCACATTTTAAAATATGAAATTCAGAAAGATGTAATGACTACTACATGAACAGTACAGAAGTTCATTTCAACTCAAGTAGCTATAATTTACATGGCAAGTAACCTAATTACACTGTGCTTTTTAGTAATGTATTGTTCTATGACCTTTTTGATTGGACTAGGAAACATTAGCAGTCACAATGTTAAATGCTAAATCACACTGGTGAGTGATAAGTGAGTCATTCTGAAAGGCCATAAGAAATATCAGTGGAAAAACAGTAAAAAGCTTGAACTCCAAAAGCCTTCTGTGATTCACACAAAAAACTGCACAGCAAAATAGCTCAGCTGTGAATACAGGAATTCTCTGCAAAGATCTTTTGTAAAATTCCAATTAACTTAACATCTTAGGATTTGCTGACTGAACTCTGGTGTCTTTTAATTAATTCCATGAGGCTAAGAAAATTAAAATATAGCTTTTGTTTTATACTTGGTACTAGAAGAAATCTAAGATTCTCAAACTGAAATACAATTATACCAAGACTCCAAAATGTTCCTTAAGCAGAATCTGCTTTTAACAGGCATGTTAAAGACCTAAAATCACACAAATGCAGAAACAGGCTGCAATGATACGGCTGGGCTGAGGATTTTATTGGAGTGCCTTTGCCACAATTTTAGGACCGTTTAAGGATAACATCTCTCAGCTACTGTTTCCTCATGTTTAACATCTAAGCTTATACTTGGCAAAATAAACACAAAATGTGAGTTTTTCTTGCAAGGAGAATTATTTGCAAGGAGTCTCAGGGAGACTGGTGAAATCAAAGCTCATTAGTATTTCCTGCCTTTGAACATAACTAATGACAGGGTTCCAAAGGCTGACAGATCTCTGAATGGATGGCAACAATAGTCATTGTCATCTCGGGGTTGTGCAGGAACCATCTTGAAAATGGTCCAAAGAGTAGGGAAAAAGTTTATACTTCTGCAGAGTGGACATGAAGACTCAGAGAAGCCTGTGTTAGCCCCTTGTCTCCAATTTTCTGCCCTGATTAATTACAAAGACTGCTAATTGTGTACTGATGTTAGTTAAAACCATTTGGCATTTGGTATCTGTCTAGTCATGTCAAAATAAAAAACTTTCTGTGTAAATGTTGGGTCAAAGAAAGTACCATAGTGTTTTTCCCTCATTCAGTTTTGTTTGTAAATCCTTTAAAAAACTACAAGTATTTGTATTTGTACCACATTGAATGTGACTGCAATGGGTTAAGAAAACACAAATTAGAGGGGAAAAAAAGTAATTATAAAAATACGGAGTGGAAGTGATGATTTCTACATGTCATTAATCTATGGTGATTCTGCCACAGTTTGTAAACAATGAAAGGATCTGATTTTCAGCAAGTTGGCTATTCATGTGTTGCACATCTCAGTCCTGTTAACTGTTGTTACACATCAATACACTAATAAGAAGTTAAATTTTGCCTTCCTTTCCCTGCCTGGCAATACTGACTTCCTTACCTAGAGCCTCCCAGCCATGTCACAGCCACTGCCCAGGCCCTGACAGGACCAGCTCTGTGACTTACAGCCCACTGACTCACAATTTCCAACTCACATTTTTACATTGTTTGCCTTTTCACTCCTGCTTTTACACAGACTGATTGATTAGATGATTGCTCCACGCTGGCTCACACATCTGGGAGTCCCACATCTGGATATGTTCCCACTTAGTGCACGTTCCCCAGAGCCATCTTACAGTGTCAGTGGTGAACTGCCTTTGCCTCCTAACCCACGGCTTGAAATAATCCAGAAGTTGCTGAGTCCCGTGGGCGGTACCTCAATAATTGCTTTACCTCCAAACTTAGGGTTTCATTTAGTGTTACTTCCACGAGTGTGAGTCAGTTAAATGAGCACTAAACTACTACTGCTAAAGCCACAAGTTTCTTAATTGCAAGATTTGGGGATCCACCACAGACACCTTTGGCCCACCACCTTCAGACCTACTGCAAACTACATGGGGACATAATGTGTAAGAACTGATTTATCATAGCTTAAAGGACTTAAAGCCAAGGTTTAATAGCCATTTTCCAGTGTGACAGCAAAGCACAGCCTAGAACTAAGTGCCTTGCAGAATTAGTGCATGTAAGTCTGTAAAGGTGCTTGGTTCGTCCAGTCTCCCCTGTGGTGTTTTTCTCAATGTTCAGCTACTGAGGGTTCCAAGAAAACTATGAAGCAAAAGACTTCAGCTAAATAAGCAGGCTTGCTGTCCAATGAAAACTACCTTCTGCAGTTCTCAGCATCCCTCAGACTCGAAGAGACCATCATCCCACAATTGTCCTGCTTCCACAAAGCACCTGGTTTCTAGAAAAGCCTTTTTCTTTTTAGTAAACATCTTCATTTGGAGATAAAAGCATTAGATTTTATTACTCCCCTCTGAACTTTTCAAAACGAGCTTGTGTTCTGACACTGCCCAGAGCCTTTTTCCCTCCAGCCTCTGCCACAGAGCTGCTGCCAGGCAGGACTGGTCCTGTCACCCTCCTGCCATTGCTAAGGTCATGTCAGCCACAAGAAGCCATCATGATTCCCTTTGGTCCCTTTGCCATTTCCCATACAAGAAAAAATCCTGCTTTGAGCTGAGTCAAGAGATCTTTTTGCCCTCACTCGCAGTTAGTTCAGGAAAGGGAAATGTGGCCTGTGCTGCTCACTGAGCTCCACGTGGGATGATGATGACTGCAGATTGAGATGCACGGGAGGGCTGGCATTTATCAGCTGCAGGAACTGCCTCGTGAAAGAAGCTCTTTGATGGAATCTCAAAATGATTGATTGATAAAACAAAGGGACAATCCAAACACAGATCCTAGAAGTCACAGAGACAACACGATCTGCTCACAGTGTCTTACAATTAACAGCAAGGAGAGAGATTTCCATAGAGCTGCAGAAAGGTACCAGCAGCTCATGCTGATAGCAGAATACTCATTATCTGAGGGCAGGTCAAGGAAAGTGAGGCCCAAAATACTTGAGTTTAGACAGCTGAGAGGACTCAGATAAAATATAAGCACAAAACTGTAGTAGAGCAAAGGAAGTATAAAGCGGATTCTGGTCAGAGAATTATTTATTATGTTGTGGGAAGGAGCCTGATTGTTTAAAGGTGTTGTCTCCCTATTGTATTGCAAGTCATCACAAGCAATCTGGAGGGGCTGCATTTCTTAGTCCTTCAGGAGCATTTTGGGAGCATTATCTGTAAGACATAAAAACTGCACTGGACTGCTTAGCTGAAGCTCTTCATCTACAGTTTGTTGCCCTGAATTGAGGATAATCAAGTAACAGCTTTCAGATGAATATCAACCTTATGTTAAGTAAATATTGTTTCCACAGAACAACTGACTGAAGACAAAAGATTTTATTGTTTTAAAGCAAGCCAGGTTAACTGAATAAGAGGATTTGGATTATATTTCATGTCTCACCAAGGTACAGATAATGAAATTCTGTTCCTTCAGTTCCAAATCTATGCCTCTTACGATTAAAAGCAAGGATTACCATTTACCACAGCTGAGTGGATCACGCTAACAAGGAATATAAAAACTTTGGAGCTCATCAACTTCTAAAGTAAAGTGAATAGAATATGTACATACTGAAAAAAATACATAGAAAATAAATCTAAACAAATTTTGTGATGCCTTCTTCTGGCCCCTTTCTGTGGGTGTGATTGTATAAACATGACTTAGCTCTGAAAGACTATTGAATCATAAAGGGATCTGATTTTCAAATTATCTCTATTCATTAATTAAAGATTTTAACCTCAATTCTTGCTCCCAGATTCATCAGGGAACAGATCTGATAAACAAACTGTCTACCTGTTTTCCTGCTGTGTTTTAAAAAAATCTCCAAGGAGATAAACAGCTTAGTCGGATGTGTCCAAAACAGGCCATGTCTCGTAAATGCCTAAGGACAGAGGCAGACACTCAGATACACAAACTCCATTTGGCACACCTCAGAGGAAGGGAAAGGGCCAAAAGTACTGTAAGACACCATTGTTTTTCCCCAGAACAGGTGGGGTCCCCAAGGGGTTCCTGGAGCTGTCTAGAAGGAACTGTAAGATGCTCTAAATTCTGGCTGTTGGACCCCAGGGCCACACCTGCCTCTGACAGCCGGCAGCACAGCCCTTTCTTCCCTCCTTCCTCACGGAATGGCAGGAGGAATTTGTTGGCAAGGAAACACCATTCGAGTGCTGCTGGAGAAATCATGGAGTGCAGCCAGGTCCTTGTCCAGGAGCCTCCCCTGGCACAGCCGGCACACCTGACAGGCTGGTCATTCAGACTGGGAAAGACCTGGGGCTACGGGCAGTGTTGCTGGTGACACTGGGGGAAGTCTAATCCTTCTGCTCATGTGGTTTTCTACTCATGTGCAACACACACCCACCCTCCTGCATGGGACACACAGCCCAGTTGTAGCTGTAAGGTCTGCAGGAACAGGGAAAGCACTTACTGACACGATTTCCTTCCTTACCTTCTGATCCCCTGGCAATCCCCTTGCAATTATCAGCCAACTCATGTCACTTAGCAAAAACCATAACCTTGAAGCAAGGCATTTCTGGAAAACACTTTACACCATTCATTACATGCAGAAGCAGGCTTGGCACACTCAAAAGCTGAAAGGAACTGTAGCAGCTACCACCTTATAACAACTTAAAGGATGTCTGTGCTGAAATGCTAAATTACACCTCAAACACATGACAATAAAGACACCACAGTCCTTAGTGCTTCTCGGTTTCCCATCTGTTCAAACAGTACCCAGTCCACTGAGGTGCATAAATGCTCCTGGTTTCCACGATTATGTTCATCTTTCCAGCCCAAGGAGTGTGTTTAATGGTTTGAGTGGAACTGGGTAGCCCTTACTGACTGCTCAGGTGCTTTACTTGCAGGCCAGTGCCAGTGCCTGATACCAAAAGATTCTTAGAAAACCTGGAATTTTATGGAACAGGTCCTAAGGGAGCTGACTTGGAAGGATGCCCTCCTTGATCTGCTGCTTGTCAACAGAGCAGATCCCATCAGCAAGGTGGAGATTGGGGCCATCCTGGCCACAGCAACCACGAGGTGATTGAGTTTAAAATCTCTGGTGACAGGAGGAAAAGTGCCAGCAAAACCTCTGGCCATGAGGGGAGCAGAATTCAGGCTGCTCAGGGAAGTAGTGAGGAAGGTCCCTTTGTTTTTGCAGGTGACAGTGTCCATCAGTGCTGGTCACTTTACACACATCACCTCCTAAGGGCACAGGAGATGGAAATCCAGCAGGCAAGGCAAAAGGTGGCTTGGATGAGCAGGGATCTTCTGCTTGGAAATCAGGCAAAAAGGGAAGGTGTGTGCACAGTGGAACCAAGGTCAGGTGGCACGGGAAGAACTCACAGATGCTGCTCGCCACTGCAAGGAGAAAATCTGTGCAGCCAAAGCTCAATTGCAGACGAAGCTGCCCAGAAATATGGGGGACAATAAAAAGAGCTTTTTCAAGCATATGAATGGCAAAAGGCAGTGTAGAAATAACATCATCCTGGTACAGGATGAGGATGGTCACGTCACAAACAGGGACCTGGACAAGGCAGAGGTGTTTAATGCTTTCGTTGCCTCTGTCTTCAACGTGGACAACAGCCCAAGGCAGTCTCAGTGCCCTAAGCTGGAGGACCACACTTAGACAAGCATTAGGTCAGACTGGTGGGCACTGACTGCCTGGTGACACAGCACAGACAGTCCACACTAAAGCATTCTGTCTCCTGTCCTGCAGAGACAGTTCCACAAGTGGCACAGATCACTGCCACGTTACCCTGCAGCCAAAAAAGGCACATCAGGGAGATCTGACAAGCCAGCTCAGAGCAGGGACTGCCAGCAGGTGCAACACACAGGGCCATGCAGTGCTCTCAGGTCCTACGTGCACTCTCACGCATGTGAAGATGTGCACAGACTTTTCACTGATGCCCAATTTGAATTGTAGTTCCTTTGAAATTTTAATTTTATCATCATTCTTCTTTCCTATTGTTTAAAAATTATTAATAGATGAGAAATAACGATCGCAACATGAGGGTAACTGTTTGTTCTAGCATTAAAATAAAACTGAACAGGGAAAAATTCTTCATTAGTAAATTAACATGGTGAAAAATGCCAACTCTATTGTTTTCAATGAGGTTCATTTAGTAAGTTCAACCTCCACCCTAAACATATACCTTACATCTGTTTAATTTAATGAGAAAAGGCAGACAGTGTTAATTACTTTATGATGGCTGTTCTGCACTGTGGCTTTGGCAAGTGAGAAAAGACAAATTCCCATCGGTTTTAAGCCATAGGAAATGACTTCTAAAGGATAAAAAAGAACTTAAGCTGGATGGCAGAGAATTATTTAAAGTTGAAAATCTTTACTTACATATACATGTTAAGATGCAAAAATATACTAAGGTAACACGTGTCCATTTCTTCATTGTCTATTTACATGAACTCTGATTAGTTCTGTGATTAATTTCTCTGACTAGTGCATGGGGAATAGAGCAAAACAGTCTGTGTGCAGCTCTGAAAGGCACATGTTATCAATTCTATTGTCATTAGCTTGCCACCAGTTCCAATAATTCTACAGAAAGTCAGGTTTGCCCAGAGCCTGAATTCTGAGTTAATACTGCAGAGAGATTTGTATTGCCTGTATCTTGACTTGGCATTAATGGAGCACCGATGCCAATCCTGCTCTGAGGAGTCAAGCTCATCAGGGAGCATGAACATCCTCACTGCCACATGTGCCAAGGCTAAGCAATCTGAGCTGTTAACTGTTCACAAAGACTCATTTGTCAAGTGATTTCAAAGGAATTGATCCATAATCGTTCCTGTGTCTCACAGGTAATTCTGGTCTCCCGAAAGAAAGGTTCTGTCCCTCACAGAGGGGGAAACTGAGGAACAAACACCTACTACAGATCACACACTAAGTAAGAGAACTGAGTTCTTTATATGTTGGTCGCAGCAATTTGTAAGCAGGACAGAGGAAAAAGAGATTGGGTGTATTATTGAACAGCAGCTGCTCTTGATGCCAAGAGACTGCAATATTTCCACAGGCTGGAATTTTGCCCTGCAAAGTGAAGATGGCATCTGCTTCCAGCAGTATAGGATGCAGTGCTTGCCCCCTTACCTACTTTAACCACTATAACTGCCACAAAATAGCTGCTGGTTTTCACCTTTAAGGCCATACATTTGGGCATGCTACCCTAGAGGAGGTCACATTCTTAGGTATAAGTGTGTGCTCTGGTGTTGTCGCAGTATCTGTCCTACAAATACCATGGGTAGGGATCTGATCTTACTGTCTGCTTCAACTGGAATGATTTTATTGCCTTACAAGTTGAGAGGACTGTTCCAATGAAATAAGGCAAAATAATACATGGGGAATTCTGTGAGGAACAATGAAGCCTATTGTCATGGATTGTTTCCTCAGTGTTTTTTCTGCTAGCTGCATGATCCATTGGATAAATTCCTTCTGAAACATTATGTGCATGATTTATATATTGCAAAACTCTCACCTGAATGCAACATTTTCCCCTAATTTCCTACTGAACAGGATACGTTCATTGTGACTTAATGGAACATTCAATTATATGTTTATTTCTGATCAGAAATTACACTTTTTCTTATTTTTTATCCTTTCTCTCCAGTTTGAGATTGTGTCCCGTTAATGTCAGAAATCTCTGGATTAAAAAAATAAATCTTATTGCAGCATAAAACCAAAGGAAACAGAGAGCAAAGTCTTACAGAATAATGTGTGATGTGTATAAACATCTGCAGTCAGCAGCTGGAATAGGTGTGAATATTTCTCTTTAGCAAACACTATGCAATATTTTCCCACACAGTTTTTCTCATCCTATTCTTCTGAATATTTGAAAACACTTCCAGTTAACTATAACTTAACATTTTGCATGTGCATTCATCTTACTCATTAACAGAAAGGCAAATAAAATTGGTTAAAAATAGGCTTCTGTGAAACTAAAACTACTCAAAATACAGATTTTGACCTCCAATTGCACAGACTGACAATAATTAACATGTATGTTGTCACAAATACTCAAAACCTACAAGAATACATTCCCCCCCTTCTTTTATTAAATCCTACATTCACAATGAAATCAGTATGGTTTGAATGCTGCATAATCTCACATTTTTCATCATTTCCAATATAATTTTCTGCAACTGTCTTAAGAGGCTTGCAGATGTAGCACATATAACTAGTATATAACCCTCTTTCCTGAGACTAGGCTCAAATTTTTGCTCATGTGCAGAACACAACTCCATTTTCTAATATTTGCAGACCAAAAGTGCTGGAACTTCTTCCCAAATAACATGACTATCAGCATCTAAACACTGAAAACAACAGCTGCAAAGGTTGTATTTTATACATAATTGCTAAGTGGTTGTTTCCAACAGATTTTTTTCCACTTTTGTTACTTTTACACCTATTTCAGCATAAGCCCTTCCCAGGACACCCACATATCAGAGATGACTTCTCAATGCCCTCTGTGGGGCACTAACATCTACATATGTGACCAAGCTTCCCCAGAGGGTACTGCATCTTCACAAGGGCTTTCAGCATTCCTTTAATAGAAACTGAGCCAATTTCTGAACCCAGCAGTTGGGATTTTGGTAGAAACAAAGAACTGGGGTAGACCTCCTACACCCTTGAGTCAACTCCTCTGCTATTGTGCACAACATATTCAATAATTTTGGTCGGAAACTCATCAGCTGACAGGAAGAACAATAGTACAGTTCTCAGCTGGCCCTGCTTCTGGGATGAACATCTTAAACTCCTGTTGTGCCACCACGGAGTCACTGGGATGGATTGTCTCTAACTGCTATTAACATGTATTCAAGAAACAACTGGTTGACAAGGTAGTGATCAGTCAAAGGTTGGACTTGGTGATCTCAGAAGTCTTTTCCAACCTAAATGATTCTGAGGTTCTGTGTTTAAACACCCTTTTCACAGAACTGCAGCTGCCTTACAACTCCAGGGGTGGGGGGAATCTGCAGCTTGCCCTTCACAGAAACTCTCTAAACAATTCTCCTTTATGCTTTTGTCTGAAAAGAACCAAACTGAGGCAGTACGAAGACATGGGATTGGGAAGCACAGAACAAAGTAATAGGAATATCATACAGTGGTTTTACTGACAGTTCAGGGAATGGGAAGCAATCAGGAGCCTGGCTGTGCATCTAGAATTGCTAGGGGAATGATCTGCCTTAGGATCACAGGTAACCTCCAGCAAATGAACCAGCCTTTTGAACATCTTGCATTTAGAAAGCTATGGGAAACGTGGTGAAGGCCAATACTGCTGCCCATCTCAGATGGATTTCATTTTCAGCCTGTGCTGGCACTTACAACGCAGGGAGGAACTCACACTGGACTTGTACAGCTTCTCTAAGTGGCAGGGAAGGTTATGTACACAAAACTGATCCCCCTCTAATACATCAAAGGGTGTGCACGATGGAGACCAACAAATTACTTTTAACCTGAAGAAAGGAGGGAATCAAGAAGTGAGAGTCAGCATTGTTCTCTGCTCTGGCCAAGGGTGTTCTAATTTTGCAAACAGCTATTTCAAGATGATAGATAAAACACAATTGATCCAACTGCGTGGGATGGAGAAAATTAAACAACATCAAACACATCAAAGCCCAGTGCATCAGCTCTTCTCCCTGTGGCCACAGACCACAAGATGGCCATAAGACCTTCCTGCTTTGCATCCTACAGATGTGCAAACTCAGCCTGATAAAAAGAGGTCACACACCCCTCTTCCCCCTCCCATTTCCAGAAAGGGACATGACACACTTGGTGTGCATTTGTGGAACTAAATAAGAAGAGTGTGACAGTAAGAGTCAGTGAGCATGTCAGACATAACTAAGTTAAGAACACCATCATGGTTTATTTTCCTATATTCTCACAAGTTTTAGAGTCTTTTCCATTAAAACATTTGGGGAAGCACTTTTTTCCCTGAGTTATATGTAAACTTCATTACACATAAAGTGATACTACAAAGACACACCAAACCCCCCAATTTTACACCAAAAGATGAACATAGATGTATTCTTTCTTGAAAAAGCAGAAGTCAACTCAAATAATTCTTAATGCAAAACTGAAGAGTGTTTAGTTACTTTTGAGACAAATAGAAACAGAAAACTATTTAGTAGAGCTGGTGGAGTTTGTGCTTATTTTGGCATAATTTACCATCTCAGTCAACCAAACAGAACCAACCCAATTTCAACAGCCATTGGCTTTTTACACTCTGTGCTGAGTCAGAGCTATTCAGAAGCTAAAACCAGATTGCACAATACATGATATTTATAGATTTCTTCTGTCTGACAAGATCTATTAGAAATGCAAAACGAAGGCACAAAAATGTAAATGTCTCTATTAAAGTATTTTTTTAAAAATGCTTAGTAGTAATATTTTAATGAAATAAGGCATTGTTCTATACACATGGGAATTTATGGTAGAAAACCACAAGTTTGATAAGATCTGATTCTTAAAAGAGGATCAAGAATGTGGCTTTCTACACTTTTTAAATTTGCAAAATCAACCACATTTCAGGAAACCTCAATTTTTTTAAAAAATGGCATTCCAGTAAATGCCAAGATAAAATTGGCTCATGCTCAGTCCTGTGATAAAATATACATAATCCAAAATTGAAATATCATCAGGTTAAATGAAAACTAACCTTCCCTCTAAGTGAAAAAGTACCTATCACTTCTGTTTGGTAATGTCTACAAATACTTTGTGACTAGTGAAAGCAGGTACAGAATCTTGTGAAACTGTTTAGTGGTTGGAGTACCTTGGGTGGGTTCCATCCTTGCTGCTTTTGCTCCCTATTTTCCTATTTTCTTGTCTGCTAGACACAATAGTGGAAGAGCTGCGCATTCTCCATGTTTGGACCTTGCCACAGTGTTTGGCATAAATGAGTCCAGAAGGTGGTAAGTGAATTGTTAAAACAGGAAATCTCAGTGGTGACAGGTACTGAGTGAAGAGGGGACACCTTCAGCCTCAGGTGAATTGGCTGGTGGATGCAAAATATGGTCTGTAATTAAGAACATGATCACTCAATATTCTGGGTTTCTGCCAGCACAGCCACTGGGTACTCAGCATCTCTTGGTGTTGTAAACACCCATCAGCCAAGCAAAATGTGAAGCTGTGCCCTGAAAGGGGGTGAGACTCAGCAGTAAGACTGTGAGCATTAAACAATTGATGTGCTTACCATTAATTTCATTAAACCCATTACCCCTTGCCACTTTTTATTGTGAGATATTTAAATATTTTAAAGTTGCAGTGGATAATATAAGCTATCTCTAAAAAGGTCACCAAGGAGATGTTCTGCCTTTTAAGGTTCATTGAACACTATTTCTTTCTCAAATCTACCTTCTCTTTTCTTCATTCTGTGTAATGTGTCAGCATTTTTCTTCCAATCAGTCACTAGTTAGGAACTTTTCAAGTCCCCTGGCTCCAGAAATCTAGAATATCTAGCATTTAGTAGTCTTAGAATCTCTACATTAGATTAGTTTATTTTGCTTCCATTAATATCCAAAGTGACCCTTTCAAAACCAGGAATTTGCCAAGAAAGACACTCATCTTTCTTATTTTCTCCTATGGAAGTTCACAACAGCCTGGCTTTCCTGTCCTCAGATAAGTTAGCATGTCTTAAATATCGTTTGGTTAATTAGTTGGGAATGTTACATGTGCTCTCTATTGCAATACCACAGAGCTGGGCTTCAGAAGCTGAGCTTTCATGCAGCCAGTGGCTGACAACATTTCCACTATGTTACTGACGTCAGTGTAGGAGAGGTTTAGGCAACTGAGGGTATGTGTGCTCAATAATTCAAAATTAAAGGCAAGCTTTTACTGCAGTTTTTGATCCTTGCTTTGCCTCGGAAAAGTGAGCAAAAGTGACTCCCACCAGCAATTGTTTTGATAGGTAGTGAGTTCTGTAACTTTGAACCCTTATGTGGTTGTGTATAACATGCAGTAAATTTAACCTGAAATCCACTTTCCAAGATGTGGAGAAAAAAATCCACTGAGCTTGTATAAAAAATACCAACAAGCATCTAAAATATTCTAAAACATGCCTTAAGCAACATTTCCCTTACTTTCTGTGATTAGTGATAACAGTACCTTTCTACATACACTGTCCTACCCACTTCATGACTGAGAAGTCTGGCAATCAGATATATTCCAGCTGAGAATTGTGGGTTTAGAGGAGTTTCTTCTGAATGCAGGTGTTTCCTGAGGTCCTAAAAACGGGCAAAGAACTCACAGTCTGCTTGCAGGATGTCCAACAAGACTTTTACTTAAAGTAAAAGTTGTTTCTTTCCTCCTTGATTTCTTTTGCCTGATTTCAAGAGAAATGCATCAGCCAGGACAACAGAAAGTGTCAGAACAGAACATGTTGCCAGAATGCATTGGTTTAGGTCCCTCATCAGCCCTATATGTTTTTGTGTGAACTCCAGCTAATCAGCTTCTTGTGCCTTAGTTACCTACAGAAATAACAGCATTGCCGTGTCTCACAGGCCAAATTTTAAGGGGAAAAAAAACACTCAAAGCACCAAGAACATAAAAGTGACAGCTGTCTGTGGCAATGGAAGCTAAATATGTTTTTTTTAAATAGATTAATTTAGTATGCCACACTTGGTTTATTCAGCCTGCATCTTAATCAGAGCAAGGAGAGTGTCTTGTTCCTTTTGGTAAAGTGCAGTGCAAACACAGTTGCTACATACGTGTTTGTTATTAATAATAAGAGATGCTTTGAGATTCAGGAGTGAAATCTGATTTTCCTGGCAGAGAAGTGCAATTTTAAGGATATTCCATTCTTCTGCTGCATTTCCAGAGTTAGCACACTAGGAAAGGAGATATCCCTTTGGGGAGGGGCAAGTCACAATGGGTTTGGCTCTTAGGCAGTTTAAATGGCAACGTTAGCAAAACGCTGCAAATAAATGAGCTTGCTAAAAGAAGAAGATGGCTTGGACAGCCAGGTTTCTGCAGGCCTGTTGGTTCCTCAGTCTAGGAAGGTAATTACACAGCCCATTCCACAGTGTGAAATGGATAACGATATGCCCCAGTGGCCCTGACTTCTACATTCAGCACTTTGGGGCATTTTTCATCCCCAAAATGGATCCTGCTGACCAGTCCTTGGCTGGAATAAAGCCAAAATCACTCCACTGACTCCAACAGACTTAGTTCAACTTTGGTGAACTGAGTACTGAGTTTGGGTTTTACTCTGCTTCGGAAACTCCACTGCAACATTCCCTAGTCCCACTTTTCAGACAGCCAAGCACGGCTCCTGCTTGCATTTTCATTTGTGTATATTCTGGGGAGTTAGTTCTCTTTTTTGTATTGACTGTGTTACTTGTATTAATGATCTAATACACTATTTTGTATAAGCTCAATATAGATTATGTATGACTGACTCCAATAAACAACATTCTCCCTTTTTAGTCCTTTTTTAAAGGACACACTCTTTCTCAAAGGAAAGACTCAAAAACAAGATTATATTATAAATCTCACCAAGATCTGGTTTCAGAAAAATCAAGAAGGCTGCAAAGTGTTTGCAAAGCTTCCATCAACGAAGAGACACGTTTTGTCTGGAATATTATCACTCAAAAATATTTCCTCAAGTCTCATAATATGAATTTGGAGGGGTTTTTTCTACTATTACAGGTGTTGTCCTATAAAACAGAGCGGCACCAAAGCCAGATCCCATGAAAGACTGACAACTTGTGAGCAAATGGAGAAGGGGAGACTGGATATTGACACCACCAAAAAGGGATCTGCCCCATCTCTCCCAGGAGCCTAAAGAGGGATCTGGATGAACAACAGTGCCCTGCATCCTGTAATTGCTTGTAAGAAAGCACCTGCCAGCTCTTGGCTGACAAAACCACGGAGCCCCAAGCATTCCCATGCACTGTTCTGGACTTTGCCTACAGTCTGCTAACTCAGTGCACAAACACACTTCAAAACTTTCTTTATACACTCCTGGCAGAAGAGGAAATAAAAGAAAAAAGACACTGCAATTAGTAGGTGATATTTAAAAAAAAAAACAAAACACCTCCTTTTCTCTCCCTTGGAATCTCAAACATTGCTAAAACGAGAATTAGAGGTTTTGGCACAGACTGTCCAACTCTCAGACATGTCATTCCACCAAAATCTTTGCATATCACTCATAAAGAATAGTAGTTTCTAAGGTGTACTGTAGGAAATACGACCTTTCACATTTCTTACTATTAGTAGGACTGTTCTTAATGATAGAATTAAAATTGGCAGTGATTCTAAGATGAGTGGAGATCACCAAAACCTGTATTTGCCATCTCCATTCAAAAAGTACATGTAAAGCACATAGGGTACAAAATAACAGCATGGGACCCATCATTCAATTACAGGGCTCCATTAATTCAGGCAGATAATCTGAGATTTTCAGTTACTGTGGGAATTTTCAAAGTAATTAATGGGGTTTGGACAACATGACATCATTGCAATGACTGACATTTGGTTGAACTTAATATGTCACTTAGCATTCACTGCTAAGCAACCAAGCTTTCAGTATGCTGAATGTCTGAGACATGAGGTCAATGTCTAAAGTGTATCTGCAGCACAATTACCAGTAACTACCAGTCTCTAGTGGAAGTGCACTCACTTTAGTTATTATTTCAGTAATTCTGTCCCAGAAAACTTAAACCTTTAAAAAGGTCTTTCACACAGGCAAGTATCCCCTTCATAATTTATAGTTCTGCACTTGTTCTAAATGTAGGCATTTCCCATTTGTTATCCATCTTGGTGGTTGCTGCTTAAGTACAGCAGTTATGGCCTGCAAATAGTAAAGACAAAACAAGATAAATTGCTTTAACTTGGCTTCCAGTTGTTTCATATTTACTTTAACGAAGGTTTGGCTATTGATTAAGATGGATTTGCAGGAGCAAAAGGCAGATCCGCAGCTGGGTTTGATGTCAAAGTTCCACAACAAGGGACTGAGGGCAGTGATTTACTCTCATTTGGTGAAGAATAATATAACAGCCTCCATAATTGAATCATAGCTCTGATTGCAACACCAGAAAATCATTGTGTTGAGAAGCAATTCAGATGTACTTCAACTTATATTCCAAAGAAGAGCTGACTTTGATGAATTCCCATTAAAACATTTGCTCAGTTTCAGTGTCTCTGTTCTCAGGCTTTCTTATACAGTGCTGCCTTATAAAAGACGCATGAGATGTTACAGCTTTTCACCAAATAATTTTTTCCACTCACAGAAAGTTGCTTCAGGAACTGGTCCCACCTCTTCCAGGAGTAATTTGGAAAGGGTCCCACCCTGACCAAATCTGACCTCTGACTGATTGCTTCAAAACCTACACACCCCAAATGAGGATAACTGCCCAGGACAAGACATGTAATAGTGATCTCACCTGAAAGAATGGGAATGATACAACTGAAGTAGTGGCCAGAGTAGTGGAAACACAAAATGGATCACTTTCTTACTTTGCAGTGCTCATTTTCTTTGCCAAACACACTCAAACAGGAAGGATAAAGTAACAGCTGATGGCCTCAACTCCAGGAGTTACAGACCAAAGTATGTGATTCATATATACTGCAACTAGTTAAGAAGAGACGTATTAAGTAATTCTGGAAGGAAAGCAGCACTTGTCAGTATCATTTTAGTGCTAATACAAGAAACCCATAGCTCTGCTTAAAACAACTGAGCTGTAATTTGTGTGATATACCTTCCAGGCAGTTAGATGCACTTTTTCAGCAACATTGACCATAAACTGCCAGATATTTTTAGCATTTGGTTACCATTAAATTATGCTTCAACTATCCCAACATATCAGTAAATGTCAACTCAATTCATATTTAGCCAACTGGCTTGGCTGTAGCTGATATGAATGCAGTTGTATTTTAATCTTGTCAATGAATATTGAAGACCAAATATTACTGACCACTATCAGAGCCCATTAACTCGAGTTTGATCACAGTGTTCTTACCTAAAATTGGGATAAATGCTAACATTCTTACCCAGTTGCAAACGTATGAACTTTGCACATAAAAATGTAAATATTGGTATCTGTGCATTCCTATGTTTTTTATCTTTACATGTGATCAAACCTGAGCTACAGCTGAACCACTTTAAGACATTAAGGAAACTTAAAAGCATGTAAAGTAGTGTCATTTTAGAAGACAAATTTATGCTCCAGTGAACCCCAAGAACTCCAATGAACCTTCAGGTTTTTAAGGATCTTTCATCATAACAAATGTTTATGTTAAGCATATTACCTTCTTAAGAGTATAATTTTTCATTTTGTGAAAAATCCTGCCCTTGACCTCTGAATTGCAAACAAAATTCTAAAGCCCAGCATGGCTCTCCAAACCAATTCAACAGAAATCTATTTCACTGAAATCAAAACCATGCATTTTCAAATTTGTGGAAGAAACGCATGACGAAAGGAAGAAATTCAGGGGAACTTTCTTTAGATTCTGAAGTCAGCATATCTAGACTTAATTTTAAAATGTATTCTAAAGGAAGTTTTCAAAACCTCAGAATGTTATTTTCCATATTGCCACTATATGAGGATTCCCCATTCCATGTTCTGTACAACTCCCATTAAATTTAGTGTAAGACTAGCACTAATTAAAGAGTTGCATCTTCCAAAGGATCACTTTAATCATATGATTGCACCTATTTCTCTTTTGTATTTTTCACAGAGTAGATGTTTTTCACAGTTACATGCTTGTTTTGAAACCACTTTAGGCAGTATATTAGCCCACTTGGAATAGCCATAATCCTTAGACAAAGCAACATTATAGAACAGAACTGGGCTCTTTGTACCTCATTTCCACACTTCTACCTTTAGATCGTCTCATTAAGATCTCCTGAAACATCTCCTTAAACTGCTGGGATATGACCAAAAATTCTTGCTCTAATATAAAACACTACATTAGCCACTCGGGATATTTTCAAAAGAATTTTATATCCTCAAGCAACAAAGATCCAGATAAAGTAACTATTTTTTTCTCTTACTGCTTGTTGCACTTAGAATGCAGGATACTGGAAGGATATGTGGTGAGTAACTATGGATACGCAAACAGAACCCATCAATGTTTTGTGGATATTAAGTTTTCAATTTATCAACCTCAGCTCAATCCAAATTTCAGGCTCTTTCCTCCCCCAGCCCCTCCTTGTGAGCCCTTTTCAGTGAGCTCAGTGGAATTTCCACAGATAGGATACAACCCAAACGAGCATTCAGCTGTGCTCCAAAAACTGGGTAGGAGAAGCCAAAAGTTATCATCCTCTTGCTGAGAACATCTTAGCTCTTAGCTGAAAGCAAGGGAGTCACATGGCTTCCAAATGGCCTTACAACCACAGAGCAAAGGGGTATGCATCTCTTTTGTTTTTTTAACACTTCCACTTCTCAGCTCTTTTAATGGATGGGAATTTGCTAATATCATCTGCTCCATTTCGGGACACATTTCTTTTAGAAACACCGGGGAAACCAATGGCGCTTGGTAGCTGTGAAAAATTCCATTGATTTTGTTGGTAAACATTTAACACCTCAGCTGAAAGCGTGGAAAGTGATGTTCTAGACCAGCTTTAGTCAGCATGCCATGAGCTCCCTCCATCCCTGCCCACTGCGAGCAGTCACTACGCTCGGCAGGTATCCCGTATCACCCTCTGATGACTGCAGGGTTATAACACAGGTCTGCATGCTTGGCTTCTCAAAAAAAAAGTCAAATTGGAAACCTGTTGTCAAATTGTGCTTGCAAAGAGGAGATCTATCACCCCTTCAACAGTTTTTAGAGTGCAATTTCCTTCCATTTCCACTCCGAAAACCCAAAGATCCGATTTCAAAGTTCTGATGAACTCTGGACTCTTTTCAGCTGAAAAAATGAAAGCTGAAAACCTACCTCGTTTTGCTTGATTGCAGTTTTTCCCCTGTATTTAGGGGTGTTTTAGCCTTCCAGCTCAGCTTTGTGCGAGAGTGGGAGGTTCAGCATTCCCTGTCCCCTTTCCCGAGGTGCTTCCCACGGCTGTCGCATCGCTCAGCGCAGGGGTGACACACACATTTGGGGCAGAAAGGCAGCACTTTGGCCGCACCGGGAGCCGCTCCGGTCCGGGAATTAACACGGCTTTAAATTAACCCGGGTTTAAATTAATCCGAATTTAAATTAAACCCCGTTAAATTAACACGGTCGGCCCGGTTTGCCTGGGGCAAGGGGGCCCTCTGGTGGCCACGGAGGGAACAGCCCCGGGCATTCCCGATGGGAGCATTCTTGTGGATTCCCCGTGGGAGCATTCCCCGTGGGAGCATTCCCTGAGGGAGCATTCCCTGTGGGAGCATTCCCGTTCATTCCCTGAGGGACCATTCCCGTTCATTCCCTGAGGGAGCATTCCTGTGCATTCCCTGTGGGAGCATTCCCTGTGGGAGCATTCCCGTTCATTCCCTGTGGGAGCATTCCCGTGCATTCCCTGAGGGAGCATTCCCGCTCATTCCCTGAGGGAGCATTCCCTGTGGCAGCATTCCCGGCAGGAAAGGACGGGATGTCCCGCTGCAAGGGGCAGTGGAGGATGCTGTCACAGGGGCACAAAACACCCCCGGTCCCTCACACACACACACAGTGTCACACACAGTGTCACACACACACACACACACACAGAGTCACACACACAGAGTATCACACACACACACACAGTGTCTCTCACACACACACACAGTGTCACACACACACAGTGTCACACACACACAGTCACACACACACACACACAGTGTCACACACACAGTCACACACACACACACACAGTGTCACACACACAGTCACACACACACACACAGTGTCACACACACACACAGTCACACACACACAGTGTCACACACAGTGTCTCACACACACACACAGTGTCACACACAGTGTCACACACACACACGCTCTCTCTATTGCCCCGTCCAACTCGGGTCACCCTCACAGCTCCCCCTGCACCCCAGCCATGCTGCTGAGGGAACACAGCACACTCTGTTCTCACACCTTCCACTGCAAACAGAATATACTCCAGCAGAATTATAAGTGAAAGTTCTCGTTGGCTCACTGTAATATGATTTGGAAACTCAGAGAAATGCCTCTCAGTTTGTCCTGGCTGGCAAAGCTCGCTGGGAGCTCAGGAGACTCCTAAAATTATGCTAAGCCGAAAGTCAGCCATGGATTTAAAATACCACTGTGGAAATATATTTGGGGTTGGGGATCACCATCCAGTAGCTGTTGATCGTAGCTATGGATGTGCCTGAATCTCCATGCTGAGCAGAGGGAAAAGGAATAAGCACAGGAGGACTGAATATGTGTTATTTTTGTTGCAATTTATCCAGATCTTTCTCTTTGATGTAATGGCCATTTCAAGAGCTTAGAATGAAGACAACAGGAAGGAATAGGGCTCTTATTTTTGAATGCAAACGTACACCAACTTTGTCACTCTGGCCATTTAAGCTACAAACCCACGCTGGTCTTGATTACTTCTTGAACTGTTAGGCAAATCACTCATTCAAATTAATAATAAAAATATCTGAAAAGGTATCAGAGCAAGACTATATTAAAACCCCACAAATTCACATGTCACTGCTGGCATGAGGAGTTGGGCAACGCTTTACCCAGCAAGAAAAATTTCAAACTATCAAGCCTAAGCCTCACAATGTCCAAATAAAGTAAAACTTCAGAAGACAAAGCTGGATCAAAAATATCCAGAACAGTAACAGCAACCAGAGATTCACCATAGGCTGTAAAAGGGTAAGACACAAGGGTCAGGAGAAGCTCATGTATGTGTTGCACCCATCTTTGAGAAGCTCAACAGCTTTATTCTCAAAGAGCAGCCACAAAACCCTTCACCTTTTCAAGGGGTCCCATATAGATTTTACTGTTGTTACCAGTAGCAAGAGCAGCCAGAAAAGAACCAAGGCAATATGTACACTTTGTTTGCCTTTTGGATAAGATGGCATGTAACTTTTTTAACTTGCTGTATTATATCATAATTTTCCTCTTGACTTCAGCTGTCAGCATGTCATGTTCTGATCCCCTTTCAAGCTTTCATGACAAAAGCCCCCAAGAGATTAATTCTTTTCATTCATCGGGTTCTACTTTAAAGTCTTCCGTGCCTTGAGGGAAGGAGAGCAAACACTAGAGGGTCAGTAGGGGGTTAAACATTCTTTAACCATATTAAACAAATGTGCAAGCCTACTAGTTGTCATAGGCTGGTAGTAGGGAAAATTGATTAGCAAATGAAAGACACGAAATAGCTAACTAATTCTGCACATTTATCTGTGGAAGTTAACACTTTGAGCTACATGCTTTCTCATAAAACACTTCTACAAGCTTTTCTGCCTTTAACTGCTTTCATACTCTTTCCACCAGTACTTTAATTTTCAGATCAGTGATTTCCACTTAAGTGAAAAATCTATCCATATGTAGAAGCAGCAGGTGTTTGTTACCATTTTCCATGCCTTGACCTGCTGGATAGTTTTCTCTTGGCTTTCTCACTATAACTGCCTTAGAAGTCTAATGCTTCCCGCAGTGATTAGTCCATGGAACGAAAAAAAAGGAAGCAGGATCCAGGAGTTCTTATGGTTAAAATGTTAAGTTTTAGTGAAACAGATCAGAATATTCTAACAAGCTAAGTCCTACCTTGAACTCCTCTGAGGGTTTGACTTAGTGTGTGAAAAGATTTCACACAGTTTCTTTGGGGAATGTAAATAAGCTACAGTAGCTCAGAGCAAGGAAAGTCAGGGGAATATCCTTCACTGGCATTGCATTAAGAGCATTTTCCTTTCCAGATGACTGCAAATGATAAAAGTCTGTATTTGGTTTGAACTCTTGTACCAACTGAAAGGTTTTGGTTTTTTTCAACTTAGCAAGACTTAATTCATCTCTAAGAACTGGTACCATTAGGGAGTTCAGCTTCATGTCGCTTTCTGCTTGATTTCCACTGGACTCAGGTTTAGATAAGATCATTGCTGTGATTTAAAGAATACTTGACGCTCCAAACTCCGTCTTGAAACACATGATCTTAGAGATATGTTCAGTGTCGAACAACTGAACATCCATTTCAAAACAAAATGTACTGAAAAAGTAGAAATATTGTACATCGATTAAGTTCAAAGTAAAACAAAAGAGAAGTGGGGGAAAAAAAAAACACACAAAAGGCAGCAAAGTGAAAATACAGATAATCCCAGCTGCATGCATCTAACTTTTACCTCACAATACCTACCCAAACAGTAACTCAGTATAAAAAGTTACATGCTTTTTTGCCTCCTTAATATATTCTGCTAAGAATATGCAAAACTGTTATTGACCCTTTCTATGGTCATCTGGCACTATCTAACTGACCTTGGAGTGTAAGCTTTTATGAAAGCCATTATCATTTTAGTTCCCAGTTGACCTAAGGAGAGATGTTCAAAGAGTTTAGGTACCTGTAATTGTAGTTTTGGAGGCAGCAAGATTCTCAAAAGTGCCCAGGTTCCTAATTTTCACTATGAATTAGGTATCTTAGGTGGTTTTGAAAATCCTCGTAACTCTGCAACCTCAATTTTGGGTGCCTTTAAATGCTGGGCCTTCAAAATTGTGCCATGAAACACTTTCTAAATGTCGTCTGCTCCCAGATGCTGTTGGCTGAATTTGTCCCCAGCTAATTTTATAAAAGCATTCATCTGTTACCACCATTTCCCTTTTGATGTATGTTTTAACTGAGCCACTGCTGGTGGTTCGTGCAAAATTGCAAAACAAGAAATTCTTGAAGCAAACTCTGTAAACATTTCATAGGTGCATATCTGGGAAGGCAATGACTATAATAAATGCTGTCCATTTATTGTATGCTATCTTTATGACAATGGGGACTTTTTTAATAAATAGAACTTGTGATAATGACAATCTCCTGGACACAGGAGCTCACTCTGTGTATGGGAACCCAGTCTGAATGCCAGGCAAAGGTATTCTAATAGAACAAAATAAGGTGCCTGATTTTAATGTGCAGAATCCATAGATCTGTACAATTACTTTCTTATGCATGCAGCTGAACTCAGAAATATTAGAATAAGAATACAAGCATGGATACAGGCATAACTTAGAGGTTGAACTGCAGTGTTCCAGCCCCTCAGAACATTTTGTCTGACTTTAGGCATTCTTGCTGCTGCCTTTCCTGAGAGCACATTCGACATAAGAAAGGTGTGGCTTCCAGCCCTCTGACACAGCTCCTTCCCTGTTTTGTAACCCAGCTGCAGGCAACCTCTATTACACAGTGGGCAACGTCAATTGAAGCCCCAGGCACGAGACTAGACACAATCAGGGATGCAGCAGTGTTATGGAATCACTTGCTCACGTGGCAGATGCACATCTTACCATGCAGGGGGAACGAATGGGTGCTGGTTCATCACCTGGTGTTTCTGTCTTGCCCATGGTGGGACAGTGTGCACTGTGTTTTCAGATAAGAAACAGAATTCTGATGACTGCAAAATCTGCAGTAAAATTTGTGTTTTGCTCCTGGAGTCTTCAGCTGAGTCTGGTGCATGGCAGTGAAGTGCTCCTGACTTGCCTACTCTAAGTACACAGCATGAACACAGTGCATGATTCTATGAAAGCAAAGCCCTTTAGCAAACATATCCTCACAGTTAATATAATGTATCCTTGCTCTGCTTTATCCTGCAATATCTTACTTTCACCTTTTCCTGATCCCAGCTGATCAAGAACAAGTATTACCCCTGAAGAAGGAAATTTTACCTTGGGATGCTGCTGGAATTGGCTCACATTTCAAACCAAGAGAGGTGGTGAAATACAGCCTCTCACACCAAGCTGTGGGACTCTAAGAAAATAAACACCTTTAACCTTACAGTGGCTGTGACATTCCTGCTAATTATCTGAAGATGCCACAAAAATTCTGTTTATTTGTTTCAAGAGTATTCCACTTGGAAATACTGTCCTGCACCACCAAGCACAGGGAATTAGAGTTAACCAAGGCTACACACAGCTCAGCCATTGTGTGAATTTAAACCTTCTGAACTCTTTGCAAACTCCCCACTAGATTTCAATGCATAGTTAATTGTAAGCAAACGAGTCATTTCATGGATACCAAAGCCTACATGTCTGCTGCACTGAGGTTTCATTTGCTAGGTGAATCCTGGGTTTCTTGACAAAGAAGGCAGTGTATAAGGACAGTTACTTTGCACAACAGAAGAAATAATCACAACATTTTAACGTGAGTGCACAACAGCAGTGGATGATTTTCTAATCACTACCTTACATAAACTCATACACTACTAAGAGCTAAATACAAACAAGCAAAACACACTTGTTCAGCTGTCAGTACAGGACACAGAGGCGTGTGGAAATGCAGCAGGCACTCCATGCCCCAGGCAGGCAAAGGAAGCTCTATGGACACCTTTGGCACACTGACTGTGAAACTTCCCCCTGTTACTCTGTCTTGTGGATGGTAATTAAAACTGCAGCCCCACTCCATGAGGTGGCATTTTTTAATGAGGGGGGTTGGTATCCTGAACCCTCCGGATCACAAAATACCTTCTTGCAAGACCTGTGATAGACAATAATGCATAATAAAGTATTTAGGACAGAAGTATGAAGTTCTTTTTCAATTAGAAGCTCACCAAAAATGAGCCAAAGTACCTTTTTCTATCCTTAGCAAATCCTTAAAATTCCAAGAAAGTTCAACTTGGCTAAATTTTTATCTGTGAGGAAGTCTGTTCTGCCTGTGTATATCCATGTAAGTCAGAACCTTCTGTGCTCTCTTGCACTTCAAACCTTAGAGGCTGTCTGTCACTTCATTTTGTTATTTATAAGGATTCCTGGACAGGAAAAAAAAGATGGAGGTTCATTCCTTGGTTTGGAATAAATGATGAGCTAACCATTGTCAAAATCCTCCTGGTTCCTTCTGGGCAGAAAGGTTTGCAAGTGGATGTTTCAGTGTATTTTTAGATTCTGTTTGAACAGCTGACAAAGACAAACTAATTGAGCACAGATGCAAAGTTCGAGAGAGGCAGAACTGAAAGAATCAGTGTTCGTCTGGAAAATGTCTAATGGGGATTGGAGGAGGATGGGCAAAATAGACTGAGCTTGATGCCTGAGACTGAATTTCACATGTATTTGATTGTTACATGACTCAACCTCAGACTCGTTTTATTTCCACTTCACATCATGGGGAGTGCTGGAACTGTGATGTTTGGTTCTGGTTGAATAATCTTGGTTTGTTAAAAGGTTTCAATTCAAAGCCTTGAATCAGTGCTTTAAGAAAACCAGAGATTTCACATATGTGGACACAAGACATGTGAAGACATTTTTCGGAATTTAGGAGCAAGTCAGACTGAGTGACACAATATACATCAAGTGATCTCTCTTGTTGTACAGGGCACATGCAGAAGACACATTCAAGACAGACGGACTTCATTTACATGAGATGTTCAAATGAAATTACTGTGGTTACTTTTAGTCTTGGGAAATTCCTCTTATGCTGTAATATATTCCTCTTATTCATAGAGGAATATTCATACAGTGATCTTCAGTTTTAATATACTTTCTGGCAGATCATAAATGAAATACATACTGCCTAAACATGTATAAGTTTCTAATAGCAGAAGAGCCTATACAGATTGCCTACAGCTGTCCTAACCACATGAAACAATTGAACAAGCTCCAATAACCTTATTTTGCTGTAAATTCATTCATCAAATGTTAGATGTTAGGCCACAGATAAAAAATGAACAGTCTGGCTGCATAACATTGTCAGGTGGTGCAGTTTTTACCCTCTATAGCAATAAAATCCTTCCCATAGGATGTATACATGGAAATATTAGACGTGTCTTCTTGTGCTGCTATTGAATTTCACAAAGATAGATCATGTTAGGAACAGACTGTTGAAGAAAATGACTTTATGCAGATTGATTTTCCAATCTTTGTTTAACCAAATGACAAGATCTGTCAATGCCCACCAGAGCAGATATTAGCAAGCATATTGTCTGTGCCTGGAAATTACCATTATCATCCTTAGCTGATAAGCTTGTTTTGTTTGGGACTGAGTCTATGTAAGTTTAAAAAGAAGAATTTGCAAGAATTTTAACTGTCTTTATATAGAACTCTCTCAATTGTGTCAATTAGAGAAGCGATTACTGCGTCTGAGACTTGAAAACATTTCCAGCAATTCAACATTTTCAGAGTCTTGAGTCAAAACCAAGAACAAACTGAAAGCCAAATTTATTCTGATGTAATTCAAACGGAGGATAAATCTGGTCTCAAGATTCCAGATCATGTTTTGTGCAAGTCTGGAAAGGTCCCAACTTCTTTTTACTTTTATTTGCTTATAATGTGGAGCAGGATAATGGGTGGCTATGGCTGTCACCTCCTTCAAGAAGTCTTGGGAGCCATTCTTAATATCTGCCAAACATGTCGCAGTCTTTCAGTGAAAGGTGCAATGAAATTCCATATTATTCTTGATTACTTTTCATACCAACTTTCACACAGAATGCATAAGGCACTCAATGCACTGGTTTACCCAGAGTCTGACTGACCATTTTTCACCAGATAAATTCTATGGTTGTCAAGTTTCACACTAATTTGATATTCACACCAGTTAGAAATGGTTATAACAAAATGGGGCTCACCTGTCTTAAATTGTTATAATGGACTGGTGAAGTCACAGAAACACTGATATGGTAATTATGCACAACTTATAACAGCACTTACCCATGGTATTACCTTTGTATTTTTATGATTGTTTTACAAGGTTCAAATTAAAACTCAAGGGGCAATCTTTCTTTACATGATTTTGAGCCTGCTATTATGGACACACCCATCTGCTGAATGGTTAAATACACAAACATCTTTCTGCAAGGCAAATCAAACACCTTATAATGAAGGGATTGGAAGCCAGTTTCTTCTACTGATTTTCAGGATTCACTTAAAGAGCATTTCACTTATGAATCTGAGTAATTCAGACTAAATTGCAGCGTGTCTTGAACTTTTTTGATTAAACTGGTGCAAGTTCTGCTGTTATCAACATAAGTTCTAGGGATTTTTAATCAAACTGAGGAGGCAAAAAAAGAAACTCTTCAGTTATGACATAATCAAAGACACATCATACCAACTAAATGTCACTGTGCCCCTAATAGCAAGTCACCTACACTGCGCACGTGAGTGTCCCACATGAGAACCACAGTGGCTGAGCAGTACCAACCAAATACAGATTTTGAGAAGTAAATAAAGAAATCTGACAAGTGCTTTGAAGTCTGAGAATTAAAAACAGAGAGGGAAAGTGAATATATAGGGGCTTTGTAATGCTTTGGCCCTCAAAGTCTTTGAAAATCTGGAATATATCTCACCATCACATGTCATACCTAGAAAAGGTGTAGCATAGCCAGGGTTTATATTTGCCTTTGGCAGGAAAATTATTGAGGTGATTATATTCCAAATATTATCCTAATAAGGTATCTGGAAATTAAAATTCACTGTTAATCAATATTCACAAATGTGGAAAATGGGTAAGATCTTATTCTCAATTTTCATGCACAGCAACCTGGGAAAGGCTCAACCCCTGTGACAGCATCTTCTAACCACTAAAGGTCATAATTCAGGGTTTTGGTCTATTTTTTCCTACTTTGAAGATTAGAGGTGCAAGAGGTTGGTGGTGCTTTTTGGTTTTTGAGGTTTTTTTCTATTCCTCATCATTTGGTTCCAACTGCAGTGGTGAAAAACTGCTGTGTTTTAGATATGTCTGTCCCAGCATGTACCTGAGCCTGAAAAACCACCTCTGTGGTGTGCAGTGATGATTGCAGGAGCTTGGGGGACAACTCTGCTCATCAACTGAGTTTCACAAACAGACTGTGTCTACTCCTGCTGACCCCCATGCTAAAGTACAATTTGATAGCTTCAATCAGCTTACAAATTCATTAAATTTTGCTAAATTTGGTTTTCAAATGCAGGTAAGCAGATTGCATGTGTAATTAAAACCAAGCATAAGCACACTCAAAAAAAAAAAATCTGTCTCAATGTTAACATGCCTGTAGCTGCCCTATATGGAAACAGGCTCCTAATCTAAATGAAAAATGATAGTTCCATCTCACTGGACAAATACGTGGTGAATGTGTCAGGCTGGAGTGAGAGCAGAACTGAGAATCAACCACAAACCAGTAGCATTTCTCAGAGAGAAGCTGTTTCAATGCTGTGCACATACTCAGTGCATTACAGTTGCAGGGACTGCATAGACAAGCACAGGGCAGCCTGAGCAACAACAGAGAACTGAGTTAAAATTCATCTTAGATAAGCTCCTCCTTCTTTTATTTGGCAAAGGAGAAATTAATGTGCTCTGCCCTGAACTCTCTGCTCAGGTAAGCAGTCTGCATGACATAAAAAGTCCTACTGGATTCTCCATTAGCAAACTAAGTTATTTCTTTACCCAATTCACTGGTTGAGCGTTGCCAAACAGGCCCACCGCTATTGCACCTTTGTTAATATGTGAGGTTTCTCTGCTCAAAAAGGTCTTCCATTTCCGTTCTGTCTCAGTTTGCTTGCCCACCTATGCTGTGCTGACCAATGCCCTTTGCCCAGCACCTTCATTTTCAGTCATACCTTATGCATTAATCTACCTTCATCAGAAGGATCTCAAGGAAATCAGAAGTATAAAGGCAATTGTTTCATTCTCCAAAGTTAGAACCAGACTTTGACACAAGGAATACCAATGAACTGCATGAGTAGATTCCTTGGGGGTCAGTTTGCTTGTAAAGAAACTTTGCTTATCAAGAGGATGGTCTCTTTTCCTCTCCTCTCTTCTCCTCTCCTCTCTTCTCCTCTCCTCTCCTCTCCTCTCCTCTCCTCTCCTCTCCTCTCCTCTCCTCTCCTCTCCTCTCCTCTCCTCTCCT